>JANVCC010000121.1:1904359-1937570 GCA_025345505.1 Todiramphus chloris collaris | reverse complement strand
TTTTTGGCTGCTGCTCATTGTTTTCATTTGGGGAAGAAAAGGAGAAAGCAAACGCTTCCCACCATACCTGCTGAGCAGCTTTGAGGTGTGTTGGAAGAGACCTTTAAGATCATCAAGTCCAACCATTAACCCAGCACAGAACCAGGTCAGACGTGAAGCTGTGGGCTTCCAAGGCCTCAAACTAAAGGAGTAGGACAGTGGAGAGCAGAGCTCTGTGTGGCCTGGAAAGCAGCTTGGCAGAAAAGGCTCTAAGGGAGGTCCTGGTGGGCACCAAGTTGACCATGAACCAGAAATGTGTCCTTGCTGCGAGAAGGTTGAGCACTGAGCCAGGTTGTCCAGGGCAGTGGTGGAGTCCCCATCCATGGAGGGGTTTCCAAGCCGTGGAGATGTGGTGCTGAGGGATGTGGTTTAGTGCTGCCCTGGCAGTGTTGGGTGAACAGTTGGACGATCTTCAAGGTCTTCTCCAGCCTAAATGTTTCTGTGTAACACAGGAAGTTACCCCTGAACATCAGCAACCTTCTGACCTTCAGAGCTTCCTTCCCACCCCTTCGCTTCTATGCTTCTATGACCTCATTCCACACCAAAGTGTGTCCAGTGGTGTCTGTGAGCTATGTCTTGCCATGAGCTGCAGCACGTGGTAGGTACATCCCTTCTGAGGGGCACACTGGAGCCTGTCTGCTCCTCTGTGCTCCAGGTGGAAGATCACACGTTGGTCTGGGTGAGGCTGGATCACCAGAGTGTGGCCATAAATGAGTTCTTGCTCGGAGAAATGAGTTAAGTGTGGTGGGATATAGGAGCTGAAGCCAGGAGGTCCCTCCCAGCTGGCTGAGGTTTAAACCCAGGACAGAATAAGGGAGAGGGATCTGTGGAGATGGAATGGGAAGCGATGAGCCAGGGTTGTCCTCAGGGTCCCAGCCAGCCTCACCTCCAGTGGTGCCAAGGATGGGGCAGGCACCACCTCTTGGGACAACCTGGGCCAGGCTCTCACCACCCTCAGCACCAACAATTTCTCCTTCTCTCCAGTCTGAATCTCCCTCTTTGAGTTCCAAACCATCCCCCCTTGTCCTGTCCCAACAGGCCCTGCTCAAAACTCTGTCCCCATCTTTCTGACAGGCCCCTTGAAGGCCACCAGAAGGTCTCCCCAGAGCTTTCTCCAGGCTAAACAAGTTCAACTGTCCAGCAGAGGGGCTCCATCCCTCAGATATTTTTTGTGACCTCTTCTAGCAACTCTTTATTTTTTCTTTTTCCAAATACATCAAGATTTTTACCTTGTCCCACAATCAGAAGAGGAATTTTTTGATGTGCTGATGACCACGAGCCCCTTCTAGAGAGTGGGTTGAGTTTGCAGTTTCCCAGCCATCCTGTGAGGTCAACTGATTAAAACGAAGGGAGGTGGCAAAGTTTCTGTTGTGTCAGAGCCAAATCTGCTGATTTCATTGCTTTTGTTGTTCTTTTCAGAGCAGTTGTGTGGAGGGAAGTTTAAGGGGCCCCTGCTGCGGGTGTAATGTGGAGAAAGTGTCATGAAATATTTGCATGGTCATACGTCTCTCTAGAAGGAGGTCATCAGCACATCAAAAAATTCCCCTTCTGATCATGGAACAGAAAGTAAAAATAACTTCCAGAGGAAGCCACAAAAAATATCAGAGGGCTGGAGCCCTGCTGCTGGGAGGCCAGGCTGGGAGAGCTGGGGGGAGTTCAGCCTGCAGAGGAGAAGGCTCCCCAAGGGGAGACCTTCTGGTGGCCTTTCAGCACTTGAAGGGGCCTGGCAGAAAGATGGGGACAGAGTTTTGAGCAGCACAGGCCAAGGGGGGATGGTTTGGAACTCAGAGGGAGATTTAGGCTGGAGAGAAGGAGAAATTGTTGGTGCTGAGGGTGGTGAGAACCTGGCCCAGGCTGCCCAGAGAGGTGGTGGCTGCCCCATCCCTGGCACCATTGCAGGGGAGGTTGCCCGGGGCTCTGAGCACCCTGCTTTAGCTGCAGATGGCCCTGTTCAGTGCAGGGAGAGTGGACTGGATGACCTTGAAAGGTCCCTTCCCACCCAAACCTTTCTGTGAAGTCAACTCTTGAGTAACCCTACCCAGCGTGTGCCCGGACAAACCCGGTTGTTACAGCTTTACTTTCATTTTACTCCACCCTACCAAGGTGTTCACTGTTTGCACTCAAACCAGGTAAGATCACCTGCTTTCTGCCAGGGAAGGTGACAAAGCAACTCATTCTTGCCTTGGTCCTTGAGACTGCGGAGACAGAGGCAGCTCTAAAAAGGGGCTTTCTGCCAAAATTCCCCCTTGCCTCATCTCTTCAACTCGGTGTTTTCTAGAGCCCTGGTGAGTCAGCTGGGGATGTTTGGGGTGGAAGGGGTGAGGTGATGGGATGTTCTGCCTGCAGTTGCTGGTGGGCCACAGCGAGGCAGCCCCGTGGACCAGGTGAACTGGTTCTCCTGTATCAGCCTTGCGTCGCTCCTTGGCTGTCTGTGCTGGGATTTGTGCCTGCTGTGCTGGGATTTGTGCCAGCTGCCCTGGGCCCAGCCTCTCCGTGAGTCGCCTGATTGTGTTCTGCACCGAACGGGTCTGAAAGGAATCCTCCAAGTGGGAGACTAAAAAAAGTTGTCAAGAACAAGAAGAATTTCTCTCGTGAATTTCGTTACATTATCCTGACAACTTATAGAATTGTAGATTTGTTTTGAGAAGGTGTTTGATCATGAAGAATCCCAGACTGGTTTGAATGGGGAGGGACCTTTGAAGGTCATCTCGTCCAACCCCACTGCAGAGAGCAGGGCCATCTGCACCTAAAGCAGGTTGCTCAGAGCCCCAACCAGCCTGAGCTGGAATGAGGAAGGAATTATTTGATCCCTTTCTCCCCAAAATTGCTTCAGCCGGTCTTTGTATTTGTGAAAGATTTCTCAGTTGGTTTGGGTTTTTGGTTTTTTTGAGATCCACCAGACAAGTGTTTAATGAGATGTACTTTACACCATGGACTGAAGGTCTGTCTTCATCAGAGCAAAGGATGCTTCTTGTGCTTCTCTTCCAAAAGAAGCTTCATTTTTGGTCTAGGAATGACCTGAAGGTTTTCCCATGTTGGGGGGGAAATCCCTCCACTGAATTTTGAACTTCCCTCAAGTTTTGGGAGGGCTCAAGGGTAGTGCTCAGGTTTACATTCCAAATGCTATTTTTATCCTTGCTTTCAAATTTTGGCTCTGGGAGTACCTGCAAAAATAACCCACAGGTCTGAAGTGCCTTCTACTCCTGAGTCCCCCTGCTCTTCAGGCTTCAAAACCTTCACTTTGAGCTTAAAAGCTGCCTGAACTTGTGGCCGTCTCTCAGTTGGTGGGGGAAAAATGGGAACTTGTCAGCCAGACCTTCACCCAAAGTCTTTTATTTTTAGCTCGCTACACTTCCTCCTTCTGCTTGGATGCAGAAGTTCAGAAATGATCACAGACCTCTTGCTGGCTGTGCTTCCTCTCTGGCCAGAAGTCAGACAAGCTGCGGTGTCGCAATAAAACCTCCTGTCAAAGTGCCCCTCTGGATGTGCATGAAGTTTGGACAGAGAACCTCCTTGAACTCAACGCTGGAGCCACCTGGCATTGGATTTTGTCGTGGAGCTTTGCTAGTCCTGGCTTTGTAGGACTAGGACTAGTGTAAATCCATCCTGCAATGCGCTGTTGAATTTGTGGTAGCTCTTTAGCAGCCATGGGGTTTTCCTTGATTCCCCAGAGCTGGGCCAACCTCAGCGTTTCCCGTGCGTGCTTCTGTTGGGTCGTGTCATCGTCGCGTTGTGCGCGCTGAAAAGAGGGAGAAAAACGAGTATTCAAGTCAAGATGAGAGATGAAGTGACTCCAGTGAAGAGAGATGAAGAACTCCAGTGTTGAGGAGCATTTGATTTAATGAAAACATACATGACCTGCTCCTAAGCTCTCTGTCATGGAATCCAGCTGTAGCCTCTTGCAAACAAGCAGACTGGTTTCCCTGGAGCTCCCAGTACAGACAGCGCTTCGTCTTACTGGGGTCACCTTGTGCTGCAGGATTACAGAGAGTGGATGAGCTGCTGTTCCTCTGGAGGGGATTTTCTCCTGGTGTTGGGGAGATGCTGGCAGGGCATTGTCTGTGTGATTTCCAGGGCTGTACCCACTTCTGCAGATAAAAGCCGTTGATCTCCAGGGCTGCCAGTTGGGCAGCTCTCACTGGTGCACCATCTGTTGGCCTCAACCATCAAAACATCTTTTTGGAGGAGACTTTCTTGTAGAAGATGCAGAAACTTGCTTCCTCCAGGAAAAGGAGGGACTGGGTTTTGCTGAGATTAGGAACATTTGTGCCTGTCTTACTGGTTGATGCTGTTGAAAGAAAAACTCATCGTTTCCACGCTTGCAAAATAAAACAAGACCCAAACCACCACGCCAACCCTGTGGTGATCATCTTAAAAGCCAGTTCCTCCAAATACAGCATGTTGGTGACTTTGGAGTGGGGAGTGGGATGTTGGTGACTTTGAGGGTTAGGATGTTGATGATCTTGGTCCCCTGCAGAGATAAATAACTGTTCCTAACTCTGTTGTGTTTCAGGCGGCAGCAGCAGGTCTCGGCTACGTTGGAGGTTACGTCCTCAACACCTACAAGAGCTATGACAACTTTCTGCAGGACAAGTATGCCCTGTTGCCAGCCATCATCATTATTTGCGTTGCCGTGGTGATGTTCATCATTGGCTTGATTGGCTGCTGTGCCACCTTCCGGGAGTCTCGAGTTGGCCTGGGGCTGGTGAGTGTTGCACGCTCTTGCACGTCCAATTCTGCGCACTGTTGTTTGGTGCAACCCTGGAAGAGTTGTCAAGGTCTCCCCGAGTTGCCCAGGGTAGTGGTGGGGTCTCCATGATCCCTGGAGGGGTTTCCAAGCCGTGGAGCTGAGGGATGTGGTTTAGTGGTGCCCTGGCAATGCTGGGTTAACGATCGGACTTGATCATCTTGAAGGTCTCTTCCAACCAAAACACTTTGATGATTCCATGACTGGAGAGGCAAGAACAGATAACAATAACATACCGCTATAAATTCCTGTGGTGGGTTACGTGCAGTTGGAGTCAAATGCTGTGGAATTCTCCCTCATGGTGTTTCTCTTTTGATTTCAGTTCTTGGCCATTATCCTGATTATCTTCATCGCAGAAGTATCTGCTTTTGTCCTGGGATTTGTTTACAGAGAAAAGGTAAGCAAAGAATTGGCATCTCTGTGCTAACCTAGAAGTAAAGAATAGATCTTGTACCCTTAGAACATCCCAATATCTCCAGCTGTCTTTCACTTCCTCCCTTATCCTGCAGTGTGCAGGGCAGGTGGGAGTGGGAATGTCACCCTCCGGATCAGTCTTTGTCAGGAATGGGGTGAATGTGTCGAGCACCTGGCATCACAACAGTCTCCGAGTTGTTGATGAACAGAGGGTGTTTCCATCAGGGGAAACTCTCTCCAGGAACGTGATTTTCCTTAAGTGCTGCCTCAATATTATCTAAAACTTTGCTTGATTTTAGTTTTATTTTCATTTTATTTTTTTTTTAATTGTTACCCCACACGCACACTTTGTTGGGATGCAGGCCTGTTGAGTTTCCCCTAGATGAAATTCTGACCTCTGCTGTTAAAACGGTGATTTATAAAATCATATAAAATATGATTTGGGTATTTCTTTTCCCACCTTTAAATAGGTAAAAACTGACGTGCGAGGCACAATGCACTCGGTCTTCGAGAAGTACGACGGGAAAAATCCGGAGTCCGTTGTTGTGAATTACTTGCAAGAGCAGGTAAGGAAGCATCCAAAAAATTCTCAGGACAACTTGAAAAAGAACAAAAGGGTCCCTGATGTAGTGGTGCCCTGGAAGTGCTGGGTTAAGGGTTGGACTCGATGATCTTAAAGGTCTCTTCCAACCAAAACAACTCTATTTCTACAAAGAAAAAAACCAATCAGGTCCATAATACACAAAGGGAGGTTGACTGATTCTATCTACAACTGCTTTCCTGAAGTCCTACTACTTGTAAATCTACTACTTGCTGCATACAGAGGGCAGCTCTTGCCCAGTACTCCCAAGGGAGGTTTAATTCAACGCTGGTGTCCACCTTCATTAGATCTTCATACGTCCCTGTCAACATCTTTTGTTTGGCAGCTTCAGTGTTGTGGGGTAAAGAACTACAGCGACTGGACGACCACGGAGTGGTTTAATTCCACCAGGAACAACAGCGTCCCGCTGAGCTGCTGCAGGCAAGATGTGAAGAACTGCACGGGGCGCTTGGATCAGCCCCAGGAACTCAATACTCGGGTGAGGATGAAGGGCATGGTTTTGCAGTTGGGCCGTGGTCGTTCTCAGTTAGAATCAAAGAGGAAACCACTTCTGTTGGAGTTGAGGGTTAACTTCATCCAGTTCTTCTCAGCAGTTTGTTCCCCAAACCCTGCTCTTTTCCTCTAGCTAACTTCCTTCTCATGGAATTGTAAAAGCTCCTAGATGATGGAGGGGCACCAGTCCTGATGACTGGTCTTGCCTGTCTGCTGGTAACTCCTCCAGGTAAGAGAAGAGACTCTTCGAAGATTGACTATGAACCTGGAGAACTTCATACCAGGTTCTTTAGTCCACAAGCCCCTAAGATGGCTTGTTATAGATAACACTGCTGGTCTTCCTGGTTCTGAGTTTTGGGCACCTCAGGTGGAGATTAAGAGGCAGTTTGTCAGTGCTGCCTCTTAGGCAAAAAGAGAACAAGAAGACAACAACGGAGGCCTTCGGGTCTGCAGGTCTTAAAAGATCCTGCTTCCTTTTATAAGGGTTAGGGAGGAGAAAAAAATTCCAGCTGAATTTGTCTCCTAACTTGGTTTCACCTCCTTTTCATGGTAGGGCTGCATGGAGGAGCTGGAGTCTGGGCTGCAGAGCGTTTTCAGCTACGCCATGCTTGTAATCCTGGGCTTTGCCATTGTGAAGGTAAATGTTTCTACCTCTTCTCTCATGGAATACTTAGCCCCTTGATCTCAGGGTTTTTTCTTCTCCCGTGTCCCCATTACAACCTTCTCCTGGCTCTGAGGTAAATCCAGTCCTCTGTTCCTCACTTGTTTTCTTCCACCCGTCTCTGTTTCATCTGGGGAGGCACCTAAAAAGCTAGCAGAGGATTCTGGATGACAAGTCGATGGAGAATCCATCTGGATCTAGAACTCTTTACTAAAACAACTGGCTTTTCTTTTTAACTGTGGGGTTTAAAAGGAAAAAAATCCTCATGGGAGTTGAGTTTTAGATCTAACTCGATGAATAGTCCCGTGCTTGGAGACTTGGAATCAAAATGGACTAGAAATATGACAAGGATTTCTAGACTAAGTTGTAGTTAACTGAGCTGTGACAACAGATCATCTCGTGGGTGACAGTTCAGCTAAATCCAGTTGGTGATCGGGGTCACTTGTGGTGTTCCCCAGGGCTCAGTTTTGGGGCAGGTCTTGTCTGGATTGAGTGCACCCTTGGCAAGCTTGCAGATGACACCAGATGGAGCTGGAGTGTCGATCTGCTCGAGGGTAGGAAGGTTCTGCAGAGGGATCTGGACAGGTTGGATCGATAGGGTGAGGTTTAACAAGGCTGGGTCCTGCACTTCGGTCACCACAACCCTGGCCAGCTCTACAGGCTTGGAAAGTGGTTGGAAAGCTTCATGGCAGGACAGGACCTGGGGGTGCCAGTGTGTGCCCAGGTGGCCAAGAAGGCAAACGGCATCCTGACCTGGATCAAAAAGTGTGTCCAGCAGAAGGGAAGTGATCGTGCCCCTGTACTGGGCACTGGTGAGGCCACAGCTTGAGCACTGGGTTCAGTTTGGGGCACCGCAGGATAAAAAGGACATCGAGGGACTGGAGTGAGTTCAGAGAAGGGCAATGGGGTTGGACCGAAACAAAATCCAGCGGAACTAAATCAACCTCTCTCTCTTTTCCAGTTCTTTGGCATGCTGAGTGTCTGTGTGCTTACCTGCAAGAGAGAAGACAGCGGCTACCAGCCTCTTTACTCAGGGGTGTTTGCCTAATAAAATGCCAAGATCCCTTGTCTTTTTTGCTTCCTGATGATCAAACACTTGTAAAGTCCCCCTTCCCAGGACGTGGTTGAACAGCAAGAGAAACTTTTGACCGCCAGGTTCAAACGTTCTTCAGAAGCACGGGGAGTTTGAAGTTTTCTCTGTATCTGAGGGTGCTCCTAATTAATTCTTTTTTTTTAATATTCTTTCTTACGGCCGTAATGTTGTAATTGAGTTTACTGCAAAGGTCACTGGGGCAAAACCAGCCTGTATTTTAAAGCCCGGAACAGATATTGGAGTTGGTTTTTGAAGCTGCAGCAAATGTGAACAATCCCAGTGTGTTTCGAGCTTTTTGAGCTCAGGACTTTTGTGGCTTTGTTTTTTCTTTTTTACCTCTTTTTTTTTTTTTCTGATGACAGTAAAAATTGTTTATGAAGCAGAGCTGTTGAATATTTTGAGGTGGGGTTTTTTTTTTCCTCTCCTTTTCCTGATGCTTTTGTGGCCTGTCTAAAAGACAGGCTCTGTCTCTGCGTTTAACCCAGAAGTTTGGAAGAGTTACCAAGCTGGAATATGGAAATCCCAGGACACGTTCCTTGGTGTGCTTGTGTAGACAGGACCCCTGGAAGGTTTTTTCAGCCATCTCTGCATAGCTGAAGATCTGACTGCTTTTCACCACTAAAAAAAGAAAGAATTAAAACACTGTGTTCTTGCACAATAACCTCGTTGGTGACACCACCCTCCTCTCATTGCTGGTGGTTTTTTTGCTTTCTCCTTAAGGGTCACTTCTTGGATTGCATCACTGCTTTAAAAATGACCCTTTTGCCCATCTTTATGCTCATCTCAGTTTTTTAGGGTCTTTGGGGGTTGTTGATAGAGTTGGGGAGGGAGGGAGCTTTATTAGGGAATTGGGGAAAAGCAGTGGAGTTTGGGCTGATGTGTTATGTTTTTGGACAAAAAGACAAACTTGGCAGTCAAATAATTTAGCTACACACATAAAGATTAAAAACAAAGTGTAAGATGTTTATTTATCCATCTTTTTATTATCCCAGAGGGGCAAAAACCCAATAGGTGGTGTTTCATAGGAGACAACCCAGCCCAAGTGTGAATATATTGAAAAGAGACTGAATTTTTACCAAGGGCTTTGTTTTCTGGTGCACACGCAAATAATAAACTGAATTTCTAGAACCAATTAATGAATGTTGTGGGGTTTTGTTTGGTTGGCTGCTCTGAAGAGCTCTTCAGAACAGCTATGGGGTTTTTCACCTTGGAGAGTAAAAAAACCTCAAAGGATAACTGAACCGAAAGAGGACCCGAGCCAAGCTGGCAAAGCAGTCCAAGAGGGGAGAAGAGCCACTCAAACCCAGGATGAAAACCTAAACCCTAATATTAAAACCAAAAAAAGATTGAACATTTCATATTAAAACCTAATATAAAAAAGAATAAAATGTAAAGTCTCCTATTAAAAATGAAACTAAACCATAATATTAAACCAAAAAGGAGATATAACCTAATTATTAATCGTCACAAAAATATAACCTAATACTGAAACCAAAATAATTGGTGCTGGTCCCAGTGCCCGCCAGGCTCTGTCCCTGATGCTGAAACCGCCGCCGGACCCGGCCCGGACCCGATGCGGGGCTTCGACCGCGGGACCGGCCCGGCCCATTTAGCCCAGTCCAGCACAGCCCGGTCCTCACCAGTCAGCCCAGTACAGCGCAGCCCGAGCCGAGCCGGGCCAGGCATGATAGACCGGGACCATCACTGTGACTGGAGGCAGCACTGGGGCCAGGGCTTAGACTGGGACCGGAACTAGAACCGGACTAGGACTGGGGCCAGAACTGGGGCTGCAACCAAGACAGGCACTGGATTGAGACCAGCACTGGAACTGAGACACGGCGCCAGGACTGGGACTAGACTGGGACCAGGATAGAAGCTGGAATTGGGTCTAGGATTGCCACTGCACTGGGAATCGAACTAGGACTTAGTGCTGGGATTGGGACCAGAACTGGGACCAATGTCTGAGCCCCGCACTAGGACAGGGGACCAGCACTGCGGCCAGGACCAGCACTAGACTGGGGGAATCCCAGCTGCCGAGACGGGGGAAGCTCCCGTGTGAGCCGGAACCGGAGGCGGGGCAGACACAGCCCCGCCTTTCCCCTCAGCGCTTCCCGCCCTTCCCCTCAGCGCTTCCCGCCCTTCCCCTGTCTGCGCAGGCGCTTCCAACGGCCGCCCGAGCGCGGCGGGTTCGAACCCGGGCAGCCGCCGAGAATCGAGCTGGGCCATCCCCGGCTGAACCGGGCGGGACCATCCCGAGAGAGCCGTTTCGCCTCCTCCCCGCCCCGGGTGAGCTGATGGCGGCGGTGCCAGGGGGGTACTGGGGCGGGAGAGACGCCGGGGTGGCTGAGGGCGGGAAGAGGCGCCCGTGTGGGTGAGGGCGGGAGGAGGCGCCCGTGTGGGTGAGGGCGGGGGCGGGGGCTGCGCGGCTTCTCCCGGCTTCTCCCGGCTTCTCGGTCCCAGAAGATGGGGAAAACGGGCAGATCTCTTTACGGCTAACACTCCCAAGCTTCCCAATCCGGAGTGTTTTAAAAGAAACAGCGTAAGTTTCGTTTTCGGGGTGAGGGAACCAGCAGAGGGAAGTGTTGATCATCTGATGCAATCTCCCTGAGAACTCCTGATAAACCAGCGATTTCTTCTTTATTGCAGTGAATTTCTGACTCCTTCAGTAGCAAACACCTGAAAAATTGGCCGTGGAAATAACCAACAAATCACAGAATCCTTTGGGGTGGCAGAGCCCTTTCAGATCCATCGGATCCGGGGGCACCAGTAAAGCATGGCCCTCAGCAGCACAGCACAACATTCCAGTATCTCCAGGGATTTTAGAGTTCTCCCCATCTGCTGAGCGTCTGTGACTCAGGTCTGTCTTAAATTACAGCATTGTTTTTTATTTCCCTGCCAGTGTGATAATGGAGAAGACGGCGTCCCCGGATCTGGAAGATTTGTGCTTTCACATCAACCTGAAGATAACGAATATTAAGAAGACTCTTCAGTTAAGAAACATAGGTAAAAAGAAATTAAGGAGCGAGTTTTGCTCTGTGCAGAAAATGGGAATGCTTTAATTAGATGCCAAAAGTAATGGGCAAATCAAGTACGATGCAGAGAACAAGAAAGGGATCAAGGATGGGAAAATGGGAGTGTTATCCAGGGAACTAAGTGCCAAGCAAAGAAGCCAGGCAAAGTGAAAGTGTCTTCCCGTGAGGGGACACGACCACTGGTGGTTAATATGCCCTGTGTTCTATATAACTGGTGGGGAAAGCTCCAAATTAGAGAAGAAAAAAATATTTTGGGGAGTATGTTAAGCCTGTTTGCATAACTGCAAAGGCACAGCTGGAGGTTTATCCAGGGGTCTTGTCCTGGCATTTCAGGAGTCATGGAAACACCCGAGGTGTGGATATTCCAGGCTCTGTCATTCTCACAGTGAAGTTTTTCCTCACGGGGAGGTGGAACTTTGATCTGAGTGTTGTAGATTCATCCTTGTTGGGGAGTGTAGAGTTAATTGATAAATGCTGCTTGTGGAGGGGAGGGAAATGAGATTTTGGTTTTGTGTTGGAGGTCATGTGGCTTAATGTTCTCTCCTTGACAGGTCAAGATCCATCCCTCAAAGACACGCTTGGTAAAATACGACATGAGATGGTTTCTTTGCATGATCTCCTGGATAAAATGGAGTCAGAAGTTAAAGAGCGAGAAAAACTGAAGAATTCACTAAAAGTAATCTTTTTTCTCTTCATAAAATACTGAAAGATTCAAAGGAAACTTTGATTGTTCCATTCTAGATGCTCAGTGATATGGGTCACAACAACCAACTGCAACACTCCAGGCTAGGGGCAGAGTGGCTGGAAGGTGCAAGGTGGAAAAGGACCTGGGGGTGTTGGTGTCCAGCTGGCTGGAGATGAGCCAGTGTGTGCCCAGGTGGCCAAGAAGGCCACCAGCATCCTGGGTTGGATCAGCACTGGTGTGACCAGCAGGACTAGGGCAGGGTTCATCCACCCTGGACTGGGCACTGGGGAAGCCACCCCTCGAATCCTGGGGTCAGTTTTGGGTCCCTCACTTCCAGAAGGACCTTGAGGGTCTGGAGAGTGGCCAGAGAAGGGCAACGGAGCTGGGGAAGGGGCTGGAGCACAAGGGTGGTGAGGAGCAGCTGAGGGACCTGGGGTTGTTGAGCCTGGAGCAAAGGAGGCTGAGGGGAGACCTTCTGGCTCTGACAGCTCCTGACAGGAGGTTGGAGCCAGGTGAAGTGTGCAGGCTCTTCTCCTAAGGAACAAGGGACAGGACAGGAGGAACTGGCCTCAAGTTGCCCCAGGGGAGGTTTAGGAGAAATGTCTTCCATAGAAGTGTTATCCAGGGCAGTACTGGAGTCCTTGTGATTCCTGGAGGGGTTTCCAAGCCGTGGAGCTGTGGTGCTGAGGGCCATGGTTTAGTTGTGCCCTGGCAGTGCTGAGTTAACAGTTGGACTTGATCTTAAAGGTCTTTTCCTACCAAAAAGACTGAGTGATTCTATATTTGGATGCAGGAGGCTGCTTATAAGTGTAGCTGGGACTTGGAACAGGCTTGGTTTACTAAGTAGTTCTCCAGTACAGTGCCCATGAAACCTTAAAAATGACAATCTTTATACATGGAAAGCGTATCTGTGACAGGAGACGCCGACACCTAAAGCACAGTTCTATTTTTACATCCTTGCAACAGCTCTGCAAATGATTTAAGCAGCAGCTCTCTCGGGTTTGCCTGTGTTTGCTGTGCCTTTGTGTGCCAAGTCTTCCTGTGAGCCTGGTCTTTGGGGAACGTGGGTGACTTTTTCCTGTAGTGTCTCTACCACAACGACCGTTCCCCAGCCCAGATCTGCTCAGGGGTATTGCTAAGGATTTACTACTTGCCCACTCAAGATTTCCTGGACATCCTGACACAGAGAGGCTTGCGTTTTCTCACTCTCAGCTTTGTTTTTCTGAGCTTTAGTTGCTTTGGGGAAAGCAGGTGGTAAAGGGGTAAGATGATGGGAGGAGAGCAAAGAACATCTCGTAATTGAGTTTAAAAATTATTTTGGCATTGCCTTCATCCTTTGATCTGCTTCACATGGGTGGCTTCAAGATTTCTGATAAAGTTTACTGTTCATTTCAGGAGCTCTGGAAGTCTGCCGAGAGAGATCAACTTGAAGCACAGCACCTCCAGGAAAACATTCCTCCCCATCTTCCCAAACAAACTCAGAGCTGGTACGTGGTACATAAGCATGGAGATACTGGGCTGCTCCTGGCAGCTGCCAGCTGCAGTGCTGTACAGCTCTGCTCCTTCCACTGTAGGTGAACTGGGAACTCTGGGGAGCCAAGGTTGTTATAGTTACTGATTCTGGAGTTTGCTCTGGACTGGCTTGTGTCAGCACTGCTGTGGCCAGCAGGACTAGGGCAGGGGTTGTCCCCCCTGGACTGGGCACTGGCGAGGCTTCCTCTCAAGCATCGTGTTCAGATTGGGGCCCCTCACTCCCAGCAGGACATTGAGGGGCTGGAGTGTGGCCAGAGAAGGGCAACAGAGCTGGGGAAGGGGCTGGAGCACAAGGGTGCTGAGGAGCGGCTGAGGGACCTGGGGTTGGTGAGCCTGGAGCAGAGGAGGCTGAGGGGAGACCTTCTGGCTCTTGACAGCTCCTGCCAGGAGGTTGGAGCCAGGTGGGGTTGGGCTCTGCTCCCAAGGAACAAGTGACAGGACAAGAGGAACTGACCTGAAGTTGCCCCAGGGGAGGTTGAGGTTGGACCTGAGGAGAAATGTCTTCATGGAAAGGGTTGTCCAGGGCTGTCCCAGGCTGCTCAGGGCAGTGGTGGAGTCCCCGTGATCCCTGGAGGGGTTTCCAAGCCGTGGAGCTGTGGTGCTGAGGGCCATGGGTCAGTGGTGCCCTGGCAGTGCTGGGGGAGCAATTGAACTTGATGCTCTGAAAGGACTCTTCCAACCCAAACGATTCCATGATTTTGTGACTGTTCACTGCCAGCTTTGTGCCATCACCCTCCCAAATCCCTCAGGCAGAACTCATAAACTACCAGGTTGTTCAGCTGGAAGCTTCTAGTAGCAGGTGTGACGTTGCTAAAGCTCCTTGCTTTAGAACTGCAAAGGCACCGGCTGGAGAGCCGCAGTGCCTCAGGATTGGAGGTGGGTGAGTGACCCAAGTGAACTGAAACTCCGCACTGCCCCTCCAAATATAATTAAAGAAAAAAACCCCATCCTCTAACTCAATCATCTTCCTGTAGGGATTTGAATTCTGGTTGTATTTTTATTCTCCTCTCTGGTGTTTATTTTTGCTTGCAGTGCCCTCCAGCTGCCTTTGAGAGGGCTGCGCTAGGAAGCTGTTCAGAAGAAAGTAGCTCAAGTAAGAGAAGGAAACAAGGCTGGGACACAAGAGCTGCTTGAAACCTGAACAGGTTTCTAAGCCATTCTTACTCTGACCAGGTTTTTCAGAGGGCTCAGCTCTTTCTCTGGCCTTGTTGGAACTGCTTTTTATTTCTGAGTGCTGTTGTCTCCTGGGTTAAGACCTGGAGATCCCAGAACTTGTTTCCACCCTTGTCAGAAAGCAAGGCATCAAGTTGTTGTGAATTCAGTGTGACTCTGTCAGCTGTACCTGGTCTTGCTCCTGATGCTGGCCGAGCCTTAGGCTGCAGAGCTTAAGGATGTGGAAATAGGGTTACAGAGGAGAAAAATGAACAGAAATTGTAGTTGGTGTGTCCCAATATTCTCACCTAGGTAGGTACTGCTTGTGTTGAAACCTTGACTCGTCTCAGCTGGTGAGGAGACACCTTGTGCAGAAGCTTTCTTCTGGATGCCACTGTTTAGATGTGAATGCTCAGCTTAGGAAAAAAGCTCCTGAAAATGTGTCTAGAGGTGTCTTGGTCCTTTTTAATTTCCTGATCATGGAATCAGAGAAGGGACCTTAAAGATCATCTCCTTCCAACCCCCCTGCCATAGGTGGAGATGCTTCCCACTCAACCAGGTTGCTCAGAGCCCCGTCCAACCTGGTCTTGAACCATTCTGGGGGGGCCATCCATAACTTCTTCGCTGAACTTCTTTCAGTGTTGTGTTTTGGAGAACAAAAGTTCTTCAGAAATTATTGCTGAGGTTCTGCCTTCTTTTTATCATTTTCTTAATTTAGGAAAACCTTTGAAGTTTACATCAGCTCGTGGAAATTTAGATGTCTGCTGTGAAAGCAGCTGCTCACCACACCAACCCCAAGTTCAGAATGTGACTCTGGTTCTTTCCTTTCATGGCTCGGGTCAGCAGTGAGCTGACCAGTTTGAGAGCCCAGCAGGTGGCACTCTCTGTCCTCTGCATCCCTGGGAAATGGGGACACTGGTTTTACGGGTGTCACATCAAGTGACACATCAAATCCCAGCCCTCGGGGCAACAGATGGGACATGATGGTGGGCCCAGAGTCAACCCAAGATCTCTGCTTGCGGGAAGGTTACGTGGAAGTGGAGGGTCAGATGGCAGGGGACTGGGCCAAATCCATCCTCTTTGCTGTCCCCCTGATGCCACAGGAGGTGGGTGGCTGGCAGAGAACTTGGGCTTTGAGGCTCTAATCTGAGCATTTGAAGGGAGGGTGAATTTATCAATTATACTCTAAAAATCACTCGGAGCAGGAAATTCCTCAGCTTTGGGGATTTTGCCTGGAAAAAAAAAGAAAGTATGTCAAAAAAAACCCCAAAACCCTCTTATTTTGCTGGATGCTGTCACTTCAGCAGATTAATGGACGAGTCAGGTTTCCCAAGATGTGAACTATTTCCACTCCGCAGCTCTGCGCCGTGGTTCCTCTGACTTCCCGACGGCTCCGCCGCCGTGTTCGGCCTCCTTCCAGCTCAGCTGCCAGCGGCCTCTTCGGCTGAAGCACGAAGTGAAGTCAGCTCGAGGACGTGATTTGAAGTAGAGGAGGAACTTTATTTGGTTTATTTTCTTTTTTTACTGTCAGGAAAGAGCGTGAATTGCGTTCGCCCGGCCAAACAGAGGGGTTGGAACGTAGGTCTGGGAGTGAGGAGCCTTCCTGACCTGACTGCTTTTTCCTTACTGCTTCTCTGCTCTTTGTACACTTCACATTTATTCCTTTTCCAGTGTCGCTGGGCCGACGGTGAAATGTGAAGACCAACCCAAAGCTGTAGAACCCGACCGCCCAAAGAAAGCGACCAAAGAGCCGAGGCACATTAAAGAAGCCCCCTTAATAACAGCAGAAGAGTTTGAAAGTGTTCCTGCGTAAGTAAATGTGGCTTTCGACTCCATCGTGCCAGTTTTGGGGGGGAACCATCAGTTTGGGCCAGGGAGCTCTTGCAGAACAGACTGACAGAGATGTTTGGTCATCTTGCTTCTACTATCGTGATGGTAGCTCCAAATAGTTTGTGTTCAGCACTGAAAATGGAATGAAGACAGCTAATTTGGTTGTTCTTTGATTTATCTCAAGTCTCAATTTATCAGTCTGTTTTGAGATGGGGGGGGGGGGGAGGAAGAAAAATCAAAACAACAACAAAAAAATATCATTAAACCCAGAAAGCACTGAAAGAGGTTTTGTCCTGTAGGATTTGTCCCCTGCTATCAGAACCTGATGAACTGATAACCATGTCCGAGGTCTGACGTGGAGGAATAACTTTTCTTCAGTGGCATTTTGGGGACAAGGACAAATATTTCTGCCAGGAGGAGAAAATTCTCTTGAAGCTTGAGGCTGAAATCTTATGTAGACACGAGATTCAGTGTGTTCCCTGACAACACTTGGGGCTTCCAAATCCTTTTTCCTATAGCTTTGAAAACTGCCGATCTTCCCGGACATCCAGTGAAGTGTCTGCTTATCCCCAGCAGTGGAAGTTTTCCCACTGTTGTTCACAGAGTGAGGACAGAATCCAGCTGGATCATCTTCTATTCATCCCTGCTTCATGGAAAGGTTGTGTTTTCAACCGTGCTTGTGAGGCTGTAGAAGTGTTTTTTGAGATGGGAAAGGCGCATTTGTTCTGCGGAGGAAGAGCTGCCTGAATTTAAATAGATCTGTTCATGTACCAGTTTTCCTCCTGTTGCCTGGCAGTGTTGTAACAGGAGACTGGGGGAGTCTGCTGAGATTGCAGTTTCACAGAGTATTTAATCATTGAATCATTTTGGTTGGAAGAGGCTTTCAGATCAGGTCCAACTCTTAACCCAGCACTGCCAGGGCACCACTAAACCACGGCCCTCAGCAGCACAGCTCCACGTGGGGCTTTGAAACCCAGGAATCATGGGGACTGCACCACTGCCCTGGGCAGCCTGGGACAGCCCTGAACAACACTTCCAGGGGAAAAATTGTTCCTCATGGCCAACCTCAACCTCCCCTGGGGCAACTTGAGGCTGGTTCCTCCTGTCCTGTCACTTGTTCCTTGGGAGAAGAGCCCAACCCCACCTGGCTCCAACCCCCTGTTAGGGAGCTGTCAGAGCCAGAAGGTCTCCCCTCAGCCTCCTTTGCTCCAGGCTCAACAAGCCCAGGTCCCTCAGCTGCTCCTCACCACCCTTGTGCTCCAGACCCTTCGCCCTTCTCTGGCCACGCTCCGGCCCCTCAAGGTCAGCTGTGGTGGATTCTAACTGGAGAAATCTGGGTGGGTTTCACGTGCTCTGTGCTGAATGTGAGGGAGAATCGCTCTTCATGTTATCAGGACACTGAAAGGGTTATCAAATCAAACAATCCCAACCTGCAAATGATCTTCAGCCTGCAAATCTAGTGCAGAAAGACTCTCTTTGGAGGAAGAAAAAGGAAATTGCACAGGAGATGCCTCGGTTAAACTTTGAATTCGAGGCAAAAGAAAATGTTTGCTTTATTCTAGCTCTTAAATTCCGGCCGCTTGAGGTATTTGTAGAATCTGCACATTCATTAGAGCTCTGAAGCCTCAGGAAATGGTAACTTGAGGGGGGGAATATGTTTCTTTGAGCCTAAGGGGTTTTTTTGAGGGAGCAGCATTAGATTTCTTTCTCCAAGCACTTATGTGCTGCATTGACATTGTTATTTTCTTTCAAGAGCACAGCGTTGTGCTTCGGTTTTCATACCTGTGGAAAGCAAAAAGTGTTTTGAAAAGGGGTTCTGTGGGTGGGGATAAAAAGAAATTGGGTCACTCAGTTTTTAAGAAAGAGAAAATGTTCTGAATGGGGCTGGGGCGTGGCCAGAGAAGGGCAACGGAGCTGGGGAAGGGGCTGGAGCACAAGGGTGGTGAGGAGCAGCTGAGGGACCCTGGGGTGGTTGAACCTGGAGCAAAGGAGACTCAGGAAAGACCTTCTGGCTTTAGACAGCTCCCTGCCAGGAGGTTGGAGCCAGCTTTTGGTGTTGTGAAGCAGATGAGAAAGTTACTTTAAATCTAAATTAAATGGAGTGTGCACCCTCTGAAGTTTATATTGGTTTATGGACTGAAAGAAGCGTCAGCATTCCTGGCCCTGCTGGACGTGGCTGGATAGAAACAGGAGAAGGCTGTGGAACAGCTGGAGCTCTACAATCCACACAGTCATGCACCAAAGGACAATTCCAGTTGCTTTGGACAGGATTTAGTCTCAGCTTCAGGCACTGAAGTGTCTGTGCCACAGGTGTCTCCCTACTCCCCACGTGTCCCCGGTACAGTCGGCAAAGCCAGGAAACGGCACGGTTCAGTTGGCTGAACGGAACTGCCTGGTGCTGTCCCGGATGCTTCAGCATCTGCTGCCAGGGCTTTGGGTCTCAGCACATCTGCTGGCCCCGTGGGAGCATCTTGGATGCCTGAGGACTTCTCGGAGTACTCGGTTCTTAGGTTGATGCAACCAAATCCTGCTTCTCTTGTTCTGCTTCTGGGGGAGCTGAGGTGTTAGAGAATGGTAGAATCGTTCTTGTTGGAAGAGATCTTTAGGGTTATCAAGTCCAACTGTTAACCCAGCACTGCCAGAGCATCACTGACCCATGGCCCTCAGCACCACAGCTCCACATGGGGCTTTGAAACCCTTCCAGGGATCACGGGAACTCCACCACTGCCCTGAGCAGCCTGGGACAGCCCTGCACAACACTTCCAGGGGAAAACTGTTCCTCATGTCCAACCTCAATCTTCTCTGATGCAACTTCAGGTCATTTCCTCTTCTCCTGTCACTTCTTCCTTGGGAGAAGAGCCCAACCCCACCTGGCTCCAACCTCCTGTCAGGAGCTGTTAGAGCCAGAAGGTCTCCCTTCAGCCTCCTTTGCTCCAGGCTCGACAAGCCCAGGTCCCTCAGCTGCTCCTCACCACCCTTGTGCTCCAGCCCCTTCCCCAGCTCCATTGCCCTTCTCTGGCCACGCTCCAGCCCCTCAATGCCCTTCTGGGAGTGAGGGGCCCAAAACTGACCCCAGGATTAGAGGAGTGGCCTCCCCAGTGCCCAGTCCAGGGTGGATGATCTCTGCCCTAGTCCTGCTGGCCACACCAGTGCTGATCCAAGCCAGGATGCTGGTGGCCTTGGCCACCTAGGCACACACTGGCTCATCATCGGCAACTGGCCACCAACACCCTCAAGGCCCTTTTTCACCAGGTACTTTCCAGCCACTCTTCCCGCGGCCTGGAGTGTTGCAGGGGGTTGTTGTGCCTCAAGTGCAGAACCTGGCCCTTGGCCTTATTGCAGCTCCTAAGTCTGAAATTAGGCAGTTGCTTTGATTTCTGGAGCTTTTCTGCGCCTCATTGTGATCTGTCTCTCTGGATGTTATTAAAATCTACATCAAGCACTTCTTTTTTGCTGTCAGCTCTAGAACAAGTGCTCCCGTTCCGCCTGGGAATATCGGATTTGTAACTGATGAGCTCCTTGCTCTTGAAATTCTTTGTCCGTGTTCCCACAATTGAGTTTTTCCCTCCAGATTAAAATGAGGGATTTTATTGATCGCCGCTCGTCGATCTGTTCGGTCTTTAGGTCAGGCAGCTGAAAGCTGTAGGACAATAAGAGCCTCGTTCATTCTTAAAAATCAACTCAGTGTTTTTTTCTCAATGGAAATTTCCTCATTCCAGGCATCAGGAAACAGATCCCGAGCCAAACCTTTTTGCTTTTGCTTTGTAGGTACATGAAAGGCCGGTTAACGTACGAGCAGGTCAACGCCGTCGTGCAAGATCTGAACAAGGCCGTGGTGAGCAAGTACAAGATCCTGCATCAGCCTTTGAAATCTATGAACGCCCCGATCAGAAATCTCTACCACAGGTTCCTGGAGGAAGAAACTAAGGACACAAAAGGTATTCTTCATTTTCTTTCCTTCGTTAGGACCGAACTCGTAACGCTTGGATATTGCAGGGTGAGTATAGAAACACTGACTGACCAAGGAGAGCACGTGGTTTTCGTGTTACGATGTCACTTGGAGCATCTTATGCTCAGGAAATAGTCCATCCTGGCACTCTGGGAGTCAGTGGAGACCATCAGGCCTGAAAAAGGTTAGAAATCCTGCAAGAGAGTGAACAGGCCAAAAAAATATCACCATCAGGGCAGGTCTTTTTCCACCAGGCGCTTTCCAGCCACTCTTCCCCCACCCTGGATCATTGTTGTTATCACCCAAGGGCAGGACCCAGCCCTTGGACTTCCTGAACCTCATCCCATTGTCCTTTGGCCCATTGATCCAGCCTGACCCCACTTGATAGCCTCCCACCCTTCCTGTCTGCTACAGGGGACTACCAACCTTTCAACAGGCTGGAGCCATGCAAGTTCTGCTTCTCCCTTGATCTGAGGAAGGAGAAGAGCAGTGAGACTGATCTCCAGACCACATTCCAGGCCCTAAGGAATACAAATCCATACAGAAGTGGGTAGGAGGCAGTATCAAATCCAGTCACCGATTCTAGACCAAGTCACGCGGTGTAGCAACCAAGGTTTTTGTCATGATGGAATGGTTTGCCCGTGACTGATTTTGGTCACTTTTTATCTGTTTTCACGGTGTGTTCGTAGCAAAGATTTCATTTGGAATCACTACAAGTTCTGGAAACTCCTAATTCGATGATAACTTAACTGCATCAGCTGTGGTTTTGAAGCTAGAACAGACATGAACTATTAAAAATTTATTCTGAAGTTGGGAAATCTGGATAATCACTCACGCCGCAGTGATTTTCTGGAAGAGACAGGACTGTCTCATAACCTTAAGAAGCTTTTTTTTCTCCTCCTAAAAAGCAGAGAGGGAGAAAAAAGGCACCAAAATGCCCATCTCGATTTTAAAAGCAAGGTTAGTTTTGTGCTTTTTCCCAAAGCTATGTGGCATGGTCAATCTCTGTCAAGCTTGGTGATGTCCTTAAAATGCCCTCGTGTTTCTGAACTCAGGCATGAAGTGTGGAGCAAACTCTTCTGTCTCACAGAAGTCCTCAGCACAGCAGAGACAGGGATCTGGTGGAGCGGGGCCAGAGGAGCCCCAGCGATGCTGGGAGGGCTGGAACCCCTCTGCTGGGAGCCAGGCTGGGAGAGCTGGGGGGGTTCAGCCTGCAGAGGAGAAGGCTCCCCAAGGGGAGACCTTCTGGGGGCCTTTCAGAACTTGAAGGGGCCTGGCAGAGAGATGGGGACAGAGTTTTGAGCAGGGCCTTTTGGGCTAAGGGGTGATGGTTTGGAACTAAGAGAGGAGATGCTGACTATCTTCTGCTTTTGATAGTTTGGGTGTTTTCCTAGGCAAGCTCTGTTTCAGTCTAACAAGAACTCTTTTTGATCTGGGACTTCTTAAAATCCTTGCTTCATCATTTTCAACTCAGTGTCTTTTTGGTTTCCCTGTTACTGTCCTCAGGATAAGAGTGAGGAGTTTGAGCCCATGGCTATAGAAGAAAGGCTAAATGCTCAAAAGGCCCTTCTGGGAGTGAAAATGGGAGGCTTTTAATTTCTTTTAATTTCTTCCAAGTGCCTGAGTACCAGTCTTTTATTTCCTAACTGAATAAGAAAATAATATTAATATCTAAAGAGTAGGAGGCAAGAGGATGGGGTCAGACTCTTGTCGGTGGTGCCCAGTGACAGGACAAGGAGCACCGGGCCCAAACTGGAACCCAGTGGGTTCTGTCTGAACAGGAGAAAAAAAAAACCCAACTTCTTTATGGTTTGGTTGGAAACAAGAGGTCTGGGCACTAAATTAACTGCCTCCCCCTTCCTGGTGGGAAGGTTACCTTGAAAAACCAGGCAGCATCTTTTCTCATCTTGAAACGGGAAGACGAGGTCACTTGGCAATCGGCCCAGGCTGAGAAACTGCAGGAATCCTAAGCAGAGAGATGCTCACAGGAGAAATTTAAGCAAACAAATCAATGAATGCACAACCTCAGCCTGAAAAACGCAATGGATAAAGACACTTAATCATTCTCTGCTGGCCAGAGGAGAACAGTCTGACAGCCTGCCAGGCCTCTCCTCTCGACTTCTGAGGTGATTAGTCACAACAAACAAAAAACCAAAAGAAATTTACCCCACGCACACACTCTCACTGATGCTGAATGTCCTAGTTTCACAGAATGCCAGCGTGGTGGGGGTTGGAAGGGACCTCTGGAGATCAGCTGGTGCCACCCCCCTGCTCCAGCAGGGTCACCCAGAGCAGGGGCCCAGCATCCCATTGGCCAGGTGGATTTGGAATCTCTCCAGACAAGGAGACTCCACAGCCTCTCTGGGCAGCCTGGGACAGCCTCTGACACCCTCACACCAAACAGGTTTCTCCTCCTGCTCAGGTGGAACCTCCTGGGTTCCAGTTTGTGTCCCTTGTGCTGTCCCTGGGCACCACTGAGCAGAGTCTGGCCCCATCCTCTTGCCCCCTGGGGCCCTTTAGCTCTTGCTCAGCATTGCTCAGCTCCCCTCTCAGTCTGCTCTTCTCCAGCTGCACAGCCCCAGGGCTCTCAGCCTTTCCTGGCCACAGAGATGCTCCAGCCCCTCAGCATCTTCCCAGCCTCCCCTGGACTCTCTCCAGTAGTTCCTTGTCTCTCTTAAACTGGACACAATTCTCCAGAGGTGGCCTCCCCAGGGAGGAGAACCTCCTTCAACCTGCTGGACACACTCTTCTCAATGCACTTGAAGTCACCATTGACTTCCTTGGCCACAGGGGTCCATTGCTGGCTCTTGCTAAACTTGTGCACACCTTTCTACTGTCCACATCTTCTGGCCTGTCTGTGGAACATCTCGGATGTGGCCCTGGGCCTACTGCAGACTTTATACCCTGATGGAAGAGCTCAGATGGTTTAATGTTAGGAGATGTAGCTGACAACAGTCAGAGCTCACCCAGTGGGGCCTGTGGGTGGTAGTTGAACTTAATGGGAAGGTTGGTAGCTCCTCATTCTGGTGACAACTCAGCAGAACCAAGTTCTGAGCTAGCATGACATCATCCTGGCGCTGACGCTATCTTGTCCTCGGCGCGTGGAATGGTTCAGCAGAACGATCGCCGCGTCACTCGTCTCCTACAACGCAATCATTTCTCCAGCAAAGCAACCCTTGCTTTTCCAGGTGAATTTTTCATCGTGGAGGCCGATATCAAAGAGTTCACCCAACTGAAAGTGGACAAACGCTTCCACGGCATCCTCAACATCCTGCGCCACTGCCAGCGGGTGCGGGAAGTGCGTGGCTCCAGACTCGTCCGCTACGTCATCTGCTGATGAGCTTTCCTTCCTCCACTCACCCAAGGTACAGCAGGGAGAAGTCTTTTGAGACATGGCAAGATTCCACCCGAGGTTGTTTCTCACCCCGCTCCCTTCTAAAAGTCAGCAGGGACTTTTTTTTTTTACTGCTCCCTCTCTAAAATTAGGAGCGGTGCTGTCGAGTGGCCTTGAAGCGTTTGAGGTTTGTTTGGAAAGCTCAAGAGGAGCTCCTGGTGGGAATCGGCACGTCGTGCGAGTTTAATCCCATTTTTCAGGTCAGGGCTTGAAAGTTGAATTCTCTGCACGTTAATGACGTCGACTCGAGAGGCTGTGTTTAAAATTTGTGTCGTTACTCAAAGGAAGCATTTAATTCTGAGGGGTTTTTTTTTCCAAACCACTTGTCAGATTGCCTTTTCTTAATCTATTTCTTCTTCTTCTCCTGGGTTGGGAGTTCCCCGTATCGCTCCACGAAGATCCGAGGTGGTTTCAACCTTTCCAGACTGAGCTGTGTGCTTTTCATACTTCATCGTGCAGCCAGATTTTCTTTTTTTTTACCCTCAGACCAACACACCTTTTTTTTGTGTGGGTTTGGGTTGGTTTTTTTCCTCTTTGTTTGGTTTTTTTCATAATCTTTTGCTCTGGGATGTTGAGATCCAAGCTGAGGTCTCTGCTCTGCATCCTTTTGGGGTGTATTGTACGCTCGGATAAACACACAGCAGGAGGGGTGTGGAAAACCAGTTGCCTTAGGTGTCATTTGAGTCCTATTTCTTGCAGAGCTTATTTGATGTTGATTTGGATCCCCAGATCAAGTCTTTTGGGTTTTTTTTTCTTTTGTTTCTTTTACCCAACTTCACGTTCTTTTGAATTTTTTCAATATTCAGGACTTAATCTTCTATTTAATAAAAAGAAATCCCCGCAGACAATAACGACTGGCCTTTCATTCCATGTTTGCTTTGGACGTTTCCAGGTGACTCTCCATCATTTTCTGCTCTCCTCTGATCATCTGCCTCCTCAGCTCTCCAGCCTGCCCCTGGAGGAGGTCCCTTGGCATAGGTGTCTCTGGAGAGAGGTTGGTCTCTTGGACACGGGGCTATTTAGGTATTTACAGCACATTGACTTTTCTACCTCTCCACCTTACTTTGTGCTGAGGTGGCTCGAACTTTAAAGGAAGCAAAAAGAGCCACAAATGGACCCAGAAGGACCATGTCCAAGTGGACACGGTGTAGGGAGAGGTCTAACTATACTGGCACCAATCTCCTTGCTTGAGCATGAGGCTTTGGTGTTTCCAAAGAGTTTTGGAGACAAAAATGTCCATCTTCTGGAGCTGCCTCAAAAGATGGCTATCTTCTGCTGACCGTTTCCTCCTTTCTCTCTCTAGCTTATTGCATTTATGTTTTTGACTTTATTTTAATTTATTATCTATTTCTCTCCCCACCTATGATGGAGTCCCCGTGATCCCTGGAGGGGTTTCCAAGCCGTGGAGCTGTGGTGCTGAGGGCCATGGGTCAGTGGTGCCCTGGCTGTGCTGAACATCTGGACTTGTTTTGGTTGGAAGAGACCTTCAAGATCATCGAGTCCAAGCATTAAGAAGTGTTTTTAATTTAATTGATGTGAGATGAATAAGTGATACCACCTCACTTCTGATGCTCCTGGCGATATTTTGACGCTGTTTCCCACTCAGTAGAAGTCCAAAATTTGCCCTTTCTTTTTTCTCTCCCCTCTTTTTTTTCTCTCTCTCCCCTCTTTTTTTTCTCTCTCTCCCCTCTTTTTTTTCTCTCTCTCCCCTCTTTTTTTTCTCTCTCTCCCCTCTCCCTCAGTGCTGAGCATCCTCCTCTCGCTCGGCCGCGCTGACGCAGCGTCTCCGGCCGCCTGCGTTTCCATCAGCAACTGATGTTTTACATTTGATATTTATACAGCAGCTGAGAAACCTAAATAATTCAATTTCCCCGTGGCCCAAGAAGGGCCAGGAGCTGGTTTGAGCTTCTTCACGGACGTGAGCTGCGCTGCTTTGAAATATCTGCTGGTGTAACAGTTGCTACCTTTATGCTCCTTCCTTAATAGGAGCCATTAATTATTAATAATCCAGCCATGGCTCAGCAAAGCAGATTAAACTTGGGGAGCCCAACACACCAGGGTTGCTTCTTTTTTTTCTGCAGGCTTCATTTTCTAAGTAGAAAAAGGATTCATTGACCTGCAGCTTGCTCCTGGGTGGTGGCTCGTTGGGAGGAAACGTGACTTGAAGTCAGTTGTTGTGTGAGATTTATTCACGTTATGCAAATGTTTGGGTTTAATAATCTGTCTTTTCCGGTTTGTGGGGGTTTTTAATACTCTGGGGCTTTCTGGGCTGCTTCAGCAGTGTCTCTGCCTCGAGCTGTGCAGGGATGGTGGGGAGACTGGGAGGGTTGGTGAATGTTGTTAAAAGCCGATTCGCAGGCCACCTCTGTTTCCCTGCCTCCTGCGTCTGAGGCTGCATCACCTTGTGCCACGTGCTCAGGACAGATTTCCATGGAAAGGAGGAACCAGGCCAGGCTGGGAATCTGTTGGCCAGCAAGAGACCATAGTCATCTAGCTCCATCCCCCCTGCCATGGGCAGGGACACCTCCCACTAGAGCAGGTTGCTCAGAGCCCTGTCCAACCTGGTCTGGAACACTTCCAGGGATGGAGCATCCACAGCTTCCCTGGGCTACCTGTGCCAGTGTCCTAATCTAAATCTCCCCTCTTCCAGTTTGAAGCCCTTACTCCTTGTCCTATCACTACTTGTAAAAAGTCCCTCTCCCCATCTTTCTTACTGGTATGGACTCAGCTTGGACAATTTCTCTGTGAGGTTGTGGTTGCACCTTGGGACAGTAATCCAGAATGGCAGGGGTTGGAAGGGACCTCTGGAGATCATCTGGTCTAACCCCTTCTCCAGCAGGGTCACCCAGAGCAGGGGGCCCAGGATCATGTCCAGGCAGGTTTGGAATCTCCAGAGAAGGACAAATTAAAGAGAAGCCAGAAGATGGCAGTGAGGACAGCTAAAATGTTTTGATCTAAGGGGAAAAGAAAGGAATTGAAATTACTTTAGGTAGAAAGAGATGATTCAAGGGGAGACAACTTTGTGTTTGAAGGAGCTGTTTTATTCACCCCTCTGTGGGGTGGGAGGAGGGACAAGAAGAATAACCTGAAGCCACCCCTGGAAATTTCCAACCTCAGTGTTTGCAGAGCCCAAAACCTTGTGTAGCAAAGCTGTGGGCCCTTAACTGTGTGTTGGGGTGTAACTTCCTGGAGCTTGAGGATGAGGAAAGGTGCAGAGGGATGATGCACGACCACCACTGGCCATGGTTGGCTCTCAAGTGTGCGGGGTGTCCAGGGCAGAGCTGTCTCCTCCCTGCCTGACAATCAACTGCCCATGTAGGAAATCACCCTCTTAATAGTTTTTTCTTAATTAAATCCTGTCCTGAGCGTTTACAAACTGGCAATAAGTTGATTTTTGGTCTTTATTCTTCGTGTTTCCTTCCAGTTGTTGCTCGGTTGCCCAAGGAAAGGCTCAGGAGTGTTTCCTCACTGGGAATTGTCTACGGGCCTCCCAAAATCCTCACAAGCAACTTGAAGTTATTAATGTTTCGCGCTGCGACGCGACCCAGGAGGGGTCCTCTTGTGATCCTGCTTTAATTTTTATGTCTGGAGTGGTTCCAAAGCATGGATTAGTGGCATTATCCCTGTCATACAAGAGGAAAAGGAGTTGTCAGGCCATTAAAGCCCTTCCCAAGGCCACGCTGTGAGCCAAAGGTGGAGATGGCAGTGCTAAGTGCTTTGTTCCTGGCTGCTAGCTCCTCTGAGCTCTTGCCTTGCAAATCCCTTTCTGGGGAATGATGCTCCTTGCTTGTTGGTTTGCCAAGTTCCACGCTAAACCCACTTGGCTTTGGCTTTTCCTTCCCCCTTCGACTTGGGAAGTCCGGATCTTTCCGTCTTAACAGAAGGAAACATGTCCCGGTATCCAGCTTCAATCCCACCACGGCTGAGGACAACTTCTTGTCCTTGTACCCAGCCTTTGGAGCTCCTCAGTGCAAGTTCTGGCCCCATGTTTCCACCTTCTTCTCTTCTTCCCTGTCCCAGCATCTTGGCCAGGGCCACCGCTGCCAGAAATAGGCAGGAATCCACCTGCCCCTTTGCTCCCCAGGGTTTGGTGATGTCATTTGCAGGGCCAAATGTTACAGACTAAACTCATGGGCACGGGCACCAGGCTGGACGTTGTGTCTCTTCCACCAGCATCGCTCGGATCGCGATGGTTTTGTGTCTTCATTTGGGTCCTTATCTGAGCACAGATATTTTTCATCCAGTCAAAGCTGAGGTCCCAGCTTTTTGGCAGCATGAGAAGCTGGGATGTAAAGGATGGGGAGAGCCCAAGCAGGGACATCTTCACTTGCTGGCTGCAGAGGATGGTTCCTACTCTCCCAGCTCTCCAAATGACTCAGCTAAATGTTGCTCAGCTTCAGCGTGTCCCAGGATCTGAGAGTCTGGCCAATTTGCATGGCTTCCAAAACCCCTCCTCAAGCTTAAACTCTCTATTGACAATCAGAAGGACAACCACTCTTGGGGAATTACAAATCCCCTCGCCGTGGGTTATTTCTCACCCTGAAACCTTCCCCAGACGCCGGGCTCAGAAACACAAAGGGCTGGATGATGCCTCGGCTGGGTTGTTCTGGGAGGAGATAACATCTCCCCGGCGCAGACAGAGCAGCTTTCCCAAGCCAGGCTGCTTAAGGTCATTGGAGAGCTTTGCTTGCACATGTTCCAACGGCTCCTTCATTATCATCCATCAATCCCTCCGTCCTCGCCCAGTTGCTCAGATACCCACAAAGCCACCCTGCTTAATTGGGACCTCGGGGAAGCCGTTCCCATTCTGAAGCCTGCTCAGCTTTAATTAATGGGTAAAATGGTCGGTGAATAGGAAGACTGTGACTAACTCCTGGTTTTAGTTCCCTTCTGCTTCCCGTGCTTCTGCCAGGTAATTTGGAACAGCGAAGGTCCGCGCAGAAGACAACCTGGCTGCTTGTTTTCTGAAGGCTCAGTCCTGCAAGCCAGCAGGAATGCAAATGCTGGGAGAGCTGGTGAAATGCTTAAATACCCACGTGAGGAGGAGGTGGGTCGGGCCTGGGGCAGCTCCTTTGCTTAAAGCTAAGCCTGGATCTAAGTGGGGAAAGGGAGTTGACTCCAAGGGTGGGAGCACAGCAGGTTTGAGGTGGTGTTGTTTAATGTGCACTTACAGCTCAGCAGGCACTGGCACCCTGGGCTGCACCCCCAGCTCCGTGGGCAGCAGGGGAGGGGGGGATCCTGCCCCTCTGCTCCCAGGGCTCTGAAGCACTTGAAGGGGCCTGGCAGAGAGATGGGGACAGAGCTTTGAGCAGGGCCTGTTGGGACAGGACAAGGGGTGATGGTTTGGAACTGAATGAGGGAGATATAGACTGGAGAGAAGGGAGAGATTTTTGCTGGTGAGGGTGGGGAGAGCCTGGCCCAGGCTGCCCCGAGAGGTGGTGGCTGCCCCATCCCTGGCACCATTGCAGGGGAGGTTGCCCGGGGCTCTGAGCACCCTGCTCTAGCTGCAGATGGCCCTGCTCCCTGCAGGGGGGTTGGACTGGGTGACCTTTAAAGCTCCTTTCCAACCCAAACCAATCTATAATTCTACAAATCAGGGCATCCTCTGGATTTGGCACACTGGGGACAGCCACAGCAAAAGAATGAAAAGCTTTTACACACAACTTTTAATCTCATTCTGTTGTTTTTTCTCCCTTGCGACTGGATTTCTGCTGTGGGTACAAAAAGCTGAGTGCAACCAGGAATGATGAGCTGTAGACCCAGCGTGGTCCCTTCCCTCTGTGTCTGGACTCAGTTCCTCACCACAAACTGACTCCAGGTTGGGAGGGAAACTGGGATGCCAACGTCATCCCCCCCCCGGAGCGGGGAGTTGTGACAAGCTCCTTCTCGAGGACCTCCAAAGGTGGCCGCCTCCGACGCGAGAGAGACTTCGTCATTGTTCTTTGCTTTGGCAGTTTTAGGTCAGTTGAAGAAGACAGAAGGAAAAAAGGAAACCTGAGAGGAAGTGGATGCCAAACTGGTGGCAGGTTTGGGAAATCGGAAGCTTTGCTCAGGTTGCACTAGGGGAGGTTTAGGTTGGACATGAGGAGAAATGTCTTCGTGTAAGGGTTGACAAGACCTGTCCCAGGCTGCCCAGGGCAGTGGTGGAGTCCCCGTGATCCCTGGAAGGGTTTCAAAGCCCCATGTGGAGCTGTGGTGCTGAGGGCCATGGGTCAGTGGTGCCCTGGCACTGCTGGGTTAACGGTTGGACTTGATGATCTGAAAAGTCTCCTCCAACCAAAACGATTCTACGATTTTGAGCTCTGACATTTCCTTCTTCAAACCATTCCCCTTTCCAAGAGACAGACCCTGTTAGGAGTGCATTTGTGTCTTGGCTGATGTTCTGGAGTCCAGCAATGGCCTGTGCCCAAAGCCAGGGTCTCGCTGGACTTACCTGCCCATTTAAGTATCTATTGGTTTTATAACACGCTGGGGAGAAAGCAGAGCGTGCGTGGAGGAGCAAACGGTGCACGCCGTGACTTGGAGTGGTTTAATTCCCCCAGCCTGATGATCTCAGCACTTTCCTGTCCTGCTCTTTTTCATTTCCACTTTATTTTTGCACATTCATGCTGCTCTGGGGCAACCCGTCGCACATTACGGTCACACGTCCCCCTGGGAAATTTCTCTTTTCCTGATGGTATCAGTGCAAATGCAGAGTAATTTTGGTGGGAGGGCCGTGGCTGCGCTCCAGCCCTGCCTTACTGGGGTTCTACCATCACCAAAGCGCAGCCAACGGGGCTGCACCAGAGCTCTGGGCGAGGGGGGGAGAAGAATAGGGATTGTTATGTTCAGCCTGGAGAAGAGAAGGCTCCAGGGAGATCTTCTGGTGGCCTTTCAGGACATGAAGGGGCCTGGCAGAAAGATGGGGACAGAGTTTTGAGCAGGACAGGCCAAGGGGTGAAGGTTTGGAACTCAAAGAGGGAGATTGAGACTGGAGAGAAGGAGAAATTGTTGGTGCTGAGGGTGGTGAGAGCCTGGCCCAGGCTGCCCAGAGAGGTGGTGGCTGCCCCATCCCTGGCACCATTGCAGGGGAGGTTGCCCGGGGCTCTGAGCACCCTGCTCTAGCTGCAGATGGCCCTGCTCCCTGCAGGGGGGTTGGACTGGGTGACCTTTAAAGCTCCCTTCCAACCCAACCCAGTCTGGGATTCTATGATTGATTCAGTACAAAACCAAACTTCTGAATAGAAAATGTGGACATGGGAGAAGAGCTCTGGCCCAGCCTCTTTTTTTTACTGCTGACAACTGGTTCCAGTTGGGACAAGTTTGTTCTTTGTGGGCTCTCCCATCTGTCCTGGCCTCGTAGCACCCGCAGCTCCCCTTGTTCTGCTGTTCCAATTTCACGCTCCTCCTGGAAAGCTGGGATTTGTTTACTATGCCCCAATTTGCTTCATTTTCAGCTGAAAATACAAGAAGGACGTGGGTTAGAGCATCATAATTTGCAGCCTGCTGATTAATAATGCAGCTGACGGAACGAAATTGGGCTGCAAGCTCAAAGTGCTGAGGGAAGCTAAAATTTGGTGAGCAGCGTCTACGCCTGGAGCCAGGAGAGGAGACTGCTGAGGAAAGAAACATCATCTTCTTTTTTGCTGCCCCACACCTGAAACCCAATGGTGGTTGCCATCACCCAACCCCGCTGTCCCACCTTCCATCCTTGGAGATAGTCAAGATGATGGTCAAGAGAGGCCTCTGCAAAGCACTGATGAATAAAAAGATGATTTTGGTTTTCTTCGTAGATCCTGAGATGTCCTCAATGTCCAGGTTTTAGAAGGTGTGCGATGCTGCGGCCACCAGCTTAGAACTGAGAACGTACCAGGGATGTGTAAAAGATTTTTATAGCTCAGTTATTGGCAGGTGCTTCTGGTTTAAGTGCTCCTGGTCCCTCTTCACCAGTCACCAGGAAATTACTGGAACCACTCAGGCAGGGCTGGGAGAGCTTTGCTGCTCCCTGTGTGAAGAGATGTTGTTTCCCACATGTAAATCATAGAATCGTGGTTGGAAGAGACCTTTCAGATCATTGAGGCCAACTGTTAACAGAGATGCTCCAGGCCCCTCAGCATCTTCCCAGCCTCCCCTGGACTCTCTCCAGTAGCTCCTTGTCTCTCTTGAGCTGGAGAGCCCAGAACTGGACACAAGACTCCAGAGGTGGCCTCACCAGCTCACAGTAGAAGGGAAGGTAGAGCCTCCCTTGACCTGCTGGCCACACTCTTCTTCATGCACCCCAAGACACTATTTGCCTTCTTGGCCATGAGGGCCCATTGCTGGCTCATGGGCAGCTTCTTACCCACCAGCACTCCCAGGTCCTTCTCTGCAGAGCTGCTTCCCAGCAGGTCCCCCCTCCCCTGTACTGGTGCAGGGGGTTCTTCCTCCCCTGCTGCAGGACCCTACACTTGCCCTTCTTGAACCTGATGTGGTTCCTCATCACCCAACTCTCCAGCCTGTCCAGGTCTCAGTGAAGGGCAGCAGAACCTTCTGATGTGTCAGCCACTCCTCCCAGTTCTGTCTCATCAGCAAACTGGCTGATGATGCAAAATATAAATATGCGTGTGTGTGGCCCTACGCGTACGACTTAATTGCAGGAGGGAGATTGCTGGCCTACTTCCTAAACCAAAACATCTCAGGGGAGTTTGAGGTTGGACATGAGGAGAAATGTCTTCATGGGAAGGGTTTTGAAGGTCCGTGCCAGGCTGCCCAGGGCAGTGGTGGAGTCCCTGTGATCCCTGGAGGGGTTTCCAAGCTGTGGTGCTGAGGGCCATGGGTCAGTGGTGCCCTGGCAGTGCTGGAGCAACAGTTGGACTCCATCCGCAGTGAGCTCTTCGCCCAAAGATGCCCTTTGCTCTCCCTGTTTGCCACCCGGGTCACCCAGGGCGATAACCTCCACACTGGGCTTGGAGAGCCCCGGGGAAGCGGCACCGACGCTCGCGGTGATGCAGGCCACCCGCAGCCAGTTTCCCTGGGAGCTTTTAGCAATAACTATCAATGCTCCGACTGCTCTTTCTTCTCCGCGGTTTATTCCCGCTGCACTCACGGGCACAAACACCTTCTCCTATTTTTGTCACCGTTTTCCCCCCTGGAGAAGCTGAGGGAAGCTCAGTTCCTCCAGCAATAACGACCTGAAGGGGATTGCTAGCTATGGAACTATCACTTAGACGTTTGAAGCCCCTTCCTTTAATTGTTCTTTCGCCTTGTAAATGCAGCCCACGGTGAAGTTTTTGGCCGTTGGGGCTGCTCCGAGGGTCCTGCCACCCCCGGGGGGCTTGGTGCAGGGAAGCTGTTGGTAGGGAACCAGGTGGTGGCTGCGAGGGGGGAGAGGGCAGAAGGCCCAGCGGGGATGGGATGGTCTCGGTGTCCAGGGGGAAGAGGCTTCACCTGGGAGGGGGCCTGGTGGTCAGGGATCCCCCCCTCAGCAGCTCCTCACGGGGGCTATGGTGGGGAGGGAACCAGATCCTCTCAGGCTGCTCCTCACATGGGACGGTGAGGGGGGAATGGATCCCCTCGGGCAGATCCCTCAGGGGACGGTGAGGGGGGGAATGGATCCCCTCGGGCAGATCCC
>JANVCC010000121.1:1866259-1904349 GCA_025345505.1 Todiramphus chloris collaris | reverse complement strand
AGGGGACGGTGAGGGGGGGACCGGATCCCCTCAGCCGCTTCTACCGGGGGCCTTTGGCGGGGCCGGGTGACCGGATCGGCTCAGGCGCCTCCCGCCGGGGGCAGCGTGGGGGCAGCCGGGGCCCGGCTCCCCTCAGGCGCCCCCCCCCCTCCCCGGTCCCCTCCCCCGCAGGTGGCCCCCGCGCAGCGGCGGCGGCGGCCGGTGGGTGACGTCAGCGGCGGGGGCGGGCGCGCGGTGCCGGTGCGCGGAGCCGGGCCGGGCCATGGCGGAGCCGAGCGGCTCCGGTGAGTGCCGCTCTCCCTCCCTTCCCTTCCCTTCCATCCCCTTCCTTTCGATCTTCCGCCGCTTCCCCCCGAGCCGCTGCTGCGGGCTGAGCGCATCGGCAGCCGGTGGTGAGGGGGGGATTTGCGGGGCGGGTGGGCGGTGGATACGGGGCGGGTCGGGACCGGGGCTGCCGTTCCCACCCCGGACGGGACCGGAGCTCGGGGTCGGTAGCGGGGAGCCCGCTGGGCCCCGCGTGTTGGGGTGCTGGGGGTGCTGGGGGGGGGGGGGAACCCATCCCTGGAACCGCCCGGTGCTGCCGGTGCCGCGGCGCCCCTTCCCCCGGGGGGCTCAGCCCAGCCCAGCCCGGCACGGCCTCGGGCCTACCGGAGACCCCCTCCTTGGAACCGGGAAGGGGTTGGGGTTGGGGCTTCAGATCCTCGGTTCCAGAGCCGTGGTGTGGGGTTTGCTGCGAGAGGGCGAGCGAATACATGTGCGTTCGCTGCTCTCCGCTTTTATACCTCCTTTTCTCTACGTGCCTTCAATGGATGTATACGTTTTACCTGTATATACGTGCTTTAAATGTACATCTGGCCAACGTTATGGGCTCGCCCGGTTAAATCTGCGCACAACCGAGCTGGTGTCAGCCTGCCCGGTAGGTCCCCGGTCCCCTTCTCTATGTCCGGAGAGAGAAACCTGCTTCTCTTCCTCTTCCCATCCAAGACAAGCCGCGTTTGTTCTCCGTCTTATTTACTCTTCCTTATTTATTTACTTCTCCTTATGTATCTACTCCTCCTTTACGTGCTCCTCGGGTCTGAGAGCGTGCGCTGGAGAGGGCAGGTGGCTGCGGTCCAGGCTTTAATGACATCGAACGTGCTCCATGGGTGGTGAACGCAGAGCCTGGGGAAGATTCATCCCAGGCTGGGGTGGTGTGAGTCTCAGAAAGGAGGAGGAGGAGGAGGAGGAGGAGGAAGAAACCTGACCCAGATGTCCCAGCTGCTCTGACGGGTTGCCCCCGCGCAGCGCTTTGCCCGGCTGCGTCCTCCGGCCCCGAGGCTCCGGGTGGATTTAGCAGAGAGGAGTCCCCGTGGGTTTGGTGTTTGGAGCTCAGCTGCTTTTTCCTCCCTCTCCCGGGCCGCAGCCTCCTGCAGAGCGAGGCCTGGGGACAGTGACATCTTCCTCACCAGCTCGGATGCGGTCAAGGGATGCAGGTGAGACTCAGGTGTGCTGTGTGCTTGCCTCCTTCCGGATGGACGGGCGTCCGTCGGGTCCAAGGTGTGAGCCAAAGAGAAAGGGAGCAGGCAAAGGGAGCCCAGGAGCTGGGCTGGAGTTGCACGTAATATTTTGAGGGTAAATCTCGCCCCCAGTAGCTGAGCATCCCAGGGCCCTGCAGAGGAGGAGAGGGTAAAGGGATGTGCTAACCCACGTACCATCGATTCTCCTGCTCTTGGGAGACCACCACCATGAGCTTTTGAAACAGAGACGTGAAGACCAGGTGTTGGAGTAGCTCCTCATCCTGCTTCTGCCTCCAGGGTGCTGAGCAAGGCAAAATAGCCAGGATTGGCTTTATCAGCTGAAATTACCTCTTGATTTTCCAGGCGGCGTGAGGCAGTCGAAGCCCTTTTGGTGGACGCGATTCATTTTTGCCCTCGCTGGGGCATCTAAAGGCATCTGCTCTGAGCTGGCCCCCACGAAACGAAGGGGACGGGCACCTCCCGAACAGGGTCCTGAGGGACTCCGAGTTGGAGAGGATTAAAGTGAAGGGAGGTGAATTTCCCTGGGTTACAAAGCAGCCCGTTCGTTTTGCTGTCACGGGTCTGAGCGATGGGGAGCCCCCAGCACCCACTGTCCCCCCCCCTTCCTCCCGTACCTTGTGCCAGCAGTTCATTGCTCTCGCTCTGGGGAGATGCTATCTCATTTCAAGGTTGACCTTCTCTGGCTTTGGCTTGGAGGAATGTGGTTGTGCCCTTGTCACAAAGGTGACTCCTTTGAGGTTCTGTGAAAAGATCAAATCCTGTTATTAGGAGGTTGGAGCCAAGTGGGGTTGGGCTCTTCTCCCAAGGAACAAGTGACAGGACAAGAGGAAATGGTCTCAGGTTGTGCCAGGGGAGGTTTGGGTTGGACGTGAAGAAAAATGTCATCATGGCAAGGGTTGAGAAGACCTGTCCCAGGCTGCCCAGGGCAGTGGTGGAGTCCCCATGCTCCCTGGAGGGGTCTCCAAGCCATGGAGCTGTGGTGCTGAGGGCCATGGGTCAATGGAGAACTTAATTACTTTTATCTCCATAAAACCCACCCTTCTTTTGAGCTCGTAGTTTCCGTGTCCTACTTTTCTAGCAGAGAAACCAAAAGAAGCTGCAGTGGAAGAGGACTTGCCTTAGACATTGGCAGCTCCTTTTGGCTTGGTCCTCATCGGGGAGATCTGCTGCTGCAAAACACCAAAACACGAGCTGCTCCACGTGCCACCAGCAGCTTTTCCTCCGAAAGACATCCCAGTGTCCCTTGGTTTTGTTATTGGTGTATTTAATTTCCTTCTGTTTTTCATGAATTCTTTTGCATTGGGGTTTTTTTATTCGAGTGGATGTACCCGAGGAGAGGCAGCAGGACGTTGTCCTCCTCGTACCGCTGTGGTTGAACACGTAGAAGACAGTGAAATTCAGTGCTTGTGACTTACAAACACCCAGCAAATGGGCTCGGTCCTTTCGTGGTGGAAGAAAATCCCGGGTGCTTCCTACAGCTGGGATTATTATTTGATTATTGGGATTATCCCGTTGAGCATTTCAACACTGAAACTCTTCCCCGTGTCTCCGCGTTCATTTCTGCGCCTCGCCGACCTCACCGGCTGCGCTTCCCGGGCAGGCTCCACGCCGACCAGTACAGCTCCAGTTTGCCACTGGGAAGGCTGGCCGTGTTTCCCGCGATCCCTGCTGGGATGAGATTAAACGGTGACCCGCTCCCCGGGGGGCTTTCCGGGCGGAATCGCGCGCGAGGATTTACAGAAGCCGATTTTCAGCTCTGCCGAAAGGTGCCGGGGATGACGTCGTGGGTGCTCCCTATCCCCGGGGCCGGGTCAGGAGGAGGACAAGCTCCCAAATCTCCCAATAAACCAATTCCCCCTGCGAGGAGGAGGAGGGGGTGTGTGTGTGTAGGGGGGAATTAGCGCTGCCGAGCTAAGCCTGTCTTTAAAAAGCAGCCGGCGTGGTTGCGCTCGGAACAAGCGGCTCGGTTTCTATATTCCAGGCAGCTCCGTAGGAAGGTGGCCAGGCCCACGCCGCTGCGGCAGCCCGGTGCTACGTGGGTCTACGCCTGCTTCTTCCAGGGGGCCTTCCTAGGAGGAAGGGAAGGAGCAGGGAAATTCAAGGGGGAAAAAGCTTTCTGGAGCGCTGCTCGGAGAATCGTTTGGGTTGGGAGGGATCTTTAAGGTCATTGAGTCCAAGCGTTAACCCAGCGCTGCCAGGGCACCGCTAATCCGTGGCCCTCAGCACCACAGCTCCACGGCTTGGGAACCCCTCCAGGGATCATGGGGACTGCACCACTGCCCTGGGCAGCCTGGGACAGCCCCTGACAACCCTTCCATGAAGACATTTCTCCTCATGTCCAACCTCAACCTCCCCTGGGGCAACTTGAGGCTGGTTCCTCTTTTCCCATCACTTGTTCCTTGGGAGCAGAGCCCGACCCCCCCGGCTCCAGCCTCCTGTCAGGAGCTGTCAGAGCCAGAAGGTCTCCCCTCAGCCTCCTTTGCTCCAGGCTCACCAACCCCAGGTCCCTCAGCCACTCCTGATGGAGTGGTCTGGAGATGATCTGCAGAGTTTACTTTAGGAAAGGATTTTGGGAGGAGGGCTTAGGAAGCCTGCAGTGGGGAGCACTGCTCTGAAACATGACATTTTATTAGCCTTTTAATCTTGGTTTACAGAGCTAATTGTTGCCGGAGTATCACTTACCACATAATTAATACTGTTGTAAAATCAGGAGCAGCCAAGAACTGACTCGTGCAAACAACCTGAGAAGCTGGGACAGATGGACACTGATGAGTATCAGCCCCGAGGAGGTTGTTCCTTCTTCCCTGAGTCTGGACAGATCCTAACATGAAGCTGAGACACAGCCGAGCCTCTTCCCTGGGGAACCGTATGGACTTGGACAGTCTCCCATCGCTCACTCTGGGAGTGAGGCAACAGCTCAGGGCAGCAGAGAGTAACTTCCTAGCTGAGCATCCCTGTGAGTGACCTGATGGGCACCACTGGGGATACTCAGTGTCCTCAGCACTGGGGAGGCCACCCCTCAAATCCTGGGGTCAGTTTTGGGCTTCTTGGTCTCAGAAGGACCTTGAGGGGCTGGAGCATGGCCAGAGAAGGGCAATGGAGCTGGGGAAGGGGCTGGAGCACAAGGGTGGTGAGGAGCAGCTGAGGGACCTGGGCTTGTTGAGCCTGGAGCAAAGGAGGCTGAGGGGAGACCTTCTGGCTCTGACAGCTCCTGACAGGAGGCTGGAGCCAGGTGGGGTTGGGCTCTTCAAGCAACAGGACAAGAGGAGCTGGCCTCAAGTTGCCTCAGGTGAGGTTTAGGTTGGACGTGAGGAGAAATGTCTTCATGGCAAGGGTTGTTCAGGGCTGTCCCAGGCTGCCCAGGGCAGTGGTGGAGTCCCCATGATCCCTGGAGGGGTTTCCAAGCTGTGGAGCTGTGGTGCTGAGGGCCATGGGTCAGTGGTGCCCTGGCAGTGCTGGGTTAATGGTTGGACTCGCTGATCTGAAAGTTCTCTTCCAAACTAAACGATTCCGTGGTTCTCTATCAGTTAGGAGGGCACCAGCCTTTCTGGAAGAAGATTTTCCTCCTTCCCCATCTCATTTTTTTTGGGCTGTGTTGCTACTGGTCCTTCTGAAAGGCGGTTTCCAGAGGAGAGGAGATGGAAGAAAACTCAGGCTGGATCACTCTTGCAGCCAAGGTGGACCATCAGCTCACGTCTGCCGGCACAGCACCGCTTGTACCGGCCCCGCACCGGGGCTCTGTGCTCCATTAACTCCCCCTGAAAGATGGAAAGTTCTGAACTATGAGCAAGTGCCTCCGGGTAAAGCTAAATTAAACTCCAGCCTCCTGTGACTAAATGTGAACGTGGAAATAGGTCCCGGCTTAAAAATCACTTCAAGGACAGAGGGAAGGTGCTGGGCTGCTCAGGGTCTGATTCAGCCGGGACCGGTTCCAGTTAAAATGAGATCAAGGAGAATGAGAAGAGGAAACAACAGGGAAGGAAAAAAATGTTTCTTTGGATTTCTGTCAGTATTGCAGCTTGAAACCTCAGGATTGGTTCGTGTCTCTTCTCCAAGCCGTGGACCTGATCATTTCTTTTCTTTTGCTCTCTGGGAATTCTTCTTTCTCCCCAATTGCATTTTTGGTGGTGGTGGGGGGGAAAAACCCAAACCCCCAAAGAAAGGGTGGAAAGAGGCAGCTCTTGGAGTCGCTGGAAGGTCGAAGGGGATGCTGCAGGGCTGGGGCCAGATGTGCATACAGCTGTGCTAGGCAACGGTGTCCAGCGCCTGTTGCTCGCTCCTGCACCTTCGCTGAACTTCAGAGGGGGCAGTTTTGATCCAAAGTTGAAATTGCAGGTGCTGGTTTCTTGGGTTTTTTCCTCTCTTTTTTTTTGCTTGTCTCTTGAGGTTGGGTTTGGGTTCTTTGGTGACAGGGGAATAAGGAAAAGTGGAATTTGGTGAGACCTTTTTAGGAAAATAAAGGTTGGAGTCAGAGCTGGGGGCTGCGAAGGCGTTGTGATGCACGTGGGAACGGCACTGAGACACAGAATTGTTGTTCTTGGAAGAGTCCTTTCAGATCATGGAATCCAAGTGTTCCCCCAGCACTGCCGGGGCACCACTGACCTGTGGCCCTCAGCACCACAGCTCCACGGCTTGGAAACCCCTCCAGGGATCATGGGGACTCCACCACTGCTCTGGGCAGCCTGGCACAGCCCTGAACAACCCTTGCCATGAAGACATTTCTCCTCATGTCCAATGTCCATCTCCCCTGGGCCAACTTGAGGCTGTTTCCTCTTGTCCTGTCACTTGTTCCTCGGGAGAAGAGCCCAACCCCACCTGGCTCCAACCTCCTGAATTTCAGGGAGCTGGAGAGAGCCAGGAGGTCTCCCCTCAGCCTCCTTTTCTCCAGGGTCACCAACCCCAGGTCCCTCAGCCACTCTTGAAGGAGTGGTCTGGAAATGATCTGTGGAGATCCTTTCAGAAGGGATTTTGTGAGAAGGACTTAGGAAGCCTCCAAATTTTTTTCATGATGATTTTCCCCCCCCTAGTTGTTCAGCAAACGGCCTCAAGTTGCCCCAGGGCATGTTTAGGTTGGACATGAGGAGAAATATCTTCATGGCAAGGGTTGTTCAGGGCTGTGCCAGGCTGCCCAGGGCAGTGGTGGAGTCCCCATGATCCCTGGAGGGGTCTCCAAGCCGTGGAGCTGTGGTGCTGAGGGCCATGAGTCAGTGGTGCCCTGGCAGTGCTGGGTTAGCAGTTGGACTCGATGATCTGAAAGGTCTTTTCCAACCATGGGGATTCTGTGGTTCTACAACAGCCCTGCAGCCCCTGGAAAGGCTGTGGAGATGCCACTTCTCCAACAGGGGAAGTCCTGGGGTAGATCTGGGTGGTCTGTTCCCTGCGGAGTCTCCAGCTCTCCCCATGATTCAGGTTCACATCCTGGAATATAAGCTCATGTCCTACACTCACCTCTTTTACCTGAAGAAATCTGCTCCTGCTGCTTCTCAGATGGAACAAAATAATCTTTATTGCCGTAAGACGTTTGTCAGCTCTTCTTCATCCCAGCAAAGTACTGTGAGATCCTCCAAGTGCTTTGATCGGAAGAGCGTCAGGGGGGTCTTGGCATGGGTTTGGGGTTTTTTTTTTGAGCACTAGATAATGAAAGGGGAAAAAAAAAATAGTACAAGACTCTGAGACTCGAATCTTACGAACCAAACCACTCAGCCAGGTTTTCTTGGCATGGTTCCCGTCGTCTAATGAGTATCTTGCCGCCGAGGCAAGAAGAAATAGGTTGAGGCTGTGAAATTGCTCCATCCTGATGGTTCTTTTATGGCCCTGTGAGGAGCAGAAGGGCTTTTTCAGAGGGGTGTTTGGCCAAATGCTGGTCGCTGGTGGTCTGGAGGCCCTGCTGGTGCAGAGGACCTTAATTGCATCGCTCCCAACGAAGCGTAGGGCAGGCTTGTTGCTCTGGCCTTGCTTTGAAAGCATTACGGTGGAAACCAGAGCCAACCAGCCCAAACCTTTAGCAACCCCAAACCCTCTGCGTGCCCCAGGTCAGCTGTGGAGCTGCTGTCTCCTTCCCTTCACCCAGGTCTTGATGGGGAGCAGGATTGTGCCCAGTTTGGCTGATCAGGGCAGCGATAGTCGGGCTGTGGGGCAGTTGATGCTCCTCTTGTGTTCCTGTGAGATGCTGTTTGGGCTTTGCTACGCTATGTTCATGTTTTTTTCCCCCAAAGTGTGGTGGTGGGACATTTCTCCTCCGGCGTGGTGGTCAGCTTGGACACAGAGTGCTGGGTGATGTCTGAGAAGCACGAGCTCCACATGGGATGGAGCAGATGTTCCCAGGGCTCCGGAGGACCACGGCCCGTGGTTGCACCTTCTCAGTTATCTCATCTTGGTGGAGGTCATCCTTCTGGGGTGAAGAATATCAACCTCATCACTCTCTTCGTTGCATCTAGGGGGGTGGTGTGTCCCAAAAAAAGTCCGGGTGGAGCAAACCCAGCAGAACTGAGCCTGGTCCTTGTTGCACAGGAGGTGGGTACAAGAGCTGGAGGTCTCACCGGATCTTGCCGCGACTCGGTTGAAATTTGAGGGTAAAAATGGGAGGAACAGAAGAGGTAGAACACGGGGAGCAAAATATCTGAGCTTCAGTCCCCAAGGCTGGAAAAAAAAAAGTATTTTTCTGAGAGAACTCCTTAAATTCTGAAGGTAGTGAGGAGAAAATGGGACAGAGAGCATGAGCACTGGGTATTCTGGGTGAGACTGGGATGACCCATCCCTCTGAGCGCTGTCCGCACCTCGGTGAGCTTCCCCCCCTATCCCTCTCTGCGTGGGGTGGAGCTGCTGCGTCCTGCGTGCTGAAGGATGCTATGAGGATGATGAAGGGTTGCTGTGAGGATGACGAAGGGTTGCCGTGAGGATGAAGTTTAATTTCAGACTCATTTGAGGAGACACCTTCTCAGGTACTTGCCCTGCCAGCAGCCAGAGAGAGGACTTGGGGCTTGTCACCTCTGTAGGGCTGCAGGGCTGGGGGAGCGTAGGTGGCCCAAGGGCACCAAGCACAAACCCCAGTATTTATCCCAGTATATACTGGGAAGTATTTCTGGGGTTGTTGCATCTGGAGCAAAGGAGGCTCAGGGGAGACCTTCTGGCTCTGACAGCTCCCTGAAATTCAGGAGGTTGGAGCCAGGTGGGGTTGGGCTCTGCTCCCAAGGAACAAGTGATAGGACAAGAGCAACCAGCCTCAAGTTGCCCCAGGGGAGGTTGAGGTTGGACATGAGGAGCAATGTCTTGATGGCAAGGGTTGTTCCGGGCTGTGCCAGGCTGCCCAGGGCAGTGGTGGAGTCCCCATGACCTCTGGAGGGGTTTCAGAGCCATGGAGCTGTGGTGCTGAGGGCCATGGGTCAGTGACCTGGCAGTGCTGGGTTGGACTCGATGATCTGAAAGGTTTCTTTCAACCAAAACAATTTGACGATTCATCTCAGATCATCCTGGCCTCACATTTTCCTCTCTTACCAGAGTGCGTGCCCCGTTGTCGCTCGTTCCCTCCAACCTTTGAGTCCATTTCACAACACAACACCAGAGGAACACGAGCTCTGCTTCAGCTGAATTAATTTCTCATGCAGCTCGGCCAAGAGCCACCGGGGACGAACGTGGTTTTTCTCTGCAACATTCATTGCCCAGAGAGGTTGTGGAGTCTCCTTCTCTGGAGAGATTCCAAACCCACCTGGATCTGTTCCTGTGTGGGCTGCCCTGGGTGTTCCTGCTCTGGCAGGGGGGTTGGACTCGATGCTCTCCAGAGGTCCCTTCCAACCCCTACCAGTCTATGATTCCTTCACACAGCTCCTCGCCTTCATTCACTCACCTCTCGTTGCCTCGCCATCTCTCCCCACCTCGCTTGTTGAGAGGAATGCTCTCTAAAAATAGCCTCCTGCTTTGATGCCTTTCCGGTTTTATTCCGTGGAGTGCTAAAAACCTGCCTGGGAAAGCTGTCCAGCTGATTGGTGTCCCCTTCAAATGCAGCTAATCCCCGTAATCTCGTTAGAGTAGGAGGTGATTACACCGCGAGCGAGGTTTAGCAACGGGCCAGCAAAGCCTTTGATTCCCCGTCTGTTATCCGGATGGCTGGAAGTCACTGGGAGTGCATTTTGGGTTTGCTGGGGTTGTTTCAGGACCCGGGACGTAAGAGCATTCCTGGTTTAATTCCTGAGAAAAGCTCCCGTGTTGTTTTTGACGATGCCGGCACGTTTTGGGGGTCGCTGACATCCCGTGACCACGCACCACCACCTCCCAGAATCATGAGACTGGGAAGTACTTCTGGGGTGGTTGAGCCTGGAGCAAAGGAGGTTCAGGGGAGACCTGGCTCCCTAAAATTCAAGAGGTTGGAGCCAGGTGGGTTGGTCTCTTCTCCCAAGGAACAAGTGACAGGACAAGAGGAACCAGCCTCAAGTTGCCCCAGGGGAGGTTGAGGTTGGACCTGAGGAGAAATGTCTTCATGGCAAGGGTTGTGAAGGGCTGTGCCAGGCTGCCCAGGGCAGTGGTGGAGTTCCCGTGATCCCTGGAGGGGTTTCCAAGCCATGGAGCTGTGGTGCTGAGGGCCATGGGTCAGTGGTGCCCTGGCAGTGCTGGGTTAACAGTTGGACTTGATGATCTGAAAGGTCTCTTCTAACCCAAACAATTCCATCATTCCATTTTATGAAAGGAGCAGAGACCTTTTCCCACAGCAGAGAAGGAGGAACTTTACTGGTTGACATTGTTCAGTGGGGGATTCCTGGTCTCCAGCATCTGTTTGCAAGTGTGGGACCTCGTTGCCCTGCTCTTTAGGGAGCCAGACCTTGGAAAGGGCTGAAGTTTGCCGTGATGAGTCCCCACCGCTGGGAAGGACCTGCCTTGCTCCCCCAGGCAACGGGGAGAGCTGGGCTGGATGTGTGGGGCAGGCTGGGGGGGGATGCCCTGGAGGCATCACGGAAACCTGACCATGAGCCAGGGCTTGTGTCTGTAGGAGCCGTGGAACAGTTTGAGCGTGAAGAGAAACATCCTCCACTAGATGTTGCTCCCTAAACCTTGGATCAAGGTGGCCAAACATCATAGAGCTTATGGTGGAATCCCACATCTGGACAGTCTCCTGGACATATGATTAATTCTCCTTGAGGTTTGAACCTCTCCCTGTGCTGTTTTTGATGGGTCACAGGTCACGTTCTCCATCTACTTGGTCTGGTCTCCATGCCATGTGGTTTTTACCCCTTTTCTTCCCTCAGTTGCTGGGGGACCACCTCTCTTGCTGTGTTGGAGCTGCAGCAGCGTGGGGCCATCACCACCAGACTACGGTGGGTGGAAACCTTTTCCAAAGTGGTTTCTACAGCCACATACAGCATTTGAGGGGTTTTTTTTCCACCCTTCCTAAAACCTGCCCTCATTCTTTTCGCCGGCTGAGCGGGTCCAGTCCCAGTTCCAGAATAAACTGGTTGAGATCTGTCAGCGAGCGGGGGGATTAAGTGGGAGGTTAATCTCCCAGTGACACAAGTGAGATCCCAGCACGGGGTTTTGAGAGGACATCAGAGCTACCTCTTGGGGCCCACGGAGGAGTTGCTCTGCACATTCCTCCTTTGGGGCAAATTCCTGGTGTTGGCTCTTCAGTCGCTGTTAAAAAACACCCAACAAACCCTAAAGGGCTCTTTCTTTATTATCTTTCCTTAGGTTTTTTTTTTAATAACCATCCTGCTTTTGCTTATCTTGGTCCAACCCTTCCAGTGATAACACAGACAGAGGTGTCCTGGGGAGCACCAGCAGAGAAGGGACCTTCTCCCCTCTTTTTTCAGGACAGCAGGTTCTCCATGGGACAACAATGCGCCCTCGTGGCCAAGAAGGCCAATGGTCTCCTGGGGGGCACTGAGAAGAGTGTGGCCAGCAGATTGAGGGAGGTTCTCCTCTACTCTGCCCCAGTGAGACCTCACCTGGAGTATTGTGTCCAGATCTGAGCTCCCTGGTTCAAGAGGGACAGGGATCTACTGGAGAGAGTCCAGCGGAGGCTACGAGGATGATGAAGGGGCTGGAACACCTGCCTTAGGAGGGAAGGCTGAGAGACCTTGGGGCTGTTTAGTCTGGAGAGGAGAAGACCGAGAGGGGATCTAATTAATGTCTTTAAATCCATGAGGGCTGGGGGTCGAGAAGGCAGGGACAACCTCTTTTTACTCCTGCCTTGTGATAGGATGAGGAGCAATGGATTCAAGCTCGAGCACAGGAAGTTCCACCTCAACATGAGGAAGAACTCTTTCCTTTAAGGGTTGTAGAGCACTGGAACAGACTCCCAGAGAGGTTGTGGATTCTCCTTCTCTGGAGACTTTCAAGACCTGGCTGGATGCTTTTGAGTGACCTGCTCTGGTTTTGTCCTGCTCTGGCAGCGGGGGTTGAACTCGCTGATCTTCAGAGGTCCCTTCCAACCCCTGACGTTCCGTGAGCCTGTTTAAGCTGGTGGAGGAAGGCCGAGTTGGCCGCGGGGCACCCGTCCCGAGCCGTGTTTGTTCAAGACACCGTCTGGTTGGTGTCTGGCTGCGGACGGCCCGGCCCGGAGCTGCTTTTCACATGCTGGGAAATGAGACATTTTGGCCACGTCCGGGCTGTCTGGCCGGTGGCACCCGGGTGACTTTCCCGCACCGCTTCAAATCCCTGCCAGCGTCAGCAAGTTCTTCATTGTTTTCTGTTCTAGCTGGGAGCTAACGAGCGGTGTCTCTTTTTTTTTTTTCCTTTCCCTGGGGTCGTTTTTGTGCTGCTTCACTTGGGTTTTCCCTTCTACCTCTCATAGAGTTTTGAGACAGTGCTACTTGGTGCCTTCCGGCCGGATAAAGCTGGTGATGTCTTCTCCACGGTGGGATCCTGGTGTTAAAGGAATCTGAGAAGTACTATTCTTGGAAAAAGAGGTTTATGATCCACCCCCGAGAAGGTTGCATTACTAGTTTTTGGTACCACTGGGTTGGCAGGGCATGATAGATCCTAAAGGAATCACAGACTGGTTTAAGTGGGAGGGGACCTTTCAAGGTCATCCAGTCCAACCCCCCTGCAGGGAGCAGCACCATCTGCAGCTAGAGCAGGGTGCTCAGAGCCCCGGGCAACCTCCCCTGCAATGGTGCCAGGGATGGGGCAGCCACCACCTCTCTGGGCAACCTGGGCCAGGCTCTCCCCACCCTCAGCACCAACAATTTCTCCTTCTCTCTAGGCTAAATCTCCCTCTTTGAGTTCCAAACCATCACCAGCTTGGGTTTAGACAGGTCCATGTGCTTGCCAGTGTCTGGAGAGGTGCCTCTGTCAGAGCCCTCGGCGCTGAGGTAGCTGAGGACACGCAGCACAAGAGCGTGGCTTGTTCTTCAGCAGCCTCCAAAGGCTGAGCAGTTGGTGTCTTGGCTTTCTTCATCAGGAGGATTGAGGAGCAGCTCGTTCCTCTGAGGTCAGATGGGTTTTGCAGGGGTGGGTTCTTGTCCCACCCCCTGTTTTCCTGTTTCTTTGGGATCCCAGCTGCTGGATCTGGTCTCCTGATGTGCTGCTTCTCCAGGGGGGTCGGTGCACCCAGTAGGCATGGGGACCTGTGAACAGTCTTGGGACAGGCAGAGCATGGGGCCCTCCAACTCTGTGATAGAAACCTCGTGCTCCTGGGGGGTGCAGGAGGTTGCAAAGCAGGGAACCAGATCCTGCCATTTATAGCTTGAGCTGCAGGAGGGAAGGGAAGAGCCTGTTTGCCAAGACAAGAGCAGAAACGATGCCTTTACCTGTGTTCAACCCTGAAGAGTGACCCTTCCTGGAGCTCTCTGTGGGATATTCCTGCAGAACTGAGCTCCAGGAGCTCATGTTTATTGATGGAAAGGACTAATTAAGTTCCAGCCTTGAAGCAGTTGCTAGCCTGGGAGTGAAGAGCTGCAGGAGACTTGCCCGTATTTCCCTCTGCTTCAGTAACTCCGTTCCTGTGACTAAAGCTTGGAGAGATTTCCTCCAGGCATCCAAGTCCATCGCGAGGATTTGACTCGCCCTCCACCAGCAGGGTCACTCTCTGCTGCCTGGCTTCTCCAGTTTGGAGGTAGCCTCCAGTCCTAGGGTGTTGCCCGCTGGTCCCTTGGCCATGATCCCTCTCCCCGTATTCACCAGCAGCTTTTTGCTGGATGGTTCAGTGAGAGGGACCCAGCCAGGAGAGCGAGGGCAGGAGCACGTCTTGCCATCCTTCTAGGGTTGGTTCTCCATCATCCCCTCTAATTGCAGAAGATGCTGCAGGGTCATCACTCAGCTGGGGACCAAGACGTAGCCAAGGGCGCTATGAAGCCCATCGCTTCGCTCGTGAGATAGAATAGGGCTCTTTCTTCCTTTTTAGTCTCATGCATCTCATTTTCCCTTTCAGTGCTTTGAGAACTGCACTAATTATTAATAATTAAGCTGACGAGGCAAAACTTGCTTTCCTTTCATTGCATCTAGAGTAAGCCAAGGAGCTCGGCGTGGGAGCCGGCACCGCGTCCCCTCCAGCCCTACCTGGTCTTGGCAAACCCCGTGGAGTTTGGCTCATAGTGGGGGGAAAGAAAAAAGCTGAGAAAGGAATGTGGTGGGTTGTGAGTGATGGGGCTGAGAGGTAACGTAGATGGATCTCAAACCTGACGTGGCACCTTGATGAAGCCTGTTGGCCCGAGCCCCGTTTCCCTTTGTCAGCAGGAAATTTTTGCTATTTTCTTGTGGGTTTTTTTTCTTCCTGGGATATCTAGGACACTCTGCAGAGACAGGCTGGGGGAAGAGTGACTGGAAAGCTGCCCATCAGAAAAGGACCTGGGGGTGTTTGTCGACAGCCGGCTGAAGATGAGCCAGTGTTGTCTCCAGGTGGCCAAGAAGGCCACCAGCATCCTGGCTTCTGTCAGCACCATTGTGGCCAGCAGGACCAGGGCAGGGATTGTCCCCCTGGACTGGGCATTGTGGAGGCTGCCCCTCAAATCCTGGGGTCAGTTTTGGGCCCCTCACTCCCAGAAGGACATTGAGGGGCTGGAGCGTGGCCAGAGAAGGGCAACGGAGCTGGGGAAGGGGCTGGAGCACAAGGGTGGTGAGGAGCAGCTGAGGGACCTGGGCTTGTTGAGCCTGGAGCAAAGGAGGCTGAGGGGAGACTTTCTGGCTCTTGACACCTCCCTGCCAGGAGATTGGAACTCTTCTCCCAAGGAACAAGCGACAGGGCAAGAGGAACCAGCCTCACGTTGGCCCAGGGGAGGTTTAGGTTGGACATGAGGAGAAATGTCTTCATGGCAAGGGTTGTTCAGGGCTGTCCCAGGCTGCCCAGGGCAGTGGTGGAGTCCCCATGATCCCTGGAGGGGTTTCCAAGCTGTGGAGCTGTGGTGCTGAGGGCCATGGGTCAGTGGTGCCCTGGCAGTGCTGGGTTAACAGTTGGACTTCATGATCTGAAAGGTCTTTTCCAACCAAAACAATTCTACAGTTCTATGAGGTCTTCAGTGTAGGCCTAGAAAGTTCCGTTGAGTCGCCGTCAGTGGAAAAGCTCCAGTTTTGCCACAGCTGGGAGTACCTCCGATTGCTTCTCAGCTCCTGGCCTGCCTTCCAACCTTCCCATGGTCCTCAGACCCTCAGCCACCTTCTTGGGCTGTAAGCACGTGTGCTCTGTGACCACGCAGCTGGGCTGCAACGCACGTGGATCCTTCCTGCTTTCCTTGCAGAGCCTCAGGAGTTATTAACCTTCCTTTTCCCTTTCACTCCTTGGTTCTCATCCTTTTTCTTCTCCTCTTTGCGACGTTCACTCCTTGCGTGCAGTGCCAGCATTAGATAATTGCTGGAGTGAAGAGAGGCTGTAATTATTTTTGCTTCCAACTACAGGAGCAAGCAGTGTTTGCCAAACTGCTTGGTAACTGCTGCCAGATGCTCTTCCGAGGGTATCCCTGCCCTGCCTACAGCCCTCCCTGCCAACATATGGTCCATACGTCTTTCTTTTAACCATTAACTGGGACCCTCTTCAAATGTCTTCGTGGCAAGGGTTGTCCAGGGCTGTCCCAGGCTGCCCAGGGCAGTGGTGGAGTCCCCATGGTCCCTGGAGGGGATTCCAAGCCGTGGAGATGTGGTTCTGGGGGTCATGGGTCAGTGGTGCCCTGGCAGTGCTGGGTTAACACTTGGACTTGATCTGGAAGGTCTCTTCCAACCCAAATGATTCTGTGATTCTGTGATCTCCAGGGTTTTGCCAAGGTTTGCTGTGGGACCCTGACCCCACTTGCTTTTTAAGGCTCTTCACAGAGTGGCACCACCTCGTTTGCCCGAGCAATTTTGGTTTTTACAAGCTGAAAAACTGTGTGGCCCTCAGCTCTCAGCTGCTCAGCAGGGACTGTTCATACCCTCGCCGGCTCCTTCCGTGCTTTCCTTCTGATGGGTTCTCAGTGAGCAGTGGGAGACCTGGCGTTGACCCTTCGCCTTCTGCGATTCGCTCTCCAAGGTTTTCAGAGAGATTAACATTAAAAAACCATCAAAGGGGAAAGGGAGAGTGAAGGTTCTCTGTGTGTTACAAGCCACAAAGTTAAAACAAAGCATCTGAAAAACGCTGGTCAGGGTGCTTGGTTTTGGAGGGGACAACTAAGGAGTCTTCCAAAGGTCGTGGTTTACGCTCATGGTTGACCATGGAAACCATTTCCATCGGCGGGGCGTAGGCAGAGCTGTGTATCCAATTAACCCCTCTCCTCTTCTCTTGCCAGGAGCAGGGCTGAGACCTGCTGAGGACTAACCGGTGGCCGTGCAGCCTGAGGAGCTCCTCTGGGAAGCTGGGAAGAACCGACGGTGCTTGGCTTCGTCGGTCGAAGACGTACGAGGGGAAGGCGTTGAAACGGCAAAGGCAGAAACGCGTGGAGCGAAGCCAATATGGAGCGAGTTGAGGTCTGCAGGACATCAAGCTTTTGATCTGCTGATGGGGACAATGGGGTCTGCCCAGACCCAGAAGGGAGCGATGAGAAGGGTGAAGCTTTGCTGACCACTGGAGAACCCGGCCGGTGCCTGGATGCGCTTTGCTGGTGGGGAGAACACCATCAAAACTGGTGGGCAGGGAGGGGTTGGGGCAGCGGAGGGGCCATGGGGCTGCTCTGGGCTCTGCCCCACGGTGGGGCCGGCCAAACGCCCCGGCGCTGAGACATCGGGGACGTGGGGCCGCGCTTCAGCACCGTCTCGGCGACACCGGAGAAGAACAAGCAAGTGGCTGAAAAATGTAGCGGCGTTGACCTTTTAGTCTCAAGAAAAAGAACCTTTCTGTGATGGTTGAGGTCTCTGGGCTGCCTTTATCCACCAGAAATCTTCTCTACCCCTTGAGTTCTCACACAGTTTAAAACACTTTTTTGGTGCGCCCGTCACCACCACGTTCCGTGGGTCATCCCGAAGCGATGGGCTCCGAGCAGGACTCCCCTCCCAAGCATCTGTAATTATGAAGTGCTGGGTTTCCAACCTCACGTGTGACCGGGGAGCCCTTCGACTCTCCCAGTTTTTCAAGTGATCAAGAGGAAAAAAAGCCAGGAGAGGCCGGGAACCCGCCATGGCGGAGAAGTGCGACTGCATCGCCAGCATGTACGGCTACGACCTGGGCTGTCGCTTCGTTAATTTTCGCCCGTTGGGTTTCGGGGCCAACGGGTTGGTGCTGTCAGCCCTGGACAGCAAGAGCTGCCGCAAAGTGGCGGTGAAGAAGATCACCATCGGTGACGCGCGGAGCATGAAGCACGCCTTCCGGGAGATCAAGATCATCCGCCGCCTGGAGCACGATAACATCGTGAAGGTCTACGAGGTGTTGGGACCCAAGGGGACCAACCTGCGTGGGGATTTTTTCAAGTTCAACATGGTGTACATCGTCCAGGAGTACATGGAGACGGACCTGGCCAGGCTGCTGGAACAGGGGAAGCTCGCCGAGGAGCACGCCAAGCTCTTCATGTACCAGCTGCTGCGGGGGCTGAAGTACATCCACTCGGCCAACGTTCTCCACCGCGATCTCAAGCCGGCCAATATTTTCATCAGCACGGAGGACTTGGTGCTGAAGATCGGTGACTTCGGGCTGGCCAGAATCGTGGACCAGCATTACTCGCACAAGGTGGGTGATGCCGAACGGAAGAGGCTGGTGCTGGCTTGGTGAGCTGCTGGCCAGCATGGGGAGGGTGAAGCAGTCAGGCTGTGGTGGATCTTCTTGGGAGATATTGGGCCTTGAGGCTGTTGGGGCATCTGTAAGCAATGTTGGGATGGTCAGTGGTGGTGGTTGCCCTCCCTGCCCCAAGTTGGGATGTGCTTCACAGAATCATAGACTAGGAGAGGTTGGAAGGGACCTCTGGAGATCAGCTGGTGCCACCCCCCTGCTCCAGCAGGGTCACCCAGAGCAGGGGCCCAGCATCCCATTGGCCAGGTGGGTTTGGAATCTCTCCAGACAAGGAGACTCCACAGTCCCTCTGAGCAGCTTGTTCCAGGCTCTGCCACCCTCACACCAAAGAACTTTCTCCTCCTGCTCAGGTGGAACCTCCTGGCTTCCAGTTTGTGCCCCTTGTCCTGTCGCTGGGCACCACTGAGCAGAGTCTGGCCCCATCCTCTTGCCCCCCGGGGCCCTTTAGCTCTTGCTCAGCATTGCTCAGCTCCCCTCTCAGGCTGCTCTTCTCCAGCTGCACAGCCCCAGGGTGGTCACACTGAGGGTCACATTCCCAGGCAGGTGGTCACGTGCCATGGCTACCACATCCTGGCTCCCCCTTGCCCTGGAAAAATGGAGGATGGAGCTGGGAGCAAGTCTTGGTGGCTTCACTGGTGAAGCAGCGTCGGTGGTGACTGGCCGGTCAGTGTGGGAGGGAAGGAGGTGAGGAATACGATTGAGAAGTCTCCATTCCACGTTCCAGATGTGAATGGCTTTTGAAGGCAGATGTTTAATGCAGCTTGTCATCCAGGCTGGAGGGTTGGAGCAGCGGAGGAACGCGGTGGAGGCTTCAACTCGTAGATCCACGCGGTCTCGGGAGAAAGCAGAGTATCGCGTGGTCTGCACCAGTAGACACCACGCTGTCTGCAGCCACTTCTGGTTCTAGTTGCTATCTGGTCTCGTAAGATAAGAGAAAAATCTCTCTTTTTTTTTCCTTGAGCTAAATCTTGGATGTTTGATGTCCCCTGTGGACCCACTGTTGCTCCTGTGCCAGGCTTTAAATACCCAGCTCAGGAAGGGGCTCCTGGCTTTCAGTGAGTGGTTTGGATGGGGTTTTTTCTTTAAGTCAGCTGCATTTCAGAGGCTTTCTCCAAGGTGACTCCTGGAGAAAAGCTCTACAAACAAGACAGTGCTACCTGAATGCAGAAAGTCACTGATTTAAGGAGCATCATCTTGTCAGAGGCTGCAGGGTCAGGGAAGGAGTCATCTGTCCGTGTCCACTGCAGAATTATTGTGATTTCATAGAATCACAGACTGGTAGGGGTTGGAAGGCACCTCTGGAGATCACCGAGTCCAACCCCTCTGCCAGAGCAGGGTCACCCAGGGCAGCCCACACAGGAACAGATCCGGGGGGACTGGAAAGTCTCTGGAGAAGGAGACTTCACAGCCTCAAGCAATTCTTTCTACGCAAAGGCAGAGGTACGTCAGGAAGGCTTGGATGGGGCCTGGGTCAATCCCACCTTTGTTTTCCAGCTCTTTGCAGATGACTCAGGAAAATCAATTCCTTTCTGGATTTCTCTTTCATCCTCCACATTCCTCAAGGGCTCTTATAGATTTATGAGCTCCTTGGTCCGTGCTCTCACAGAAAACATCGGCGAGAGGGAGAAGACCAGAGCATCACCATGTCTGAAGCTGCTGAGCCTCCACCCAGCGTCAAGCAGAACAGGGGGGATCCTTACACCCCAAATTTTGCCACTACTCTGTCAAAAAGCAGATGAACTTCTGCTCCCTGGGTAATTAACGCCTGTAGAGACCCAAACCTTTGAGGGCAGTGCAGCTTCACCTCAGGCAAGTTGGTTTCTCACCGGCCTTTGCGGCGAGGAAGGGTCATCTGAAGGTCTTGGTGTGGCTGTTTTGTACCTGGCAGGCCCTTCAGTTGATGGCTGGGTTCTGCTCATGTGACAAATGGTGCTGTTATTCACCAGTAAGGTCCCAGTTCCCCTGCCCCAGTGTTTCTCAACTCCCAAACCACCCCACTGTGAAAATGGCAAATAAGAACCGTGGTAGGTTGTGAGCTGCTAAGGTCATGTCCAGGTCTGGGCCTGCACCTTCACAGGCTGCTGAGACCTGACGGCTTAAATTTTAGCCCTGTCTCAAGATAAACATCTGAAGTGAGGTTGGCCAGGGCTCTGAGCACCCTGCTCTAGCTGCAGATGGCCCTGCTCCCTGCAGGGGGGTTGGACTGGGTGACCTTGAAAGGTCCCTTCCCACCCAAACGAGTCTGGGATTCTGCCCAAAATGGTGAATGGAGAAGTGCTGGAGATGAAGATAAGGGGAAAGGAAAAGGGTGCCCTGATGCCTCAAGGAGTGTGAGGGCATCTGCACGGGGCTGCCTCTCTCCCTTTGCCTATGGGTAACATTAATTACAGGATTAATTGGCAGAAATTCCACTCTAAGGAGGGTGCAGGAGCCCTTTCATCGGGGGGAGATCTCGTGCTAAATAGTTTCCAGAAGGTCTTTATTTACAGAGTCACGGAATGGTCTTCAAAGCTTTGAAGTCCTCCTTTCCTTTTGTACTTGCTGATCAGTGCAAGCTTAATAGCTTCCAGTTCATCCGGTAAAACATTAAAATTCCCAAGAGGGTCATCACGAGGAGGCCTTCAAAGGAGAAGAGGATGTGGGACGTTGCTCTGCACTCATCCTGGGGGGGACCACCCTCAACGTTCAACCCTCAGGCAGCTGCCTGTGGTCCCATGCAGATGGCACTGAGCCCCCTCTCTGTGACCCCACCTCCTTTATTCTCCTTCTCCGTCCTCAGATGAAGCACGGAACAGTCTGAGATCCTGAAAGAAACCAAAAGGTTTCATCCCAGACAGACAAGAACACGTGTCATGGGTTTATTTAACTGGATTTCCAGTTAATGGGCACCTGCTCTGCATCTAGACAGCTTTTTGAGGGCAGGAAGGTGGATTTTGGTGTGAAATAGCTGGCTGAAAATGAGCCAGTGTGTGCCCAGGTGGCCAAGAGGGCCACCAGCATCCTGGCTTGGATCAGCACTGGTGTGACCAGCAGGACCAGGGCAGGGATTGTCCCCCTGGCCTGGGCACCCTTTGAATCCTGGGGTCAGTTTTGGGTTAATGGTTGGACTTGATGATCTGAAAGGTCTCTTCCAACCAAACTGATCCAGTGATTCTGTGAGTGTATCTTTTTTAAAACCAGGTCAAGCATCCCATCCTCACCGTGACCAACGCAGGCTGGAGGACAAGGACCTACCCCATGCCATCTGGCTGCTGGTGGCAGTGCCAGGGCCACAGAGGCAAGGGAGGGATTATTAGGCAAGGCTCAGGCTCTGTGTGGAAGGGGCAGAGTTTCCCAGTCCTTCACCAGCTTCCCACCCCCAACCAGGGCTTTTCCACTTACCCCACAGCATGTTCTTTTCAGGAGTGTTGTCTAGGAGCCCTCGCAGGGCTGTGTCATCTGCTTGGAGACATCTGCTGACCCACGAGTCTTTCCTTCCTTCCTCCCTCATCCTCTGGATGCTGCCCGCTCAGGATGCACGCGCGGTCCCCGTGCCACCTCTGCTTCTGTCTGGTGTCCCCCCCAAGCTGTGGGTTTGTGCCCATCTGGGGCTGACCCCCGGGCAGCTGCTCTTGGTGGGAGCTCCTCAGGGACCTCCTGCCCTTCCTACGTTCATTCTCAGCATCGGTGCTGGGAGTTGGATCCATGAGAATCCAGCTGGCTACCAGTGGCTTAAGGAAGCTATAGAGGGACCATAGATAGAGGGTTAACCAGAGGTGGAATCAGCAAAACATTGCAAACTGGTAAGGTCTGGAAATGCAAGCGCTGGGAAAGGGGCTGAGCTGGGAAGGTGAACCCACCTTCACACGCTGGTGGGTTGTAACCCCCACAAGGGACTTAAATAATGTGTTTCCCTTCTGAGATGCCTCAGATGCTCCAACTGGGATTGATGTAACACCTCTAAGTCCTCTAACCACGACCTGAAATAACTTTGGCAGGTATGATCTGCAAATCTGTGCTACTAAAGCCATCTGTCCTTCGGAGAAGATGCTTCAATATCGCGGCGCCAAACGCCAAATAACTTTTTGGGGGGTGCCAGCCAGCACTTTGCCTCCAGGAACACGGAAGCATCTCTTGTTTCTAGAGGTCTCACCGTTTTGCTTCCTGCAAGATCTAAACCCAGAGCCTGCCCGAGGTGCAGCACAAGCGTGGTGGGGCAGGTTTCTCCATGGGATGCCATCACAGGCAGCGAGGGTTGACCGAGGAGGAGCGGAGGAGCTGTCTGGCAAGGTTGCTGATGTCTCTATCTCTTGGTTGTTGGTTTGTTTTTTTTTTCAGGGTTACCTTTCTGAAGGCTTGGTAACAAAATGGTATCGCTCTCCCCGCCTCCTCCTCTCGCCAAACAACTACACCAAAGCCATCGATATGTGGGCGGCCGGCTGCATCCTGGCCGAGATGTTGACGGGAAGGATGCTCTTTGCTGGTAGGTTTCTGGCTCCTGTTGATTCATTTTTCTTTGTCCCTCTTTCCTTGCTACCTAACTTGAAGGCTTTTTAGCATGGCAGAGGGAATTTCCCTCTCGTCACCAGGCAAGGCAACGCTCCGAGCATCGCTAGAGGGATCCTACGGTTGGTTGCTAGACGGGAGAGCTGCCTCCAGAACTTCACTGCTGTGCTTCACTTGCACAACCTCTGCCATTAGAGGGTCCCGTGGCTGGTGCAAACTTCCCTGATACAGGCAGGTCCTCGGGGATGGAGAAGAGTTAAGGTCTTGATTTTCACTTGGCCTTGTGCTTGACTGAAGGACACATGGTGGTATGGGTGTGAAATGAAGTTGGAGACAGGTGGAGTTGGTCTCCTAAGGAGCAAGTGACAGGACAAGAGGAAATGTCTTCAAGTTGCCCCAGGGGAGGTTTAGGTTGGAGCTGAGGAACAATTTCTTCATGGCAAGGGTTGTGAAGTCCTGTCCCAGGCTGCCCAGGGCAGTGGTGGAGTCCCCATGACCCCTGGAGGGGTTTCCAAGCTGTGGAGCTGTGGTGCTGAGGGCTGTGGGTTAGTGGTACCCTGGCAGTGCTGGGTTAACAGTTGGACTTGATGATCTGAAAGGTCTCTGCCAACCCAAATGATTCTGTAATTCTGTGATGGCACCCAGTGGGAAGGCACCAGGCAGTGGGGTGGCTCTGTGCTGCCCTTTGCAGGGCAGGAACCATCCGCTGCCGAAAGCAAGACCCCAAACAAAGAACGATTCTGATGAAACAACAAAACCTTTCTCTGTTTCTGGGTTTCCAGCAGAAAACAAGAGCTTTTTGTTAGGAGGAAGGATGCTAAAAATATAGCACAGGGTGGGGTATAAGGACAGGAGATAATGTGGCCCTGTCGCAAGAGCTTTGTACTTGGGGTTTGAACAGGGATTGGTATCTTCAAGGTGTTTCTTTTCTTTGAGGGAAAATATTTGAATGTTTCTACTGATTTTCATTGATTTTCCTCTGAGTGGGTGTTGGAGTTCACACAACCACAGGATGTTAAGGGTTGGAAGGGACCTCGAAAGATCATCTAGTCCAGAGCAGGATCACCTAGGTCAGGTCACACAGGAATGTGTCCAGGTGAGTTTGGAATGTCTCCCGAGAAGGGGACTCCACAACCTCCCTGGGCAGCTTGTTCCAGGCCCTGTCAGGAAGGTCCTGGCCCCGTGCTCCCATTGACCTGGGAGCCTGGCAGTGGGGCAGGGTGCCCGGGGCATCCCACGCCACTTACCTTCATCTGCTGGTGTCCAAGGAGGAGGAAAATAAACTCCAACCACTCAGAGTAGCTGAACACTTTCATGACGATGTAGATTCATCTTTGATTTTCCTTTTCCTCCTCTTTTCTCCTCCCCTTTGCTTGGGAGAAGGAGTTTGGCCTCAACCAGCTACAGGACGAGACTTTGGGAAGGTCCTGCTGGGTGACCAGTGAACGCCCAGTGGGAAATAACAGCGACTTAGTTCCCAGCAAGTTGCAAACCTCCAGTAATTGCCTTACTGGATAAATTGGTTTCTGAGTCCGCGTCGGCGACACAATTTGAGCACTTAGCATGAGTCAGTAGAATTAACTGGGTAGTGTGGCTGCTTAAGCAACGCTGTTAAATTAAGGTGATGGGTTTTTAGGAGAAGATGTCACTTGCTTCTCCTACAAAAGTTCATGAACCCCCAGCAGAGAGGGACCTCTGGACCCCTTGCCCTCCCCGCAGCCCCTTCTCTGGGCAGTAGGGTGGCAGAGCCCCAGGAGGGCACAAGAAATTCAGCTCACCTAAAGTTCACAGGAGGCTCCGGCAGCTAAAATCTGGTTCGCAGACCTTTGGAGAGCTCCCCGGCATGGAAAACAGGGAAGAACATCCCGATGGAGTGGCTACAGCTCCCTCCAGTGACTCTTCCACCCACTGCTGCCGGAACGTATCCGAAAGCATTGCCGGTGGAAGGAAGAGAAGATGGGAAAGTGAGAAAAGCTGCCTGTCCACGCTGATCTCTGTGGGGTTCCTGCAAGCAAGAGCTAGGAGGTGGTGCAGGGGCTTTTCCCATAGGATCAGTGCTTGCTCCCAGAAGATTTTCATGCCCTATAATTTTGATCCTGGTTTGGGAATGAGCCTGATGGTCATTTTTAGTCTCTCTTGGAGCCAAGTTGCGGACCTCTAGATGACCTAAAATGAGGTTTTCTGGAGGAAAGTGAAATAATTTGCCCCGGTTTGATATTGGGAGCGTGCTCCATCTTCTTCTGAGGGTTTGTTCTGAGTGGACGTGTGGTGTGATGGTGACCAGCCTTGCTTTGGGGTTGTTTATGTTCATTGCCATGTCCTAGCTCAGACCTCTGCTATTTGGGGTGAAAGCGGCCACGACTGCGCTGAACCAAACCTTGTTGGAGTGATGAGACCACGATGGATGGACACCCTTTCCCAACGTAGACATTTGGAGCTACCCTTGCTCAAGGGGTGTGTGTTTGGGGTCAGCTTCATGGATGTGAGTCTGGAAACCTCCTCGAGACCCACAAGGAGCTCTGGGCTGGGGCAGGCAGCCACCAAGAGGTGTCAGGGATCTCCAAAGGGACAGGGTTGATTGAAAGGGTGAAGCCAGCAATGGTTTCCACCATCCCCTACCAGTTGACCTCTTCTGCAGGCCAATCCAAAGAGCTGTGCCATAAATAAGGTTCACTACTCTTGCCATGGATGAGCCAGGCCCCCTTTGCCAGTGAAGCAGCCTGAAATCCATGACTTGAACTCTCTTCTTGATGACAAGAGGGGCTCGGATGCGTGGCTTAAATATGTCCTGAAAGAAAAAGATTGAAAATAGATGATTTAAAATACAAGAGGTTGTGGGGATCGTCACCATCAGAGCTTTGAATTGGTGGCCAGCAGCCAGTGGGAACCAATCAGAAAGGGCCTTTCCCATTGGGAGAGCACTGAGGTTGGGTGAGGAGGCTTCATGTGGGGTTGTGAACAGACCCAGCTGTGGCACCTCTTAAAGAGAGTTGGTGGTTTTGAGGCATTTAGAGCTGCTATTCTTCTCCTCCTGTCGTGCAGGATGGAGCCCACCGATGGATAATAGCTCCCAGCTCTGTGGTTTTGGTTGGGTAGAGTTTCTGCTCAGCCTGACAGCCTCAGGGTGATCTATGAGCAGAGCAAATTGGCTGGGTTAACTCTTCCACCCTTAAAGTGAGGTGACCTAGCTGAGAGTCTCACCAATGTGAGTGGGAGAAGGAGACAGACACCCCTGAGTGGTCTCTCCCTGTGTAGAAGGAGAACCAGAAGACGAGCTCTCGTTGCAGCGCGGTGGCAGATAACACCAACTCCCCCCACCCAACCCCATTTAACTTCTGAGTCTCACCTCTCTGCCCATTTAGGGGGTCACGAGCTGGAACAGATGCAGCTTATTCTGGAGACAATCCCTGTCATCCACGAGGAGGACAAAGAGGAGCTGCTCAAAGTGATGCCCATGTTCATCAACAGCACGTGGGAAGTGAGGAAGCCACTGCGCAAGCTGCTCCCCGAGGTGGACGGTGAAGGTACCGTGGTGCCCGTTGGCTTTGGCAATGTCCTTCTCTTGAGCCTTCCCCCCTGCCTGCTGCGGTTTCAGACCAGTTTCCCCAGGGGTGGTCACTAGAATTGTCCTGTAAGACCAAGTGCATGAAGGGGCTTCAGATATCTGGAGGTTTGCAGTGCATGGTCCCACCTGTAGCTCCTGCGTCCCCACCTCTGTAACCCCCAGGTCCTATTCATTGATGCAGCAGGGGTGGTGTGGGCTGCAGGACAGCACCCATGATGCAGTAGCTTTCTCATGCAGAACTAAGGGTGGAAGAGCCTTCCAAGGCTATCCCAAGACACTTCCAAGGTGCATCCCTGCCTCGCTGCACCTCTCCTTGAGGGTTCAGCCCAGAGGTGATTTTTCAAGCCTCGTTCCATTTTCTTGCTTGTGCCTTTTGGGTGAAGACAATTGTCCAGCACAAGAAAACAAATCCTGTTCCTTCACAAACATCTGAACTCCGTGAGATGCTTGCTCCAGGCAGAAAGGTAGTCCCAAGGCTTGGACATTGCTCATGTCGGGCTGTCGCAGCCTGCAGAGCTCGATCACCACGTCAGCTGCTTCCCTCCCTTTAAACGTGACACCAGCAGGGTGTTCTTGTGAGGGGGCTGCAGACCACCAGCTCTTGGACCTGAACTTCTGCCTGGAGGAGCTTTGTGGTAGTGAGAGGAGGGCTCTGAAAGTGAAGGAAAAATTCTTTGGTGTGAGGGTGGCAGAGCCTGGCCCGGACTGCCCAGAGAGGCTGTGGAGTCTCCTTGTCTGGAGAGATTCCAAACCCACCTGGCCAATGGGATGCTGGGCCCCCTGCTCTGGGTGACCCTGCTGGGGCAGGGGGGTGGCACCAGCTGATCTCCAGAGGTCCCTTCCAACCCCTACCACGCTGGGATCCTGTGAACTTGCAGGACATCAGCCAGAGTTGAGAAGCGTGCAGCAGGTCACGTCAGCTCTTCTGAGCTCTTTCCAAGGGCTGGTGGACCTGCTTTAAGGAAGACATCGAGACCGAGCTTGGCATACGTTCGCTGGCATAACTCTTCGTTGCAAGATGTCTGCTTGGCAACGCGATACCCATCGGTCCGGGGACCACGTCAGCCTCTGGCAAGCAGGACTGGATTTATTCCCCGTCGTTACTGCAGGAAGAAAGGTCACCTGCTCCCTTTAGATAATTCATGGATATTTTCCTGCCTCTCTGACCCCTAATCTATCGTCAAATATAGAACTCATAATATATGGCTCCACCAGGTTTTTTGCCCGCAGTCGGTGACCTTCTGAAGCTATTGATTCCATCCTACTTAATTAGTCCAAGGGCTGCAATCATCTGGTGGGAGACAATGGGATGTTGGTTAATGTTTAAGCTCTGAGGCGATAAGTGTGGCCCCACCTTTCCACTGAGTGATTTTTTTGCCCCTAAAGAAACTGCCCCGTTCACACAGTCACAGCTTTGATGGGGATGTTTCCGGAGGGATGATGTAAAAGTTGTAACTGAAGAAAGGCACGTACCTGTTTGTGTCTTCTGAAGTGTGAGGGACTCATCCGTGCACTGAGAAGCAACTGAATAAGGAACATTGTTAATCATAGAATCACAGAATCGTTTGGGTTGGAAGAGACCTTTCAGATCATCAAGTCCAACTGTTAACCCAGCACTGCCAGGGAACCACTGACCCATGGCCCTCAGCACCACAGCTCCACGGCTTGGAAACCCCTCCAGGGACCATGGGGACTCCACCACTGCCCTGGGCAGCCTGGCACAGCCCTGGACAACCCTTGCCATGAAGACATTTCTCCTCATGTCCAACCTAAACCTCCCCTGGGGCAACTTGAGGCCATTTCCTCTTGTCCTGTCACTTGTTCCTTGGGAGAAGAGCCCAACCCCACTTGGCTCCAACCTCCTAATAACAGGATTTGATCTTTTCACAGAACCTCAAAGGAGTCAGGAACAAAATCATGACAAACCCTCCACGTTTAGATGTAATTCTCATCGCTTTAACTGCACTTAATTCCCTCCTTCATCATCACAGAAAGAGTTTCACGTGCCACATGAAAATAACTGTAGGCACTCGGGATTCTTTAAATATTACTGGGTAAAATAATTTCCTAGTGTTGGTCCCACCACAGCCTTTTAAAAATGCTGCAGCAAGGTCAGAGGTGCCCATTTTAGATGCACAAGGGGATGTGACCTTCAATTCCTTCCTTACTCCGAGGGTTTCGTTACAGGGGATTCACGGGGCTCATCCTGGATAGGCAACGGGTGTTGCTGGTGAGGAACTGGTGAGTTTCTATCTCTCTCTGCTTCCCAGCCATTGATTTTCTGGAGAAGATACTGACGTTTAACCCTATGGATCGATTAACGGCTGAGATGGGGCTGCAGCATCCTTACATGAGCCCCTATTCCTGCCCCGAGGATGAACCGGTGTCTCAGCATCCCTTCCGGATCGAGGATGAGATCGATGATATTCTCCTGATGGAAGCCAACCAGAGCCAGATGTCAAACTGGGACAGGTATGGTACCTACAACTGGTGAGTCTCTGACCTGCTCTGGCTTGGGTTCAGTCACACGTGTTCCAGACCCCCAAAAGACACCCGTTTTTTCCTTCTTTATGCCATCTTGTAGTTCTAGCCCAAGCTGGCACCTCGCAGAAGCCAACGAGAGGTTCGTTGTTGAGTTCTGCAGGGAGTAGGTGTTGAGTCTGCATGTTCCAGTTACTGGGTGGCCTTCTGCACTTGGTTTTATTTGTAGCCTGTGTCGTCTTTGTGATGCTCTGGTTCTTCCTTCCATCCCTATAATAGAAGTGGTAAAATAATGTCATTTTTCTTGCCCTTTGGGGGACCAGGCCTGATTTGTAGCTCTATATTTATCACTCGTCAAGGTGCCTAAACCCCAGAGGCCACAGATCTGGGGTCCTTTAAAAAAATCCATCATCACGTTGACTTTGCTGAAAGTCAGACAGGAAGTTTAGAGCAGATCAAAGCCTTGAGCTGAGGGCTCTCGTCTTCCTAGATGATTTTACTAAGCCAGTCCTACTCCTGGAGCAGGTGGGATAAAATAAGGAGCTAAGAATTAACTGTGTTGACTTTCTTATAGAGGTCTTCCCAGCTGAGCAGGGTGAGCTGGCCAAGGATGTCTGCCGTGTTATTCTTCTCTGCATAGCAATTAAATCTCCTCACCTTCTTCATCCTCTTTATTTCACCACCACTGAAAAAAAGAATCTCAAGAAATCCTTTTCCTTCACTATTATTAATCTTTTTTGGGTGAACAAGTATCAGGGTGGAGGCTTTGAGGGGACACAACCAGGGAAATGAGGTGAAGAGGAAAGCTGGATGCTTCTCTCAGGTTAATCTGTCTTCAGTGTATCCCCACAGCTCTGGGATCTCTGCCAGTCGTAGTCCCCGAAGCAGCGTAGCAGTTGCTGGAGGTCACCTTGTCACCTTTTTTCTCTCTTGGCTTTTCTGTTTCGTGATGTGACACAAGACTCTGGGACCTAGGTTGATGGTCCTGCCACCCAGATGGGGACATTTGCTACAGGACTGTAAATTTTGCAATGCAAGCCGAGTGTTTTAGAGGAGGGAAATGATTTTGCCTCTGTTGGGTGGCACCTGAAGAGCATTTCATCGCTCTTCATCCCAAGTACCTGGGATAACTTGTCCCTGAAAGGCAGCTGGGTTGGGAGGCAGTAAATGAGAATGTGCAGGGGGGTTGGAACGAGGTGATCTTTCAGGTCCCTTCCAACCCAAACCCTTCTATGATTCTTAATGTAATTCTTAATACTGTTAATTCTCAAGTGGAGGGAAGGTGGTGAAGGGCTAAAGGAAGGGGTTTGGTTGCTGGACTTTTCTTCCCAGCTTGTCCTGTCCACGTAGCCTGGGCAAGCTCTGTAACAAAGCCATTGTCTGTGTGTCTAATGGCGACGTGTCTTCCACAGGTACCACGTAAGCTTCTCCTCCGATTTGGAATGGAGACACGATAAATACCACGACATGGATGAGGTTCAGCGGGACCCTCGGGCAGGGTCCGAATCCATCGCTGAAGAAGCACAAGTCGATCCCCGGAAATACTCCCAGAGCAGCTCAGAAAGGTTCTTGGAGTTATCCCACTCATCCATGGACCGAGTGTTTGATGCCGACTGCGGGAAATCGTGCGATTACAAAGTGGGGTCACCTTCCTACTTGGACAAATTGCTGTGGAGAGACAATAAGCCCCATCATTACTCCGAGCCCAAGCTGATTTTAGATTTATCCCACTGGAAAAGAGCAGCCATAGCACCCGCAGCTGAGCTATCGTTGGAGGAAGAACCATCCAATCTTTTTCTGGAGATTGCTCAGTGGGTGAAGAGCACGCAGGTGGGTCTGGAGTGTCCAGGTCCTCTTCCAGAGCTTCAGGAACGGAACCTGCCACCTTCTCCTCACCATCTCCACAAAGAACCCCCGGAAGTGAACAGCGAAACAGACCCTGAGTTTAACTTGGACGTCTTCATCTCCAGGGCGCTGAAACTTTGCACAAAACCCGAGGATCTTCCAGACAACAAGCTCAATGACATCAACGGGGCCTGCATATCCGAGCACCCCGGTGAGATTGTACAGACAGAGGTGTACCAGAAAGAACGATGGTGAGGAACCCATGCACACTGCTGTTATCTCCCTGTTCCTCTCCGGTGGTGTGGCTGTGGCCCGGGGCTGAGTGGCTTCCGCTTGTCATTGACCATCCGTTTTTCGCGCTTCACCCGACGCCTTTTTCTGAAAAAGGCAAGCACAAACCACGTGCCCCTTTTGATGCCTTAGAAATACCTTTAAGGGAATCAAGAGGTGTGAACCAAGTTTCTTATTCTGCCTTAACACTCTTGCCTTGCGACCTCTGGGACCTGTTTGAAACTTAAATGTGCGAGGGGAAGGTGACAGTACACGGTTAAGTTTGCAAACAGAAGTCGAATCAACTTCTTTTCCTTTCTTTTTTTTTTCTGTAGCCTCTTAAAATGAGGAGGACAAAACCAGCGTTTTCATTCCGGTCGGATACCCTCCCGCTTTGACGAGCTCCCAAAACGCCAAACTTTGAGCTCCTCTGAGGCACCCGTGTGAGTAGAGGCGGGACGGAGAGAAGCGATGCCAGGCAGTCTCCGTGACCAGCCAGCAGAGGATGGAACCAGAGATAGAGTTTGGCCATCAAACAGAAAAGAAATCCTCGAGGGTGTTAATGGGGAAGGAATTTGACCTACAAAATATGGGCCACTTGGGATTTCGTGGTATTTTTTTCCCATTGGAGGACAAAATTTTTTGCTAAGCGCATTCTCGTTTGGTTTCTCGCGCATAAATTCCCTCTTCTATTGCACGGGGTGAGTCCAAGCTCTCCACGTACTTAGGAGGCCCCATATGATGCATTTCACAGTAACAACCTGGTGCTGCAAGTCCTGCCTCGGGGCAGCTGCCCAACAGACCCAACAAATTCTGGTGGTAAGGGCTGGCTGGGAGTGGAGAGCTAGAACCGGGACGTCTCGCGGTGTGATGCCACCTGGCACCATCAGCTACGCAGACTCAGCAAGGGCACCCACCTTTGCTAATTAAAAAAAAAAAAAAAGGAACAAAAATACAACTATTTGAACCTTCTGATGAAGATGCTGCGAAGAAAACAAAGAGTTCCTGTAGCATGAGCTTCATGCTACTTGGCTTCCAGCTTCTTTGGAAGACGCTGGTGTCGACGGGCGACCGAGCGCCGCTTGTACATAGACACGGACGCGACTGATCTGCTGTAACTTCTGTTCTCAGCCACACTTCCGAGCACCTTAAGAATTAATCCGCTAACGAGCGTTCCTACGTGGAAGAAACGCTCTGTACTTAGGTATTTAATCAAACTCGGCAGTTTGGGTTGGTTTTGGGGGTTTTTTTTTTTAGGTGGAAAAACCTGTAAATAGTGGTGTAAAAGCCAATCTCCCGCTCTCCTCGCCCCAGCGCGTCGCCGCGCTCCCCAGCGCGGTGACGCTGCTTTCAGTTGTGAAAGAGAAACTACTGTACTTAGTAGCTCCAAGGTCCATATTGAACTGCTGTTCCTCCACCAGTTCCTACCACCCTGTTAACAAGCAATCGACAGAACGTTCCGAGATGTGAAGAAGACTCGCGCGAGACTTGGGTGGTCCCGAAAGAGCAGCATTTACTGTATTTAACCCTGGTCTCTGGTCTTGGTGGGATCAGGTACAGGTTTAGCTGTAGGAGAGCTTGGGTGAGGTCCCAAAACTTGTTCTTCTTGTGAAGATCTCTCCTTAGGCTTGTTGGAATGTCACTGCTCCAGCTGATTAGCGGTGTAGGTGTGAAGGCTGCCGGCTGCGTGGGGTGGAAGTCCTGGGACAGGGGTGGAGAAAACATCTAGCAAGCAAAGCCATCGGAGAAAGCATCTGGAAGGCAAAGCCAGTGGAGAAAGCATCTGGAAAGCAAAGCCAGTGGAGAAAACATCTGGAAGGCAAAGCCAGCAGAGAAAGCATCTGGAAGGCAAAGCCAGCGGAGAAAGCATCTGGAAGGCAAAGCCAGCGGAGAAAACATCTGAAAGGCAAAGCCATTGGGGTCTGGTCTTTGTTTTGGGTGTTCAAACATCCCCCACGGTGGTTTAGAAAGGGGAAACAAGGGAGAAGCAGAAAGTTGGTTTCCAGTGGATTGCAGAGTATTGATATACCTCAGCTAAAAGCTTAGCACTTTTTACTGGTGGTGGGAGAAATTCAGAGACCGAAGAAGCGGCCACCTGGGGGTCACCAGTGCCGAAGTGAGTTGTGTCCCATCGCTTCCCAGTGCCACCCCCTGGGAGGAGCAACCAACACCCAGCCTCTGCTGGGAGGTGGGCGAACGCCGCAGCCGGAGGCAGCACCTGAAGATGAGACCTTTGGGAGGTGATGGAGTTTAAACCATCTTCACTGGACGCTTAGGGGGACAGTTTTGGGTTGAAATATTGTCTTCTAGGGAGGAGTGGGAGCTGGAGGGCCCCACGGGTAAAGGGTAATGTTAAGGGGTCGTGTTGCTGCTGCTCCGGGTTCCCCGTCTCGGTTCGCGAGCTGTTATCTCACCTTGTTGCAAGGGCAAGGTGGGTGGCTTTAATTTGTTACCCGAGTGTGCTCAGCCCATCGCGAGCCAGATTTAGTTCTCATCTAAAACAATAAAATTGAAGGCCTGAGCCTTCCTTGCTTGGTAGCCTGTGATTATTTTTCTTGCGAGAGTCGAAATGTTTTTTTTCCAGTACTTGTGTCCAGGTTTCTTCTGCAAATCACAGAATCGTTTAGGTTGGAAGAGACCTTTAACAATGATCACAAAAACCTTGGGAGCATGAACAAGAGTGTGGCCAGGAGGGTCACCTCGAGGGAGGTTCTCCTCCCCTGGTGAGGCCACCTCTGGAGTGTTGTGTTCAGTTCTGGGCTCCCCAGTTCAAGAGAGACAAGGAGCTACTGGAGAGAGTCCAGCAGAGTGCTCCAAAGATGCTGAGGGGACCAGCATCCTACCAGTCCTACCAGTCTGTGGTTGTATATCCATAAATATTTGCATTCTGGGGTTATTTGGTGTCGGGTGGCTTTTCACTGGACCTTGCTTTGGTTGGTGCAGGCCAGCTGAGTGCTCAGGGTCACGGGGAGGGAATTGACTTCGTCACCAACACGGTGGCTTCTGCAAACTGCTGCTTCTTGCAGTTGTTTGAAGAACTCTGCCAGTGCAAGGTTGACCATCAGGCATTCCAGTCAATTTTATAGCAGCCTTCCAGTACCTAATGGGAACCTACAAGAAAGCTGGGGAGGGACTTCTTACAAGGACAAGTTGTGATAGGATGCGAGATAACACCCTCAAACTGGAAGAGGGTGAAGGAAGAAATCCTTCACCATGAGGATGGTGAGACACTGGCACAGGTTGCCCAGGGAAGCTGTGGATGCTCCATCACTGGAAGTGTTCAAGGCCAGGTTGGTCGGGGCTCTGAGTGACCTGCTCTAGCTGAAGATGTCCTTTCTCACTGCAGGGGGGTTGGAACTAGATGATCTTGAAGGTTGCTTCCAACCCAGACCATTCCATGTTTCTGTGATACTTCTGTGCAGAAGAGAAAAAAGCAGCACTGCTGTCAGGAATACAGACAGTGTGATGGGCCCCTGAGGCCACGTGGCAGTGGGATGGGTGGGATTTGGAGATGTGCCGGCGTGGTTGCGCTGAGCAGGAGGGACAGAGGGTGCTCCTCACGACCTCCAAAGCTCAGGAGCAAGTGATACGGTCCTGTTTGGTGACGTGGAGAAGCCACCACGTTGACAATGCAGAGGATGTCGCTGGCAGAAGCGGAAGGACTACAGATGTCTCCAGGTTGAGGAGGACTTCAAGTTGAGATGCTGGCATTCAGGTAGGTGGGTGAGGCTGAGCTGTTGTTGCTGGTCTTTTACGTGGGTTTATTTTCAGAACGGAGGGAGCAGCGTCCCCCTGCCCCGGGCCTGTGGGAGCTGCCTGTGGTGGCCTTCATGCAAGGGGTTGTCCTTCCACAACAGCCACCCACCAGCCACAAGCTGAGCAGCAGGAATCCCTTGGGGATCCATCAGGTTTGAAAAACACCTTTAAAGCCAACGGTTCGGTTGCTGGCCCCGGGTGATTATTCTGCCCCACAAATCCAGGACAAGTTTTCCTGCAGTTTGTTTCCAACCATGTTGGGATTCAGCAGCTGTTTCCCCATCACAGAGTCACCTTAACCAGATCTTCCAGGAGAGGCAGGATCAAAATCACCTCCAGCTTACTGTCAACTAGGGTTTTAGGGACATCTTGGGAAGCCTTTCCCAGATCCCAGCGCGGCGTCGCCGAATGTTACAAACGGAGCTATCAGAGGCTGGACTCCTGATGATCATTTCTGTCTCTTTTTAACCCAACGACCTCGTAGTTGAGCCATTTCAAGCCACCTTCGAAGACTTGGGAGAGGTGTCCCCCACTGACTGTAGGAGGAGTAAAAGGGGCCAAATACACCAGAGGGTGTTTGCAACAAAAAGACCTCAAAAGGGTGAGAACCACACGGGGCACATCCGATGACCTCTTAGCACTTGGGTGCCAGCTCTGTCCTCCTGCTCGGGGGAATTCTGACCTAGGTTGTACTGGGGGTGGTATAAATATCTGGGGCAAAACCAAGGGTAGTTGAACAAAACTTTGACAGTTCAGTCTGGAGAATGGAGAAGGTAACAAGACCCTGTGCGTGGGATTGGCGCTGTGATTTATTTGTTGGGGTTTTTTGAGGGGAAGAATAAGGAGTTTCTCCTTATATCCCATTTTTAGACATCTCAGCACCAGAAGGAGGCTGCATAAACCTGACTTGAAGCCTAAATCTGGTGCCAAGTCCAACCCCCATCCTGCTCCAGCAGGGTCACCCAGAGCAGGGGGCCCAGCATCCCATTGGCCAGGTGGGTTTGGAATCTCTCCAGACAAGGAGACTCCACAGCCTCTCTGGGCAGCCTGGGACAGCCTCTGACACCCTCACACCAAACAACTTTCTCCTCCTGGTCAGGTGGAAACTCTTGGGTTCCAGTTTGTGCCCTTTGTGCTGTCCCTGGGCAGCACTGAGCAGAGTCTGGCCCCATCCTCTTGCCCCCCGGGGCCCTTTAGCTCTTGCTCAGCATTGCTCAGCTCCCCTCTCAGGCTGCTCTTCTCCAGCTGCACAGCCCCAGGGCTCTCAGCCTTTCCTGGCCACAGAGATGCTCCAGCTCCTCAGCATCTTCCCAGCCTCTGCTGGACTCTCTCCAGTAGCTCCTTGTACAAGTTGGAGACCTGTGAAAATTAATGGATCTTTTTTGACAGGTTTCTCTCTTACTTTTGCCTGTCACTGCCATATGGAGACACTGTTCTGACCAGAGAGCATTTCAGGTCCAAGACACTAGTGTAATTTCCTGGGAGACCAGGCTGGGAGCGTGGTGTCCATCAGTCTAAAAGCTGACAGAAGAGTCATTGAGGGTTCTCATGCTCATGGAACTCATTCATTAGCTTTCCAGGTCTCACTACTGGCTCCAATCAGTCCTTGTGAGGTCCATTCTCATTCTGCAGCCCACACGCCGCGTTAGATGGAAGTCAGAAGAGCACAGGATGCTGGTTTCAAGCTCTTAAGCGGAGATGCAACGTGGGGTTAGACTCCTCCTAGAATTGTCCAGGTGACACTTCTTTCCGGTTTAACCGAAGTCAGTGGGACCCTAGGACTTCTAAACTCAGATCTGGGTGCTTTTTATACCAGCTTTGGTCAACTAAGGGCGTGACAATACCAACTTGGTATATTCTAAGCGACCAGAAGGTGGCAGTAGGTCCCCTCTTGTTCTACTTGACGCTTGAATCAACCCTCTCAAGCCACAGGTTGATGCTGCAGAGCTGGGCTGACAAGATTATGCTGGTGGGGGCCGTGGATGGATCCAAGCCCTGGATGATATCACTGCCCATCACCAAAGCTGCACTTTCTCCTTGCTTTGCTGTTTTCCCTGCGGAGCTGCGACTCTGGAATGTCTGTGAGGGTTGTGGTGGTCCTCAGCCCACTCAGGGGTAATAAGGGCACCGATGTGGTAGTGCTGAAGGGGGGGCTGTAGGAGCTGAAAATGGCAGGAAATGAAGAGGCAGAAAAGTGAGGTTTGGGCATCATGTCCCTGGGAGCTCGACAGAGTAGAATCACAGCATCATAGAATTGTTTTAGTTGGCAGAGACCTTTCAGATCATCGAGTCCAACATTTAACCAGCACTGCCAGGGCACCACTAACCCATGGCCCTCAGCACCACAGCTCCACGGCTTGGAAAGCCCTCCAGGGATCATGGGGACTCCACCACTGCCCTGGGTGGACTGGGACAGCCCTTCACAGCCCTCAAGGGAAGAAATTGTTCCTCAGCTCCAACCTAAACCTCCCCTGGGGCAACTTGAGGCTGTTTCCTCTTGTCCTGTCACTTGTTCCTCAGAAGAAGAGCCTGAACCCACGTGGTTCCAACCTCCTGTCAGGGAGCTGTTGAGAGCCAGAAGGTCTCCCCTGAGCATCCTTTGCTCCAGGCTCAACAACCCCAGGTCCCTCAGCTGCTCCTCACCACCTTTGTGCTCCAGACCCTTCCCCGGCTTTGTTGCCCTTCTCTGGCCACATTTTGATAACAAAAACACTACATGAGAAACGTAAAGCAGAATAACTTCAAAAGACAGAACAAAACTACAAAGGAGAAGTAAAATCCAAAGAGCGACAGCAACAAATGATCACAAAGCCCAAGGAAACTCAAGTGGGAGACACAGCGTGGTTTCATCAGGAGAGCAGAAGCGATTGAAGAGGAGCACCTTGACGTGTCCCTTCCAATCGGATGACTCTGGGGAGACTCATCAGAAAAGGAACCCCTGGAAAAATGCAACTTTATGGGGGAAACCCACCAGTGTAAACAAAGAGTCTTCCTGTGGTGTTACCAATTTCTCAGTGGGTTTGCACCCGGTATTAAATGAGCTCTGATGGTGCCCGAGACCAAGAGGGACAGCAGAGCCCTGGCAGTTGGCTTCAAGGAGCTGAGGGATGAGGGTTTCCAGTTGTTCTCTTGGCAACAGCCAAGCAACAACATCCCCGGGTGCCAAGAGCAACTCTGCCGCGTTGAGCACTAAATATGGTGATAAAAATCCCTGGGAGGAAGCGACCTCCTCTGCACCACGGTCTGGAGCTTGGAAAAAAATCTTTGGTGGGTTGGAGTCTGGATTTGAGAATGAATGGAACCGTTCCCAAAGAGCTGCCGGGAGAAAACGCCGGTGCAGAAGTAGCGGCCGTGCTGTCTAGAAAGGAAAGCTCTCCCTCCCATTAAAAACCAGTTGCTGGGAGCGTTGGACCCCACAGCCTTGCCAAATCCCATTCCCTAGGGTGGAGGTTTTTCTCTCCCAGGACTAATTCCAACACTGCTTTCAAAACAGTCGTTCTTTCACAAGCGTTACGCGGTGCGTATCCACAGGGCGCAAACCAGTTGTGAAGACACATTGGGCAAGACCCTCAAACCAGTTGCAAGTAACACGTGTTTAGGTCAGTACCAGTTGATGCTACTGGGGTAGGAAGCCGGCGGTTTGAAGTGCTGTCAATTTGGGCTATTTTTAGCCGGGCACAAAGCCATGACCTTGCACGTTTTGCCATCTCCTTTGTTTCGAGGTGCGGCACGAGGCGCTCGGAACCGTTCCAAAGCCACCCCGGTCGTGCTGACGGGGTGGGGGGAAAAGCAGCACGACACCAGTTTCACGACCAGCCTCAGAATCATGAGTGGGAGTGGAGGGTTTGAGCTGTTCAGGAGCTCCAACCGAAGCAGCTTGTGGATATTTATTGTTGGGGTTACTATAGCAACTCTGCTCCGTTGAACCGCGCGGCGCTCGGTCGTACGGCTCACAACTGGAATAGAGGGAAGGGCCAGAAAAGGATTAAATGGAACGCTGGGAAGTGTCACAGGGAAACACCTCAGAGCTTGGGGGAACAGCTCAGAATCTGGGGGAACA
>JANVCC010000121.1:1828887-1866249 GCA_025345505.1 Todiramphus chloris collaris | reverse complement strand
CTCAGAATCTGGGGGAACACCTCAGAGTTTGGGGAAACACCTCAGAGCTTGGGGGAACAGCTCAGAGGCTGGGGGAACAGCTCAGAGGTTGGGGAAACATCTTGGTTTGGGGAAATACCTCAGAATTTGGGGGAACACCTCAGAGTTTGGTGGAACGTCTCAGAGTTTGGGCCAAGAGGAGAAGGATGAAGTCTCAGGTGAGGTGAGCGGTCACACCTCACGCCATCCCACCTTCCCTCTCGGCCGTGAGAGCTGAGCTGGGGACGAGTACAATTTCTGCTCGAAGGCGAGATGCTGAACCAGTCTCATCCCGAAAAGTGATGCTTTTTTTGGACCGCGGTTCTTTACGGGGCGCGGCAGGTTTTGCGCTGGCCTGCAGCATTAGCTGGTCTTCTGCCAAGCCTCCCAGTTTAACCCGAGGGCATTCCAGCCCTCCAGGCACCGTCTGCCACCGCAGAGCCAGGGGATGACCCCCTGAGCGCCGTGTTTTGAGGAGCCCCCCGTTCCCCTCACAGCCCCGTTCCCGCCGCTCCCCCTTCCCCTCACTCCCCTCCTCGCCCCGCCCCTCCCCGTAGCCACGCCCCTCTCCCCCACGCTGATTCGCCACCGCCCGTGGCTCATTAACATATAAGAGGCCGCGCCCGGGCGGCTTCTCTCTCTGGCGGGGCGGGAGGGTGTGGGGCGGGGAGGAAGCTCATTGGCTGAGTCCCACCGCGGGTCGGCGGCCGGCTTCCTTTTCATTGGTGGCGAGGTGTTGTCAGTCACGGGGAGCTGCCCGCCCTCCGGGGTGTCCCTGCCCGGAGCCTCCTCGTCGGCTCCATTCAGTGGCGGGTCCCGCGGCGGTGGGAGCTCCGGCGGATGGGAGCTGCTCTTGCACAATAGGCACAGGTCCTCGGCCAGCATCGCTCGGCGGGCAGCAGCCGCGGGAGGAGGAGGTATAGATCCCGTTCTGGTAACCGCTTTACAATTGCAATGGCGTGCGAAAAGGCCCTCTCTCGTCTCGTTACCAAGCCGGCTTTTGAGAGCCTCGACCCCTCGCTGCTTTTCCTCCTCGAGTTCTCCCCCTCCCTTCCTTCGAAACCTCTCCCCCGACCTTGCCGCCTGCGTGTTGCTAGGGGTGAGGAGAGGGGCGTTCGTTCCGGGCCGGGCACGTAGGGAGCCCGGAGGTGTTCGCTGGGCAGGGCCGGGAGGCCCCGGGCCGTGGGACCGGCCCCGTTCTGGCGTGAGGGGCCACGGGGCCCTCCCAGCAGCTGGGGGGGGGGATGGAGGGGGGGATGGAGGGACCTCCGCATCCCTCGGTCCGCTCCTTTTAGGCCCGACTGACTGAAGTATCAAAGCAGCAGTTTGAGGGGAGGCTCCGGGGCTGGGCCTGCTGCGGGAAATCCCCTCCGCACACCCCTCGCCCTTCCCCACGCACCCCGCAGCCCTCGGCGGCAGGTGGAAAACCACCAAAAAGCGGCTCTTTGGCTTCGGAGGAAACAGGATGCACGGTGCCGGAGCCGTGCAGGGGGAGAGCGTGTTTACCAGCTGTCAACATGGGTGACAAATGCAGCTCCGAGGAGAACAACCCCCCCCCCTCTCCCCCCTCGTTGGGTCAAGGCGGGGAGGAGGCGTCTCCCAGGCTCCCCAAACTCAGGGCTCAAGCCGCTTCTGCAGCCCCCTCGGCCTTGGCTTTCCTCACTTCGCCGTGAACTTTTTTATGACGCGGCCCTAAAAGCCCCGAGAGTGAAAGTTGGGAAGTGGCAGAGCTGCTGGAAGAGGAAACGCCCGCCCGATAACTTGAAAGCAAGCGAAAGAGCACGTCGAGAGTCCCAGGATGAAGCTTCTGATCGTCCCGTGACGTTCCGAGTCGGCACGAGCGCAGACGAGGTTTTCCAGGCTTCTTTTTTTGTCTTCTGTGTCCAGCAGGTCTAAGGGAGGTCCTCCTCCCCCTCTGCTCTGCCCTGATGAGACCACACTTGGAATGCGGTATCTGGTTTTGGGCTTCCCAGTTCAAGGGAGACAGGGATCTACTGGAGAGAGACCAAGGGAGGCTGTGAGGATGATGAAGGGACTGGAACATCTCTCCTTCGAGGATCTGGGGCTGTTTAGTCTGGAGATGGCTGAGAGTGGATCTGATCAGTGTCTATAAATACCTGAGGGGTTGGTGTCAATTGGAAGGGGCCGGTCTCTTTTCCATGGTGCCCAGTAATAGGACAAGGAATAATGGGTATAAGCTGGAAGACAGGATGTTCCACCTCAACATGAGGAGGAACTTCTTCACAGTGAGGGTGTCAGAGGCTGTCCCAGGCTGCTCAGAGAGGTTGTGGAGTCTCCTTGTCTGGAGAGATTCCAACCCCGCCTGGATCTGCTCCTGTGTGGCCTGCCCTGGGTGTTCCTGCTTTGGCAGGGAGGGTTGGACCAGATGCTCTCCAGAGGTCCCTTCCAACCCCTACCATTCTGATCATCAGAGAATGTCCTCTCATTTCACAGTGGTGTTCAGAAACACTTCTCAGCCCAAGTTGTGAGCTTAAGGTCTAAAGTTGCACTTGGTGGTTTCTCCTTGAATCGGTCGCCTCAGAATCATGAGAGGGAAGAAAAGTTGGGTTTGGTATTTTAAGCTTCTAGGCTGAATAGGTTAAAAGATCTGCTTCCAAAATGACCCACGCTGCCCGGCCTCATCTCTCCACGCTGGTTTCTCCTGATGTCATAGATTGGTAGGGGTTGGAAGGGACCTCTGGAGGTCATCAATGTTGATGGTTGATGATCTCCAGAGGTCCCTTCCAGAGCAGGATCACTTAGATCAAGCCACACAGGAACGTGTCCAGATGGAACTGTCCCTCCCCATCTCCCCCTTGATCCACAGAGTGGGAGCAGAGAAAGATTATTTGGTTTTTGTGAGGTTTTACTCCCCGGGAGACACATTTATAGTTCCACTCACCTAATGGAATAATTTTAGACTGCTGTCTCATAGCTGAAGTGATGAAGCCAACGAGCGGGCGCCTGGTTTGTGTCACGCTCGGGGTAAGCGCGGGTTGCCCGGTAAATAAATTAACCCCCAAACGAGGTTAGAGCGCAGCGGTGCAGCCTCCCCGGGATAAATTGCTGTGGCTCTAGAAGAGAAAAATATTTGTTGACCCGTAGAGTGATGGCGTTTAAACCAAAAAAAACCAACCAACCCAGCCCCCCAAAATCATTTCAGGCTGAGAAGATTGGAAGCTTTGCGAGGTTTCGGGTGGATTTAGCAGGAGTGAGCTCCTGCTCACCTGCAGGTCGTGGTGGTTTCTGGATGGGAAGGAAAGCCTGGAACTGTTTAGGGGGGATTTGGGGACTGCTGGAAATGTGTTTTTGTAGGTGAAATATCTTCATGTTTAGCCACCCGTCGAGCTGAAGGAAGACCACAAAGTTGCCCATGAATCCAAGCAGCTTCTGCAGGACCTGAAGCAGATCTTGCTTTAATTGACCCCGAGCTTCCTAATTCTCCGAGTGACGGCACTGGACCTTTTTCCAAGTTAGGATGAACTTTTGCCCTTGAAAAGCAGCTCTTGCAATTGAGGCATTTTTGAATGGAGGCAGGCAAGCGTTTGCTCCTAGATAAGGGCACTTGGGGTGGTGTTGGAAATTAGTTTGACCTGGCCAGATGCCTCCTGATAAGGCACAGCAGAGTGTTGTCATCTCCTGTGGTCAAGAATTGACTGCTTGCCCGTTGTGATGCAGCCTCTAGGTGCTAGGAAGTCCAAAAAGACCAGTTGGGTGAAGTCTAGTGGTGGACCATGGTCTTGTTCAGTCCTCACCGTTGGCAAGTACTGAAAAGAGATGGAAAAAAAAGATAAACCCCCTTGTTTTGGTTATGCTGATACCGTGTTTCAGTGGGAATTTTATTCCTCTTTCAGTTCCTCTGCTTTTTTCCGAACTCCTCCTCCTCGGATGTTGCACAATCTCAGTCCTCTGTGTGGTTTTGGGTCACTACAATCTGCTGTCCTGCCTTCTGCTGACATCCTTCCCCCTTTTCTATCAGCTTCTGTCTAAAACATCTCCTTTTTCTTGATGGTTAAAGTGTTACCACCTCAAGCCTGACCTCTCTTCTACAGAGCCCATCAGAAACCATTTAAAAGCCTTCCCGCAAAGTAGCACGACCAACCCTTTCATCTCCTTGAAAGCAGGTATTGGTTTGGGGACCTCTCTAATTACAGAATCCCAGCATGGTAGGGGTAGAAGGAGCTTCTGGAGATGATCTGGTGCCATCCCCCTGCTCCAGCAGGGTCACCCAGAGCATGGGCCCAGCATCCCATTGGCCAGGTGAGTTTGGAATCTCTCCAGAGAAGGAGACTCCACAGCCTCTCTGGGCAGCCTGGGACAGCCTCTGATACCCTCACACCAAAGAACTTTCTCCTGCTCAGGTGGAACCTTCTGGGTTCCAGTTTGTGCCCAGTGCCCCTTGTGCTGTCCCTGGGCACCACTGAGCAGAGTCTGGCCCCATCCTCTTGCCCCCCGGGGCCCTTTAGCTCTTGCTCAGCATTGCTCAGCTCCCCTCTCAGGCTGCTCTTCTCCAGCTGCACAGCCCCAGGGCTCTCAGCCTTTCCTGGACACAGAGATGCTCCAGCCCCTCAGCATCTTCCCAGCCTCTACTGGACTCTCTCCAGTAGTTCCTTGTCTCTCTTAACTGGGGAGCCCAGAACTGAACACAGTACTCCAGAGGTGACCTCACCAGTGCAGAGTAGATGGGGAGGAGAACCTCCCTTGACCTGCTGGCCACACTCTTCTTCATGCACCCCAGGACACCATTGTCCTTCTTGGCCACAAAAGCCCATTGCTGATTTACTGGCAACTTGTTGTCCCCCAGCACTCCCAGTTCCTTCTCAGCAGAGCTGCTTCCCAGCAGGTCCCCTCTCCCCTGTACTGGTGCAGGGGGTTCTTCCTCCCCAGGCTGAAGGACTGGTTGTCGTGCAGCACATCCGACGGGGCTGTTTTGGTTCTCCCTGAATTCCAGCAGACCAGTTGGGTTTAGTCCACCACTGACTGGTTTAGGAAGGAATTACTGTGTCAGACCGGCAGACCTTCCGTCCTTCCTGTCTCCACTCAGTGGATTTATGTTCTTTACCACAAAACAACTAAACACGTGGGTTTTGTGGGGAACTTCTTCAGTTATGAGGTCTAACTAAAGAAATAAAGAGCGAGGGAAAAGGATCCTGTGGAATTTCAGTCCTGCTTTCCTCTGCGCTTTATACTGGGTGGCAAACTTAACTGGTGAAGGAAAATATCAAACCTTGCAATGTTCTTGGAAAGATTTGGAAGAAATTCCTCCGATTGAAGCTTGTAAGGTCTCAGTGGAAAGGGACATCCTGGGTCTTCCTCTCTCCAGGCCTGTTGTGCAAGGGACCCATCTTTTTTCCTCAATCTTCATCTTTTTCCATCTTTTTTTGGTATTAGAGCGTGGCCAGAGAAGGGCAACGGAGCTGGGGAAGGGGCTGGAGCACAAGGGTGGTGAGGAGCAGCTGAGAGACTTGGGGTTGTTGATCCTGGAGCAAAGGAGGCTGAGGGGAGACCTTCTGGCTCTGACAGCTCCTGATAGGAGGTTGGAGCCAGGTGGGGTTGGGCTCTTCTCTGAAGGTCCAAGTGACAGGACAAGAGGAACCAGCCTCAGGTTTCCTCAGAGGAGGTTGAGGTTGGACATGAGGAGAAATGTCTTCATGGCAAGGGTTGTTCAGGGCTGTCCCAGGCTGCCCAGGGCAGTGGTGGAGTCCCCGTGATCCCTGGAGGGGTTTCCAAGCCGTGGAGCTGTGGTGCTGAGGGCCATGGGTCAGTGGTGCCCTGGCAGTGCTGGGGGAACACTTGGACTTGATGGTGTTTTAAGTTCTCTTCCGACCAAAACAATTCAGTGATTCTTTTTCATCCTCCTGGCTGCCACAAGACAATTTTGGGTTATTATCACAGCGTTTGAGCAAAGAGCCCTGTACTTATTTTATAGCAGATGGCCTACAGATGTGAACATTGGTTCCTCTGCTTCGATATCTGAATTCTTTTCTCCTTTTCTCAGGTGCAGTATAAAAGAAGAACCACTAAGCCCCCAAAATGTTCTCCCGGCTGCGAGCGGCTGCCACCCCCTGTGCCACGGCCTGTCGCAGCGCGCACACGAAGGAGAAAGGCAAGCCCCTGATGTTGAACCCAAGGACAAACAAGGTGGGTGGTGAGCAATTTACCAAACATCTTATCTTCATCTGATAATCGGCCAGTGGACCTTGTTCTGGGGTTCAACCAACTCCAGGAGGTGCCCTGGACCACAGCCAGAAAAAGAAATAGGGTACAGGAGCTGAAGGAGTCGGTGATCATTTCAGGTTTACCCTCTGGATGACCACAGTACGAGGACTTCCAGTAACATCTCCCCCTGGTTTCCTGAAGTTCACACAACAATCCCTAGAAACAAACCCTAGAATAGTAGCATCCCTTAGGAATATTGAAATAATGAAGGTATAAACTAAAATCAGGAAGATATTAGATGAAGGCTTTTGGTAACTGATCCAAGATGGCTAAAGGGGCTGAGAAAGGTGACAAATCTAATTGCTGCTGATAGAATTTCATGATCAACAGAGCTATGGAAGTATCTTAGCAGGATATCAAGCCAGGAAAAACATCTCCTTGTGTTCTGTAACTACAGGGATGGTTTGCTCCTGTTTGTCTGTTGGCAAGCATGACTCCTAAGGGTCCTGAAAAAAAAGGAAGAAGATGAAATATAGACCTCACAAGTGCGGTGAGGAGCAGCTGAGGGACCTGGGCTTGTTGAACCTGGAGCAAAGGAGGCTGAGGGGAGACCTTCTGGCTCTGACAGCTCCTGACAGGAGGTTGGAGCCAGGTGGGGTTGGGCTCTTCTCCTGAGGAACAAGTGACAGGACAAGAGGAACTGGCCTCAAGTTACACCAGGGAAGGTTTAGGTTGGGGCTGATTAACAATTTCTTCATGGCAAGGGTTGTTCAGGGCTGTCCCAGGCTGCCCAGGGCAGTGGTGGAGTCCCCATGATCCCTGGAGGGGTTTCCAAGCCGTGGAGCTGTGGTGCTGAGGGCCATGGGTCAGTGGTGCCCTGGCAGTGCTGGGTTAACAGTCACACTGAATGATGTTAGAAGTCTTGAATCCCTGACTCTAAGTTAGATTCTGGCTGAGTGCAGAAGTAAAATTGGTTTTTCTTTGTCAGGGCAGGGGAGAAGAGTAGATCAGTGTGATTTGTCATGATCAGATTATCTCCAGACTTTGAGCTGCAAGCACTTGGACGTGCCAGTGGAAATTATTTCAAGCCCTGGAAGCTTTTCCAAGGGTTGATTGTGCAACAGCATCCAGGAACAAAAACAACAGGGCATTTCTTATTGTTCTTCTGGTGGCACTATCTTTCTAGATGGTTTTTTTTTTAATTAAGCTTGGAATTCTCTCGTGAGAGGGGAATAAACCTTCCTGCCTTTCCTCAGCTCTGCACTTCCAGTCTGCCAGCAAGGCTGCCACTGGTTTGAATGGATCTGGGATCTGGTGATGTGATCCTGCTCGATACCGGAGGCGGTACCTGCATAGAAAGGTAGCTGAGAAATGCCTCAGAGAAAAGAAATGATTGACTAAATATGCCCAGCACTTTACCCTTTGTGCTTTTCTTCCCCTTGGTGCCTCACATGCATCTATATTTATATACATCGTGTACATCCAGGCACTGATAAAGGGCTTTATCTCCTGCTGGCAGCTTGGCCAGATCGTCCTTTTCTGCCTCGTGTTTTGAGTTGCTTCTGTTTAGTTTTTACAGCTTTTATCAGCTCTGCAGAACATTTGGGCTCCTTTAAAATACGTGGGCTCTCAAATAAGAACTGCACGATGGCAGTGAACCACCCCTTGGTGCAGATTAATCTGCTTCTGGTTTTGCCACTGGAGAAGGTTTTCCTCTTACCATCTGGGGTTTTTTTTCTTATCTTTCCCATCCTTACCCATCTTTGGCAGGTACTTATGCCACCTACGGAGACTCATAGCCTCATAAAAGTTGGAAAAGACCTCCAAGATCAAGTCCAACCATCAACCCAACGTTACCATGACCACTAAACCATGTCCTGAAGTGCCACATCTGCAGGTTCTTTTGACCACCTGCAGGTTCCTTTGGCCACCTGCAGGTTCCTTTGACCATCTCCAGTGTTGGTTTGGCTTTTCTTTTTAATGTTTGAACATTGAGTGTTCATTATGGGCTGTATCAGTAACACCCTTGCTGTTGTAGCCAAACATATTCACGGTCTTCCTCGATGTTTGAGTTCTGCTCAGGGATTCAAATTACAGTTAATTGGCTACGGGACCTTTTCTTCTGCTGGAGGTCCCTGCTGTGCCAAGGCAGCATTTTAAGCTCTTCAAGCTCTTAGGACAATCTCGTTTGTTTAGCACTGGCACTTAAATTGTTATTTATATTGTGCTAACACTGGATTCTTGCTCAAGGGCTGGGATTTCTTCTTCCCAGCACAGAGCAGATGCTGCACGAGTCGATGATCCCTGACCTTTGGAGGCCATGGGCACTTCTTCATCTTCCCTGGAAATACGTGACCCGTAACCTTACTCGCACGGTGACTTTCTGCCTGCTCACAGCAAACTCCTGTGCTCTGAAGAATTTGGGACCCTCCTTGTCTTTGAGTTGGTGGCTTTTCTACTTGGTGGCATCAATTCTTGTTGCTCTCTGCAGGAGTGTGTTTTGTACGGTCGCTTCCCTAACCCCTTCCTCTGCTGCTCTGTTCAGCATTGTGTGGTTATCTCATTCTTTCACACGGTGCTGACAGTGCCTCCAGAATTTTTTTTAGCTTGGCCATTAGTCACAGTTTCATCTCTATTCATTCAGCCCGATTTCTTTTCATCTCTGCCTTGCTGGCTCCTTCCAGAAACTCTGACAGATCACCTTTCTTGAAAAAAACACTGTTCTTTTCGAGACGGACGTGACCTCACTGACTTCTGGCAAATATCCCAGGAATGAAACCCAAATGAACAAAACCCAACCCCAAAATTAAAGCTCATTGGGCAGAATAAATAGGAAAGGACAAGAGAATGTGAAGGCTGATTGTATGAACTCGGAAGATCTAAAAGCAGATGCTGCCTTCTCCTTCCCCTGCCCTTTCTCACCACGCTGGTTTTTTGACACAGTTTGCTTCTTTATTTTTAATCCTTTTTTAGACTGTGCCAGTTGGGTTGAGCAGCCAGGATGTCAAATACCCCATGGCCTGCTGCCTTCCTGGGGAAACCAGGATCACCAGGGCGAGGAGGTGTGCTGCAAATGCTAATTGTCTTGTCACTGAGAAGTGCAGGGCTTGAAATCCTAGCAGGGCTTTCTGATGTGTCTCCAAGATAGATCCTAGAAGGCAGGAACCTGCTAGGAGCTGCTGGTTTCCTTGAGCACGTGCACACCCAGCCCCAGCAGTACCACCACAACCACCAGACTGGTTTGGAGATGAAGGTTGCCCGGCCATTCATCCCCAGCTTTTATCAGCTTCCTTGAGATCTACCTGCTGAGAAAGGGAATTCAACCTGGAAAGATGGAACTTGTTTAATCTGTAACCAGCTTTTATCATCTGTCCAAAATGCTCCCTAAGTGCCAAAGGTGGTGGGTTGGATTGCACCTCATTTAACTGAGATCAGCTCTTCTGCTCAGGACTCCTCGAGAAGTTGGAGCGCTCAGGGCTTTCTGTGCCTGACTTTTCCCCTTTTTCTACAGGGGAAGGCTTTTTGTTGAAGCCACCTCCTTAGGAAACATGGATTAGCTGAGTCTGGTGCTGCAGCCGAAGGGATTTACAGCTGGTTCCTCACGTGCAGAGGTGGTACAAGAGCTGGTGGGCTCTTTGCCTGCAGAGAGAATTAAGGTCTTTAAAGGCTGAAGAACCTGGGAACAGTCTGGGTCATTCCACAGCTCTGCAGGGAGTAGATTGCTGATTACCCTTCAGTGTCTGTACTGGGCTGCTTCTAGAAGAATAAAGACATGAGATGCAGTGTAAAAAAACGAAGGAGGAAAGAAATCAAAGGAGATTTCCATATTTTTCACTGTTCTCATAAACACAGAGGAAGCTTGAATCGCCGGGTGAGGTAACAAATGCACCTTTGATTCATATGAACTTTATTAATTGGCTGTGGAGACACGTTGTGCAATGGTGAACTTTGTGATTTAGCCAAAGCAGCTTAAGCAGCAGCTCACAATCTGATGTAAAATCAGCTTGATGGTAAAAAAAAACCCACCCCATTTGTGATGCTACTTCAAAACCTACCCCTGAATATAACAATGATTAGAAGGTACCTGAAAACCATTTGATGAAAGCTTCTCTCTGAAGTAGGTTTAACTTGTTTTCCAAACAGTGGCAAGTTTGGAGATACTCTGCATTTACATCTTTAATCAGGGGCTTTGAACAGGTTGGTTGTTGTAAACTGCATGGGTTTTCAGAATGTTTTAGAGTCTTTGTTGCAGAAAGCTCTGGAGAGGAGCCAGCTCTGGAGTCCTCAGCACAGCAGAGACAGGGATCTGGTGGAGCGGGGCCAGAGGAGCCCCAGCAATGCTGGGAGGGCTGGAACCCCTCTGCTGGGAGCCAGGCTGGGAGAGCTGGGGGGGTTCAGCCTGCAGAGGAGAAGGCTCCCCAAGGGGAGACCTTCTGGGAGCCTTTCAGCACTTGAAGGGGCCTGGCAGAAAGATGGGGACAGAGTTTTGAGCAGAACCTCTTGGGACAGGACAAGGGGTGATGGTTTGGAGCTAAAAGAGGAAGAAACTGGGGCTTTTTGGTCTGGAGAGAAGACTGAGAGGATCTAATTAATGTCTATAAATACATGAGGCCTGGGGGTCAAGAAAAGAGGGACAACATCTTTTCACTTGTGCATTGTGATAGGACAAGGGGCAATGGATTCAAGCTCGAGTACAGAAATTCCACCTCAACATGACGAAGAACTTCTTTACTGTAAGAGTTGTAGAGCACTGGAACAGACTCCCCAGAGAGGTTGTGGACTCTCCTTCTCTGGAGACTTTCAAGACCTGCGTTTCTGAGTGATCTGCTCTAGTTTTGTCCTGCTCTGGCAGGGGGGTTGGACTGGATGACCTTGAAAAGTCCCTCCCAACCTAAACCAGTCCGTGATTCCATAATTCACAGTCTCAGGTAAGAACGTCCCCTCCTATGTAGACTCCTGCAAGATTTTGCAGGTGAGGGGGGGGAAAAAAAGCCCAAACCACTGCTGGTAGTTTTTCTCTGCTTAGAAACCTCCCAGTATTACTTACTCAGTGGTGCTATAAAAATCACCCATGCAGGATTCAGGTCTCCTGAATTTTTAGATGCCGGTATTTATAGCGCCGCTCGCTTTGTGTAGTGGAGCCCAGTTGTTAGGGCCAAAAGCAGCTCCCAGTGCCAGGTTGTGGGTTAAAGGCACAGTACATGGTGACTCAAGGTGAGCTTATCTTAACTAAATAGCTCCCAAAGCTTCATTTTCCTTGCCTTTTCTTTCATTATTTATTTTTCCCCTTGGTGATACGTTGAGCTTGTTGCAATAAATGAATTTATTTCCATTAATTCGTTTTGATGCTTTTGAAACCTGCTGGGGTTTTCTCCTGGGTGCTCTTCCCTGCTTTGTCTTCGAAAGGCCACCTGGTTTTTCTGAGCTGCAAAGAGGATTGAGGAAACTCATCTGAGTGAAAGTTGGGAGTAAAGGCAGAGGAAACCAAAACGTGCTCCCTGGGACTTGAAACCAAATCATTACAATGTTTAGGTATCGAATCCCAGTGGAGAATTTAGCCCAGAAGTAGATGCTGGGTTTATTTAATGACATCTAATTGTAAACAACCAGCAGGAAGTACTTCAAGAATCATTCTGTTTAATAATATTTGAACTCCAGATACAGGGAAAAGAAATCTATAAACTGGCACCAAAAAAAAAAGTGAATAAACTGAATGAGGATGAGGAGCTGCTCTGCTTGGTCCTAACCTCAGTTGATAGAAAGGACCTGGGTAGTTTAAAGTCACTGGTTTCACTATGCAGGGAGCTGAGGGAAAAGCCATTTCCCAGTATCACACTAGGAGCAGATAGGAGAAATGAGGTTGATTTGCCTTTTAAGGGATTTCAGAGGCCTCTTAGCAGTGGATGTGAGAAATGAGGTTGATTTTCTTTTGCAGGGACTTGAGAGTCCTTTAAAAGGACGTAGGTTGAGTATCAACGGAGCCAGGATGGTACCACTTTGACCTGCCTTGAACCAGTGACATCAGTGGCTTTACTCACCACTGTTCCTGGATCTTCTGAAGAGAACATAAGCTTTTTGGGGTTTTCTCCCCATTTTTTGGCATCGTTTTTGTAGTGCCTGAAGTCCAAACGATGTTTCCCAGCTGCTCTCAGCTTCCCATCCGAAATCACTTGTGCTGCCAGTACAGTTTGTGTTGAGAATTTTCAAATCTGTAGAAGTGAAAGTGCAGCAGATCCTTTGGATCGTTGGAATGTTATCGTTAAATAATTCAAATTAAGGTTTAAAGGACAAGAAATTCAACTTGTCATCTGCCTTGAGACAGAGGAGACTGGAAATACTGGGATATTTTTGGAGTTTAACTCTTCTGAAATGTAATTTGTTATGAATGAGGCTTCTTGGTTGTAGACAAGTTGAAGGCAAATAGACTGGTTCCAGTCTGAAGTAAAAATGAAGGATTTGGGTTAAATTGTGATCTCAATGGAAGCCCTTGGGCAATTCAGTAACTTGAAGATCTGGCTGGAGTACCAAAAGGATGTAGAAAACAGCAGGACATGGAGCAATTCACAGAATCACAGACTAGTAGAAGTTGGAAGGGACCTTTGGAGATGATCTGGTGCCACCCCTCTGCTCCAGCAGGGTCACCCAGAGCAGGGGGGCCAGCATCCCATTGCCCAGGTGGGTTTGGAATCTCTCCAGACAAGGAGACTCCACAGCCTCTCTGGGCAGCCTGGGACAGCCTCTGACACCCTCATGGCCAAGAATTTTCTCCTCCTGCTCAGGTGGAACCTCCTGGGTTCCAGTTTGTGCCCAGTGCCCCTTGTCCTGTCCCTGGGAACCACTGAGCAGAGTCTGGCCATGTCCTCAGATAAAATTCTGTGGATAAAAGTTGCTGTCTTGTGACTGTAAGGACCAGACCGGGTGATCCACGTGCTCATGGTCAACCTTATGTTCCTATGAAACAAATCAAAAGCCACCTATTATTTTAGTTTGACACCTTAGCCTGTCTGCAGTGGGATCTCTTGGCTGTTCTGCAGTTTCACAGAGCAAAATGGAATCTGGCAAAGGGGATGAGGTCTCAGAGATGTGGAAAAGCTGTGATCGGAAAGGATACCCCCAAAGGACGAGGAGAACCTTAGCAGAGGCAAATATATATTCAGCCAAGAAGGCCACCAGCATCCTGGCTTGAATCAGCACTAGTGTGGCCAGCAGGACTAGGGCAGGGATTCTCCCCATGGGCTGGGCATTCAGATCCTGGGCTCAGTTTGAGCCCCTCAGAAGGACTTTGAGGGACTGGAGCATGGCCAGGGAAGGGCAGCAGAGCTGGGGAAGGGTCTAGAGCCACAAGTCTCAGCAGGGCTGAGTTAACAGTTGGTTCTCTGTGATCTTCAGGGTCTCTTCCAATCCAAACAACTCCGTGATTCTCAGATTCTGGATCCCAACCCTGCCTGCTGCAGCACCTGCCACGGGGAAAGGATGCAACGGATACTCCCAAGTGGCAACGAGAAAGAGGTTCTAAAGAGAAACGTTAAAGGAAATCCTGCTAATTATTTCTCACCTCTCTCCTTTTTCAGGGTATGGCCTTTACTTTACACGAGCGACAGATGCTTGGATTGCAAGGACTTCTACCTCCAAAAATAGAGACACAAGACATTCAAGCCTTACGCTTCCATAAGAATTTGGCCAAGATGACCGACCCCTTGGAAAAGTAAGCGCTCGCTTGTCGTGTCAATAACTGGAGATTGCCACCGAGTATCCCGTGGGGAGAGCCCAAGAAGGTTTATTTTCACTTTTGGAAGGGGAAAAAGCTTTCAGGAATCCTGGCTTCAATGAGTTTGGGGAGCTCCTTTCTGATATTCCATAGTCATAAAGGAACAGAGAGGAACGTGCCCAAACGAGCCGGTAGCAAAGGTGCAAATTCACCCCAGTGTGAGTTTCTGCAGTCTGTAAGATTTGGGTGGCAGGTCATTAGGAAAGAAATCGTTGAGAGTGAAGGAAAATGAGATCACTAGGTCTAAAAAACCCCCCACATTTATCATCTGCAGTAATTACTGCTAGGAACTAATTACAGGGTTAAAATGTTGAGTCATGCTGTCATTTTTTTTGGTAGCATTTTTGTTCAGTTCAAGCCACCGGTGTGGTGGAAAGAAATAAGGTGAAGGATTCTGATTTTCTTGTGTCTTGTTTTTTTAATTGGAATAAATGGCACGTTTTCAGCATTCTCTTGATGTTTTCCTATCAGCCTGTGTATGTCTCCTTTCACTTTGTTTCAGGTATATCTACATCATGGGAATCCAAGAGAGAAATGAGAAGTTATTCTATAGGGTGTTACAAGATGATATCGAGCGGTTGATGCCAATTGTCTACACACCAACAGTAGGCCTGGCCTGCTCCCAGTATGGACACATCTTCAGGAGACCAAAGTAAGAACAGTAGTTCTATTTTTGCTGCTGCTTTTGGTATCCTTTTCTCCGTATACTTGCCTGAGGTTTGGAGATGGCTGATTTCATTTTCAGTTGGGATTCAGCTACACAAAGTCAGGGCAGTAAAAGTTGGAGGTATTTAAAAGATGTAGTTCAGAACCAGTTCAGGACCAGTTCAGGCTGGCAGTCGTTTCAGCTCATTTCCTTGATGCTCCCACTGCAATTCAAAGGGTATTTCTAGAGCTCTCTTGCTCGAGGGCTTTAGTGCTGTGTGGAGGAAGGGCTAAGCCTTTGCTGCTGTGATGGAGGCAGTAAGAAGCTCTTAGTTCTCACATGCTTCCCTTTCTCTTCCACATCTCTGTATGCATTATAGAATCCCAGACTGGTTTGGGTTGGAAGGGACCTTTCAAGGTCATCTCATCCAACCCCCCTGCAGGGAGTAGGGCCATCTGCAGCTAGAGCAGGGTGCTCAGAGCCCCGGGCAACCTCCCCTGCAATGGTGCCAGGGATGGGGCAGCCACCACCTCTTGGGGCAACCTGAGCCAGGCTCTCATTGCCCTCAGCACCAACAATTTCTCCCTTCTCTCCAGTCTCCCTTTTTTAGTTCCAAACCATCACCCCTTGTTCTGTCCCACCAGGCCCTGCTCAAAACTCTGTCCCCATCTTTCTGCCAGGCCCCTTCAAGTGCTGAAAGGCCCCCAGAAGGTCTCTCTAGAGCCTTCTCTTCGCTAAGCTGAACAAGCCCAACTTTCCCAGCCTGGCCACCCAGCAGAAGGGTTTCACAGACCAGTTGGAAAACTCTTCTGCTCTAGAAGTTCTCTGTGCAAGAAGCACCAGCATGCACTGGAACTCAGGATGTGCCCTTTTCTTTCCAAGAACCAGCACTTTTTAAAGTATTGGTAGTTTATCTGTTGTGACCTTTGCTGAGCAGCCTTTCATGCTCCTTTTCCTTCTAACAAGGAGCTTCACTCGAGCAGGAGAAACGCAGACCCTTCACTTCTGCTCCTTGCTGCCCCTGGCTTTCCCCTCCCACAGAATCATCAACTTGTTGAGGTTGGAAAAGCCCTTTAAGATCATCGAGTCCCACATCCATATTCAGCAGAGGGAAACTCTGTTCTCCTCCTGGTCTTGGAGAAGACAGCACAGTCCCTGACTTTCTCTTTCCTTTCTTTTCCCTCCCTTCACCTCGTGTCATGTGGGGCACGGGTGGAGATTCACTAAGGTAAAGCCAGGCTGAGGATCGTGTTCCCTTCTCGTGTCCTTACAGGGGAACGTAGATCCTGTCACTTTTGGCACTGACACCAGAGGTGAGTTGCCCTAGAGGAGTAGCAAAGGTGTATAGCTGTAGTAGTACCAACTCCAGGTAGCATCCTGCCTTTTGATGTTTAGTTTTACGAAGAACCTTTGTTCTTTCGGTGCCATTTCCAATTGCCTTCTATAAAACGTTTCCACTTTGTTGTGGTTTTTTTTGTGTGTGTGTTTGTTTTCTTTCAGAGGATTGTTTATTTCTATCTCAGACAGAGGCCACATAAGGTCAATCGTGAACAACTGGCCCGAGAACGACGTTAAGGTACTACCACTGTGTCATTTAATTTGGTTTTTAGCTGTTATTTAGTCTCAGTTGAGCTTCTTAAGCTTTGATGGGAATGTTAATACCAAATAACACGTCCTTGGCTGTTAGACAATGATGCAAAACACAGCTCATGAAGATAATGTGCATCTCCAACAGTGTTTTATCCTAAACAGGAGGTTTATGGTTTGAGGAAACGGTGATTATAGAATGGCTTGAGTTGGAAGGGACTTTAAAGATCATCCAGTTCCAACCCCCCTGCCATGGGCAGGACACCTTTGTATTTGACTTCATTATTCCACCTTCTGGGGAGGTGTTGGAGGACGCGGATTAGGACACAGAGGTGGTAGTTGGGAGGCCCAAATTTTCCCATTAAATCCAGTATGACCCAGTTAGGTTGAGAGCCAGAAGGGGAGATGAAGTGAGTTATACTTGCAGAAACTTTTTGCTGTCTGGATTTACAAGTGGAAAATCTGAAACCCATGTGACAAGCAGCTTGGATCCTTCAAGGCTTTGGGATGGGGATTTCAGCAAAGAAAAAGAAGCACAGCAGGTTCTAAACATCAGGAATTAGTACTCCAAATAAAATACTCCTTGTAACCTCTGTGCAAAAAAATACTGTAATTTTTGCCTGGAAAAAAAAAAAGCCAACCTCTAACTGATACTGCTCTAAACTTCATCTATTTCAGTGGTTCTAATTTCACCTCCTGATTTCAGGCCGTCGTCGTCACTGATGGAGAAAGAATATTGGGTCTTGGAGACCTCGGTGTGTACGGGATGGGAATTCCAGTAGGAAAACTGTGTTTGTATACTGCCTGTGCTGGAATCCATCCAGATAAATGCTTGCCTGTGTGCATCGACGTCGGAACCGATAATACCGTGAGTTTGGCTGGGCTTTGCCTGCCAGAAGTTATCCCTATGAAAAATATTTATTGAATACTATTTAGTATTACAAGAGGAGATTTAGTTTTTCATTTGAGCACGTTTATTTCAGCTAAATCCCAAGTGTTTTCTCTAAGGGTAAATGATTTCACTTTACAGTTACATATCCATGCTAGAAAAAAACCCAAAAAAGCCAGGGAATTTGCCAGTGAAATGGTGCATTTGGAAGCAAATCAAATGCTGGAACACGGTAAAATTAGACAGGTTGACCTGACTTGAAACCAGAAATGTGAATCAGGTTTGTGGAAAACAAAAGAAAAAAAGGCAGTTTATTGTTCACAGTATTGATTTATTCTGCTTTAAAAGTGGCCATCACCCAGCTCTGATGCCAGCTGAAATCACTGGCCGTGGGTGTAGACTGGAGGCTGTTATGGTGACTGTATAAACGCAGCACCTTTGGTGTGAAACGTGTTCCTGTGAGCTCTGGAAAGGGCATATGGAAGAAGTGCTTCATCCTGCTGCTCTCTTTCGTTGTGTTTTCTTCTACAGACACTCTTAAAAGATCCATTTTACATGGGCCTCTACCAAAAAAGGGATCGCTCGCAGGTCTACGATGACCTGATTGATGAATTTATGGAAGCCATTACAGACAGGTAACAACACTGAATATTCTACATGGAAGTATGGCCAACTGGGGAAAAAAATCAATCCCTTAACACACTGTCCTTAAAATGGTCATTTAAAGAGCTGTTTTAAGCAGTGAAAAGCCTGGGGAGAGCTGTTTTAAGCCTGGGGACATCCGCTCTCCGAAGATAATTTGATTGCGCGCAGGATTTGGCTCGAAAAGATTGTGATAGGAATATTTGCCACGTTCTCTAGGTATGGCCAGAACACACTTATCCAGTTTGAAGACTTTGGAAACCACAATGCTTTCCGTTTTTTACGAAAATACAGAGAGAAATACTGCACCTTCAATGATGATATTCAAGGTACAACCTTTCCCTTCCTTAATGCCTGTTGCCTAAACCCATCATCTGCCACGCGGACCCGTTCAGCTCACCTTAGATTTGTACTGGTTTTACAGGGACAGCTTCAGTGGCCTTGGCAGGACTGCTGGCAGCACAGAAAGCCACTGGTAAACCACTTGCAGAGCAGAAGGTGCTGTTCCTTGGAGCAGGAGAGGTGAGTTCTCTTAAGGGGTGTCGAGCAATTAGATTTAACTGTCTTATTTTCTGGTTCTGTAGTGGAGATTTCTGGTTGTAGTGGAGATTTACAGTCTCTGAATTCCATTGCAGAACTTTTTTCTAGGAGGCCAGCTGAAATACATGAACAGAGGGGGGACCACCTGCTTAAAAATGACTATTTGAAAGGTGTTTAACATTTGCAAAGACCTTCTTCCTCCCATCAGACTTGGTAGCACGTGCGGTGAGCCGAGAGAAGGGACGTGGAGGGAGGTGCTGCCAGCGTTGGCCTTCTGCCCTCTGTCATCAGGGCCTTTATCACAGGCAGCAGGAGCAGAGAGAGGTTTGAAAAGCTGCTGGACACAAAAAAACCCTACACTAGGGTTTCTTGATTTGTTCTTATTGTTTGGTTGGGCTGCTGAACCGGTACAGAGGCACCATACCCAGACCATCTTTTACCTGAAGACGTGACACCGTTGATCCCAGAAGTTTGCCCCCCTCTAAGCACATGTCACTTGTGTTCCAGAGCTGACTGAAATGCTTTTTGTGGGGAATCTTGAACAGGGTGGTGCCTGTAATGACAGAGCTCTGTTGTGACTCATAAAAACATCCAAGTCTTTTTTTCTCCACAAGGCCGCCCTAGGAATCGCAAACCTCATCGTCATGGCTATGATGGAAAGTGGTGTTTCTGCTGAGGAAGCCTACAGGAGAATATGGATGTTTGACAAATATGGTTTACTGGTTCAGGTAGGGGTGCACCATGCCTTGCAATACCACAGTACAGATAACCAGTGTTTCCTGTGTCCAGCTCACCAAAAGAATCAACTTTTTGTCCCTAGGGTCGAGAACAAAAAGTTGATTCCAATCAAGAACCATTTACACATCAGGCTCCGGAGAAGATACCAAAGACTTTTGTAGAGGCAGTGAACGTGCTTCGGCCTTCAGCAATCATTGGTAAGGAAGATGATTTCTGTTCCTGTGTTCCCTCATTTGGCTGTTTGCCACATTTCATTTGCTGACACGATCCCGAGGAGGTTGGTGACAGCAATTTGAGTTTCTCCTGGTGTAAATAAGGTGAAAATGTGAGGATGGTTTTCTGCTTGGAAATACACTGAGCTGCAGGTTAGCTCGTGGTGCTGTGCTGCTCCTTCTGCACCTTGTGACCTTCTTAACTATTAAGGTCACTGACATATTACAGAACCACAGAATTGTTATTGTTGGAAGAGACCTTCAGTTGGGTTCCAGTTTGTGCCCCTTGTGCTATCCCTGGGCACCACTGAGCAGAGTCTGGCCCCATCCTCTTGCCCCCCGGGGCCCTTTAGCTCTTGCTCAGCATTGCTCAGCTCCCCTCTCAGGCTGCTCTTCTCCAGCTGCACAGCCCCAGGGCTCTCAGCCTTTCCTGGCCACAGAGATGCTCCAGCCCCTCAGCATCTTCCCAGCCTCCCCTGGACTCTCTCCAATAGCTCCTTGTCTTTCTTGAACTGGGGATCCCAGACCTGGACATGACACTCCAGAGGTGGCCTCACTGGGGCAGAGTAGAGGGGGAGGAGAACCTCCTCCTGACCTGCTCTCCACACTCTTCTTCGTGCCCCCATACATTACTATAAAAATCAAGGAAAATAGGCTTTTGGAGAACATTAATTAGATGTTCCTGTGAAAATGAGGATTTTCAGAGCAGTTGTTCCTTGTTTCCTTCTCCTGCTGCTAGAAGAGCCTGCAATGCTGTGCTCCGAGTGGGAGACTTCAGAGGTGACATCAACTTAATCTTCCACTTGCCTGTCATCTGCCTTGAGGCAGTTGAGTATTGATTCTGCTTTTGTGTTTCCATTTACTTCAGGAGTTGCAGGAGCTGGGCGGCTCTTCTCTCAGGATGTGATCAAAGCCATGGCCTCCATCAACGAGCGACCCATCATATTTGCATTAAGTAACCCTACAGTGAAAGCTGAGTGCACAGCAGAAGAAGCATATACGTTGACAGAGGTACGTAATGCTGAGAAGTTGTTGGGCCTTAAGGGTAGGACTGTTGAGGTGAGAATGGAAGAACTCACCCTGATTTTATTCCTGCTTGGGCTTACCGACGTAATCAGCCAGATCTTTCTTGTCTTCTGGCAAAAACAAAGGGAGGTGATTCCAAAAGAGGTGATTTTTATTTATTTTTTTTAAATAATGATATTTTGCAGAGATGAAACCAACCAAAATGTCATTGTGAGATGTTAAAAGAAAGCCCACTAGATACTCTCTCATAGCTTTGATCCATGAAGTGTTTCCCAGCAACCTTTTCAATTCTTTTGGGTTTCAAAGAAGAACGTCGACGTCGTAATAGAGACTCGGTGTGACCTTTAAATTGAGGTGATTCCTCAGAGCAAGTCATGTCCTCGTGTCAGTCCAGGAATTCAGCTTTGCCCTCAGACATCCCCTAGTGCCTGCAGGTCACAACTCACTGAAACTGTGAAATCTTGTGCAGTCGGTGGTGGCCTTCTCCTCATGTTCCTCTCTCGTAACATCTTTATCTTGGACACTGGCACCACCAAACGTTGAAATGGGTGAATCAAGGAGAAACTCACCTCGTGCTGCACCCTTCCCTCAAAACCATTATGCTCTGGGGTGTTTGTGTGTGTGAGGGCTGGAGATGAGGGTTTTGAGGTGGTTTTTTTCTCTATAACACTGTCACCAGTGCATCCAGATCTTGGGTTTGCAAGAGGTACCCTGGGCACCACTGAGCAGAGTCTGTCCCCATCCTCTTGCCCCCCGGGGCCCTTTAGCTCTTGCTCAGCATTGCTCAGCTCCCCTCTCAGGCTGCTCTTCTCCAGCTGCACAGCCCCAGGGCTCTCAGCCTTTCCTGGCCACAGAGATGCTCCAGGCCCTCAGCATCTTCCCAGCCTCCCCTGGACTCTCTCCAGTGTGTGTGTGTATATATATATATATATATATATTTTAGTATATAAAATTAAGTCCCAGTATCTTGGATAGAAAGTAAACAAGAGTTAATCAAATATATAATAATTTTCCCCTCAAGATACAGTAATTGCCTAGAAAGTCCTCTTCAACTTGATGTTAGAAAAACTTGACAGGCAATTAGGGATGGGAGCTCCCAGGCCAATTGTCTCCTGGCTTCAGGAACAGCCTAGTCCTGACTGGTGTGAGATCTTAGGCTAAACTGGGAAGTCAGTAAGAAAATGGGGAATATCATCACTCAGCTTTTACTCCTTATTCTTTTTTCCACTAGATGGCAGCCAGTGTTTTCGTGCCCTCTGCTACTGTGTATCCCGTGGGCTTTTGTTGTGGCTTCATTTTCACTGTCTCCTAGTCTTGTCCTCATGTTTCATCCCTATTTTTTCCTCCCTCCACCAAAAGGTTGTTGTCACGTCTTTGCCATCACATTCCAACATATTCCCTGAGTCTTTTGCTTCTTTGGTTGGTTGTTCTCCTGGGGAGCCTTAAATATTTGAATGTTATGTGATTAAACCTGTTACTCCAAAGAAAAACAGGATTTTTCCTGGTCACAGGGAGGTTTTAGTGCTTGAGAAAAGGGTTGTTTATCTGGAGGGAACTCTGGAGGGTCCTTTCCAACCCAAACCAGTCTATGATTCTATCAACCCGCTCTAGTTGCAGATGTTGCTCACTGGAGGGGGGGCCTTGAAAGGTCCCTTCCAACCCAAATTAGTCAATGATTCTCCCTTCCTGACTTGGTCCTAGAGCTGTCTGGGAGCTGGAGGACTCTCGTGTCCCTATATTCCATAATAACTATGGCTCCAGACTTTTGAAGTCACCTGACCATGATTATTCCTCCAACAGGGCCGTTGCTTGTTTGCCAGTGGCAGTCCCTTTGAGCTAGTGACTCTGAAAGATGGGAGAACCTTCAAACCAGGCCAAGGAAACAACGCTTATATTTTCCCAGGTAATAAAGAAAATTGTCTTCTTTGAATCTTAGCACCTCTTCTCCAGTTCCCTTGCTGCGTTACCAACATTTAAAGCTGAGAACTCCAGCAGAAGAAAATCAGTGTTAAGGATGGATGTTGGGTCTTTGTGACATGCATAGAGTGAGCTCACCCAACTGGATGTTTCTAAGAAAAAAAGGCTCTGAATGCTGCTGCATTTTGGGTTCTTCTGCTTATTTTGAGCAGGGAAGGGGAAAATAACTTCCAGAGGAGCATATTGACACTTATGTCCCCTCCCTGGAAGTGTCGAAGGTCTGGTTGGATGGAGCTTTGAGCAACCTCTAGTGGAAGGTGTCCCTGGTCTAGTTTCAACTAGACAATCTTTAACATCCCTTCCAACCAATTCTAGGATTCCAGGACTGTACAAGTTGAGGGTATAGAAGAAGCACGAGGGATATTTCTCCATCTTTCCCCTTTTCTCTCTGAGCTACTGAGCTCCAACCCCTTGTCCCAAGCCACCAGGTCACGGTACCTGACGAGCACAGGCAGGAACAGTTTTGTGACCGTGTGTAGAAAGCTATGGGAAGCTGTTTTAAAATGACCATTCAGAGATGACCCACAGCTTCTCAGCAGCAGGCTGCTTGTTTTAAAACCCTGCAGCCCTAATTAGCAATAATTTTGTTTGTAGGTGTGGCTCTGGCCGTGATCCTCAGCAGTGTTCGACATATTAGTGATAAGGTTTTCCTAGAGGCTGCTAAGGTAAGTGTGAAAAGCAGAGCAGGCCGTGGCTTCTGCTCTGGTGCTGGATGATGGGATGGGCAGTTTCTCAAAGCTTGCTGCATTTCTTTGGGTTCCTCTTTGGTTCCTCTTGGTTTTTACCCTGCCCTAATGGGAAAACAAGAAAAGAATGACTGCCCCGCTCTGGGTTCCACAGCTGGCGGTGCGGTCAGGGATGCAAGTGACCCCCAGGCTTCCATCCTTTCCTGCCTTTTCTGGAGCCAGGAACACCTACCACATCGAAGCAGGCAGTGAATCAGCTGGCCAGAGGTGTGGGCAGTCCTGCAGGCATGGTGTGCTCCATGGTTAGGGGGGAGCTGGGCCTCCAAAAAACCACCACCTCCTTTTGCAGAATGCTTCCGAGCAGAATTCACCGATACGGGCGCGGATGGAAGAGTTGACCTTTTGAGAACTTGGGAGATTTTTTTTGGACTGGTTTGGGAATGCTCCAGGAATAATAACACTGTTTCTCTGGGGTGGATTTTAGTCCCAGTCGGGATGCGGTAAATAGAACTGGTTTGTTTCTCAAACTCAGGCATTGGCAGAGCAGTTGACCGACGAAGAACTTGCACAAGGAAGACTTTACCCTCCACTGTCTAATATCAGGGAAGTTTCTATTTACATTGCTGTCAAGGTGAGTGTGATGCACAACAGTGAACTGTAGTAAAAATGGCTGATGTATATGTTAACCTCCTGAATTGCACGCTGTGACTCTTGAACGTTAGGTGCCCGGGCACCAAAATCCCCAGTTCTTGGTGCCTTTAATAAGAGACACTTATAAATAATTGGAGTTTGTTGGATGCTGCAGTTTGACTGTGATGCTGGCCTAAAATTATGCTCCTTTGCTACCTGAAATTAAGCTTTCAGATCCATAAAAAGCCTTGGGTGGTTTGCCTTTGAGCCGGTGCACGAGGAGTAAATGTATTGCAGTGGAATGTTAACATGAACGGTCGGAAAAGGCACAAACCCAGGTGGTGATTTCACTTTTCCAGGTGATGGAATTTTTGTACGCAAACAACATGGCTTTCCATTACCCTGAGCCTGCCGACAAGAACCGTTACATTCGATCCAAAGTGTGGACCTACGAGTACGAATCCTTCATGCCAGATGTGTATGACTGGCCTGAATCTAAAGTGCACTGATGCCTTGGAAGATCACACTCCTCAGGCAGTATCTTCTACTCTGCAGGGATCCCTTTCTCAGACCAATTGAAATCATGATCTTTGAGTCCTGTAATTTATTTTTCACTCGTTTCGTTGGGGTTTTTTTTTTTTTTAATCCGCTTGTGGGTTGGGTTTTTTTTCCTCCCTCCTCCCCTGTTTTTCACTTGAGGTAGATTTCTCTCCACTCTCCCAAGTACCTGATGAACTGGATGGATGGTGGCATCCGTCACAGGAATGAGAGCCTGCAGCTTTCCCACCTCTGCTGACCTCCAGATTGAGAGCTGCTTTTCAGAACTGCCCTAGCGTTGTCACGCTGCGTCGGCAGGTTTTTTTTGTCCAAAACAAACCCAGTAGACACCTTCAGATAAACTGAACAATCTGATGGGCTTTCTGGTTTGCCTGATGTTTAAAAGATACCCACGTCCAGAATTCCTCGTGGCAGTGGTTGCTCTGGTCCTCTGAACGTGCTTTGAGGAGCAGCCTGGCGCGTCCACGTGGCATCTGCAGCGACGTGTTCGTGTTCTCGTCGTTTGCCGACAAAATCTGTTAGCAGGAAAAACGTGAGCAAGTTAAAAAGCACCTTGGAAAGCCTGCAAATGGATGTTAATCAGTTCAAAACAAAGCTAGGCTGTTGCAGGACCAATTCTGTCGCTCCAAGGCAGGATTCAAAGTCATTTCTGGAAATCTTTTAGAGATGATTTTTTTGTTTTAGAAGAAGATTTTATGCAGTGGACTCCAAGGTGATGTACCAAAGGATTTTTGGGTTGGTTGTTAATTTTTCTTTAATTTTCTTTCCCCACCCCCAAGGTTCTGTTCCTTCTGAGATAAATTTTCTCCCTTGCATACCCTTGTTCTTTCAGAAAGGCTTGTCTGTGATGTTTTCACGACATCGCTGACTCCAACACTCCTAAGTGGACTCATTTGCCACTTTGAACAAATCCCTCCCTTCCCAGGGAGCCGAGGAAGTTGAAACAAGTGTCCCAGGCAGCTACTGACAGCAGTTGGAATGTTTCTTGTGGTCTCTGGCCAGTTTGAATACAGAATTTGAAAGATCTTGCTGAGAAAAAGGGCACAAAAAAAATAAATAGAGAAGATGTAAAAGGGCTATACTGGCAAACTTGAAGCCAGAATCCAAAGAGATGGAGTAAAGCTCGCTCAGGATTTCCCCATGGCAGGCACCATATCCTCATTTCTATCGGAAAAATGCGGAATAGGCCCAAGAGAGAACAAGAAAAACAGTCTCTGTACCCCCTTCGACGTGGTCTGTGTCACCCACTGCCTGATATTAAAATCGTGCTGCTGCAGGAGATGAAAAGAAGAGGGAGTTTTGGGCAGAACAGGGAATAGAAAGGCGGAAAATAGCGCTGCGGGGAAAAGGCTGCGTGGTCAAGCTGCAGTGAGGGGCTGGAAATGCTACGGTGCAACGTACATGGGTTGCAACTTGGATATGTTAAATACATGTACAAAAAAAGACCAACACACCCCTAATGATGTTTTTACAAAGAATGTGGGGGTTTTTTTTGTTGTTGTTCTGTTTTGTTTTGGTTTCCCCCCCCCACCTCTTTTTTCTCTGCCTGGTTTTTATCATATTTAAATCCATCACCTGACTGAGAAGTTATTTATTCAGTGGACAAATTCTTTTTCCCCATCTGCAAAATTCAACTCTCACCGAAGCTGGTGTGGCAGTGGAGTTCTGCACGACTGGATCCCAGTGGACCTGGAAACGCACACTTCCTCGCCTCGACGTGCTAATTCGTTAGGCAGACGAGTAACAAACGTACCCCACGGGCTGCTCTCGTGTCCTGGCTGGGAATGAGCTCACAGGCAGGGCCCCATGGTCCAGCAATATCATTCTGTCTTACAAAATAAAGATCTGCATCCATCTATTTAGTCTTGATTTTTAATTTTTATTATATATAGTTTTTTTTTTAAGAAGTGCACTCATGGTCCAGGGGGATTTTCCCCCAGTACAAATGTTCCTGCATCATTATTTTTGGGGTTGGGAAATCCCACTCCACCAGTGAGGGGAAAACCAACTTGGAGGCTCCAATTCTTCTACTGGGGCTGCAGAGTTGTTGGAGCTCCAGAGTAGAGAAGGCCTGACTCTCTCTCTCTCAAACCCCTCCCAGTTACGGCAGCTAAGTGGTACCAGTTAGACTTCATCTGGGCATATGTGCCCGTGGACATTATTGAATTGAGCTCTGTGGAGCATCTGTAGTTTGCAATATAGATGGAATTTTACCTTTAACATTGTTTTCTGTTAGCAACAGGTGATGTCAGCTCACAAAGTTTTAAGTGAATTTCACTCCTTTTTATCTTCTTCAGATTGTTTGGTGTTTTTTATAATGGAAAACATAGACTCATTTCTCTTTCTGTATTCATGGGATCTGATTAGTCTTTGAATTCATTACCACTTAGTCGAACCACAGGATCCTTTCTCATATCCTGCTTAACTTGATTTCTTTTCCATTGCCTGGCTAGTTCAAAAGCATTTTCCAATCTTTATCCGTAGAGAAAATCCTCTTACTCAGTGTGTGAAGGGAAAAAATTGTCACCAGGTTGCATTTTGTAATGCTACAAAAGTTAAGCCTCATATTGTCCTAAAAAATAGACTCAAAAAAAACCTGTCACCTAAAGGATGAGTGTGGCTGGCTCTTCACATAGCCCTGGTGACTTTTGCCCTCTGAGTCTTTCACATCTTTTCTGTGAGGACACTTCTCAATGTACAGGACACTTCTGAGAGGATCAGGAGCTTCTCCCTAGACCAGTCCATGACTTGCTTCCTTAAAATCCAGAGGAGAAGGACCGAGCCTCTCCGCAGCAACGTGTAGGGGAGGAGGAGAACAAGAGCTAAAACCCCAATGTGACTCCAAGGAGCTTTTAAAACCCAAATGTGTCTCCTCGCTCAAGCCCTCGGTTAGTTTTGTCAACAGTGATGTTTTTGTTTGTTTTCCAAGCTTGAAACAAAGCAACACTTGACCTGCAGGTGGGTGTTGAGCTGGTTTCCTCTGGTAGGCACGTGTCTTCTCTGTACCCTTGTTTTGCAGGAAGGGGTGAAGTGACTGTCATGCTCCTCTGGTAGTAACTGCAAAGATAAATAACACCTTTTAGCTTTTCATTAGTGGCTGGATTTGGTGACTTCATCCCCCCTCTCCTACGGGAGCACTGTAGTGCGGCCGACTCTCTGCCTCCGTAACTCCAGGTTGTTGTCTTTCACGTGCTCTGGATCTTCTGGACTTCAGAGGTGCAGATCTGAACTCAGATAAAGGTATCAATGAGACATTTCAGACCAGGCTGTTAGAAGAGTAGAGTTTGGACTCTTGTTCTGTCCCAACTAGAAGTGCTATTAAGAAAACCACTGTTGTTGGACTCTCGTAACAGCCGTACGTCGTAGGCAGGGACTGGTGTTACATCGAGCACTGGAGCAAGGAGAAAATCTGGAGCAAGGAGAAAATCTAGAGCAAGGCTCTAATTGCACCCACGTAGGTGAATTTGAGCAATTTAACTTGGTTGTCACTGGTGAAGGGACATCTAATTCTGTGTGGAGCTACCTTGACCTACCTACCTTGTCCCCAAAGGCACGGTCGCGTGGTATCGGAAAGCCCACGAGTGTTCTGGGATGAACAGCGAGGAGAATCCAAACCTCTGCTCCCCAAATCACAGCGCTGGGTGAGGATGCAGCTTGCTCCAGAGAAACATGTGCTAACAGATGGTACATGGAGAATCCAGTACCCGGTGACACGATGAACCATGGCTAGTGTAAAAAATCTCCTGCGTCAGACGTGGGCACTGCGGGAGACCTTGTGATGTGTGTTTATATTCCCCATGCATCAAGCTGGACTGAACTGAACTCTCCCAGTACCTTTGACTTTGATTTCTCCATCCTCGAGGTAGTTCCTTTCTAATGAAAATTGAAATACTTTTAGGACTAAACATAGTGAGATGGCCAAGAACTAAGATATCAACGTAATTCTCTGTCTTAAACATATCTACAAATAAACATCAGCCTACTCGAGTGCTTGTGAGAACAGTTCTCACCTAACCTGTCCGGCGTTGATTTTATGTGGGAGGGTCAATTCTCAGCTGAAACTAAAAGTGTATTTAAATGTGAACTGGTTGGGGTTGGTTGGTTGTTGGTTTGTTTTGGTTTTTGGGGTTTTTTTTGTCCTCCTTTATAATGTTGTAAGACTATTGGAATGTGTGTTCTAGTCTTCTATTTTCTTAGTAAAATTCCCTTTGCCTAAATTACACTGGATTTCATTTATTCTGAAATAATAACGCTTGACCTCCGTGGCATTAGTACGGAATTACCTGAATCACTGATGTTATTTACCTTTTTTCCTCTCGTCCCTTGCAAACAAAACAGGCAAAACAATTCCAATTTTATCTCAAAATTGTTTTTCTAGAGCACCCGGCTGTTTGTCAGCACTTGTAAAGAGGTCCTTTGTGAACGGACCATGGCCAGCAGGACTAGGACAGGGATCATCCCCCTGGACCGGGCACTGGGGAGGCTGCCCCTCAAATCCTGAGGTCAGTTTTGGGCTTCTTGGTCTCAGAAGGACATTGAGGGGCTGGAGCGTGGCCAGAGAAGGGCAATGGAGCTGGGGAAGGGGCTGTTGATCCTGGAGCAAAGAAGGCTGAGGGGAGACCTTCTGGCTCTGACAGCTCCTGACAGGAGGTTGGAGCCAGGGGGGGTTGGGCTCAGCTCCCAAGGAACAAGGGACAGGATGAGGAACCAGCCTGCAGTTGCCCCAGGGAAGGTTTAGGTTGGACATGGGGAGAAATATCTTCATGGCAAGGGTTGTTCAGGGCTGTCCCAGGCTGCCCAGGGCAGTGGTGGAGTCCCTGTGCTCCCTGGAGGGGTTTGAAAGCCATGGAGCTGTGGTGCTGAGCGCCATGGCTCAGTGATGCCCTGGCAGCGCTGGGTTACCTCTCCCACTCGCTGATCTAAAGGTCCCTCCCGACCCAAACCATCCCCCGATTCCATCCCCACCCGCATTTCCCCGCACGGAGCCTGACAGCTCCTGGTGCCATCCCCTGGCAGCTCAGGGCCCGCCCCGGGGGCAGGGCCCGCCGTTGGGCGCTGCTGGGCAGGGCCCTCCCCCGGCCGGGCCGTTCCGGGCCCGCTGGGGCGGCCTTGGCGGGGCCGGGAAGGGGCAGTGCCGCGGAGCGCGGGCTCCGCCTGCCGCTGCCCGGAGGAGGTAGGCCGGGAACCGGGGAACCGAGGAACCGAGGAACCGGGGAACCGGGCCTGGGCGTTTCGCGCTTTTCTGCCTAAAGCCCGGAGCCGTCTCCCCACCGCCGCGGCCTCGTCCTTCCCCCCCGGGGCCGGTCCTTCCCCACCGGGTTAGGCCTCGGTAGATGATCCCAGCCCAAGGACGCCAATTCACGGCATAAAATCGCGAGGCTGGTTGAGCTGAGAGGTTGTTTATCTGCTTTTGGAAGTAAAGGAACCGAAATGTTTCTTTTCTGCCTTTTGAGGGGGTGGTGGAGGTTCATCTTGCAGCTCTTTGTACCCTGAGCGTGCTTGGGAGGACACAGTCCCGGTCTCCTTCTTCCCGTAGGAAGTTGTGGCAGCTCCTCTGGAAGCAGCTAATCACCCGAAAGGCAGCTGAAGCTGTTGAGGCACCTGGAGTTTGAAATGAGGTGGAAATACATCCGAAAACGAGATCGAAACTAAGCCTGGGAAGAGTAAGGCTGGAGAAAGCGACCCCTGTAAGGTGAGATGGTGTCAAGAGTCGTGCACGTTGAAGTTCTGCTCCAAAGCAGCTTGCAGAAGGTTGTGCTGCTCCTGTTCTCCTCCTCATCCGGATAATACAGCAGGTACATAAATAACTGGGCTAAATCCAGGGGGGGGGGGTCCCTCCTGCTTCTTGGGGTCTCTAGAGTTGTGCTGAGGGGAGTGAATTTCCCACTTCTGGTGCTCCTGACGTCCAGCAACGGCATTTTGCTGTCAGTGGTTTGGTGTTAGTCAACTTTTAAGTCGAGAAGAAGGAATAGGGAGTTTAAAGATTAGCAAATCTCCTTACAGACTGTTTTTTTTTTGTTTCAGGAATGAATAAAAGTCTTATTTTTGGTCTGCCTGTTTGCAGCCTTCCTCTGACATAAAAAGGAAAGCTGCTGCTTGTAAATACTGCGTTGTCTGAAAGTATCCAGCTCTGGGGAGGGTTTATTTTTATTTTTTAAGGGAAGGGGAATTTGATCCTCACGCTGAACTACAGAGGCTGCCTTGATTTATGACAAAAAATGCTTTGTTGGTTCTTCCCCCCCCCGCCCCCCACCCCATCACCCCGCAACATAAATACTCAGCAGCTCAAAAATCTCTCTTCCAGGTGGCACAGCGACGCGGGCGAGATGTCGATGGACATCACTTTCCTTGGCACGGGCTCGGCCTATCCCTCACCAACCAGAGGAGCTTCAGCCTTGGTGCTTCGCAGGGAAGGAGAGTGCTGGCTCTTCGACTGCGGAGAGGGAACTCAAACGCAGCTCATGAAGAGCCACCTCAAAGCAGGTTTGTGGTGTGGGGAGGGAAGGGGAAGAAGTTTCATGAGGTCTGGGGTGCGTAAAGAAGAGTGTGGCCAGCAGGTTGAGGGAGGTTCTCCTCCCCCTCCACTCTACCCTAGTGAGAGCACATCTGGAGTGTTGTGTTCAGTTCTGGGCTCCCCAGTTCAAATATTTCAGGGAAATACTAGAGGGAGTCCAATGGAGGCTACAGAGATGTTGAAGGGACTGGAACATCTCTCTTGTGAGGAAAGGCTGAGAGCCTTGGGGCTGTTTAGCCTGGAGAAGAGCAGCCTGAGAGGGGATCTTAGGAATGTTTCCAAATCTCTGCAGGGTGGGTGTCAAGCAGAAGGGGACAGTCTCTTGTCAGTGGTGCCCTGGGATAGGACGAGAGGCAGTGGTCACAAGGGGAAAGAACAGGAAGTTCCACCTCAACATGAGGAAAAACTTCTTCACTGTGAGAGTGACAGAGCCTGGCCCAGGCTGCCCAGAGAGGTTGCGGAGTCTCCTTCTCTGGAGAGATTCCAAACCCCCCTGGATCTGTTCCTGTGTGGGCTGCCCTGGGTGACCCTGCTCTGGCAGGGGGGTTGGACTCGATGCTCTCCAGAGGTCCCTTCCAACCCCTACCAGTCTATGATTCTATGATCTAAGCAAAATACTTTGTCCTCATGGTCTCTGAATGGACAAGAGCATCGGAAGGTGCTGCGTAGGGGTGGCAGTTGCAGAGCCTGCTGTGCAGTCGTCCTGGATTGCCCTTTGGTAAAGAACCACGTTCGAGAACCAAACTCTCCTGGAATTGAAGTTTCAAAGGCCAAGACATGAAATGTGGACCACAGACCAGCTTTCAAGTGGCATGGTTTGTATTTGGGTGAAGACAGCTCGAGACAATACCCACTGGGAGTCTTCCTGTCAATAAATACTGGGCTTTTGTTTTCAAATTGTACCTTTCCCAGTTTGGCAAGTGAAATAGAATCCCAGCTTGCCCTCTGTCACTGTGCTTTTGCGGTGGCAAGAGCAGACTTTGGACTCTTAGAAAGATGGAATTCTTCATTATCAACAGAAAACCAGGCTCTGCTCCTCCAAAATCTGAGGCTATCAGGGGATTTAACGACCGAGCGAACAGACTCATTTTTACTTTGTTGTTCTGAAAACAAAACGAATCGATCCCGTCCTTCCTGTGGCCGAGGCCAAACAGGTGCCTGGTCCCTGGGGTTCTTGCCTTTTAAAACCCATCCAAATCAACCCTGGATGCTTATTTTTTAATTGTGGTCATTTCATGCCCCTCATTCCAAATGAGGAGCAACACAAATTCCACTTCAGGTTGCTCCTTAGCCTGCGGTTTCCGTACCGTATGAAAGTGCAACCAGTTTCCAGCCCTTCTTTGTGTTTTATTACGATGAGATGTCACCAGTCAGTTCTGCTCTGGGCTTATAGCAGCTAAAACTTCAGTCTCGACAGCCTTTTCTTGGCAAATCAAGCCAAAACGAACCGTGTGTGGAACCTTAGCTCTCCTGTGCAGAAAAAACCCCCCCCAACAAAGTACTTTGTGGTTTGGGATTTATTTCTGAAACGCTGGTTTTGGTTTAATTTCCTTCCTTGTTTTTTTTTTTTTTACCCCTTGCCAAAAAGTGATTGTTTCTGAGTTGTTGACATGTATTTTCTGGTCTTTTTTCCAGTTTGTTTGGTTTTATTTTTTCTTCTCCCTTTGTTCTATAGGCAGAATTACCAAGATCTTCATAACTCATCTTCACGGTGACCACTTTTTTGGACTTCCTGGCCTGCTGTGTACACTAAGCCTCCAGAGCAGCCCTGACCCAAAAAAACCACCAGTTGATATTTATGGACCATTAGGACTGAGAAGCTTCGTACGGAGGAGTATGGAGCTCTCCCACTCACAACTTCTCTTCCCCTATGCTGTTCATGAACTGGTACCTACACGGGACCAATGTCCTGAGGAAGAATTTAAGGACTTTTCTTACTTGGACAGAGATGAGGTAGCTGCTCAGGGAGCACAAGAGAGAAGACTCCACCTGGATCCAGTAGAAAACTCCTACTTACTGGTGGAGGATGAGCAGCTGGTTGTGAAAGCGTTCCGCCTCTTTCACCGCATTCCTTCCTTTGGCTTTGTGGTGGAAGAAAAACCCCGACCTGGTAAACTCAACGTACAGAAACTGAAAGAGTTTGGTAATTACTTTGACTTATTTTTCTCTCTTTTTAATTGTTTTAACGCCAAAACACACGTGCTCAAGCTGAGCAGTGACTCTGGTTATCAAGGAATGAAGCAAAATCAGGTTTACAGGCAGTTGAAATCTTTTTTATCACCACCTTCAGGGAAATAAATGACCCGTGTATTTGCGTGGTTTTGTGACTTTAACAGGAAGAATACAGCTTTTCTTCAAACACATTCCCTGCTCATGTGACAAGTGCTTGATTTCTATGAATCATAGAACCATTTGGGTTGGAAAAGAGCTTTAAGATCATCGAGTCCAACCGCAAATCCCTCGAGTGTGTTTGCCTTAGACTGCAGTGTCCCTGCTAAAGGCACTCCACCCAGGGACTTACACAATCCCAGCACAGTGCGGGTTGGAAGGCACCTCTGGAGATCATCTCCAGCAGGGTCACCCAGAGCAGGGGGCCCAGCATCCCAGTGTCCAGGTGGGTTTGGAATCTCTCCAGACAAGGAGACTCCACAACCTTTCTGGGACAGCCTCTGACACCCTCACAACAAACAAGTTTCTCCTCTTGCTCAGGTGGAACCTCCTGGGTTCCAGTTGGTGCCCATTGCCCCTTTTCCTATCCCTGGGCACCACTGAGCAGAGTCTGGCCCCGTCCTCTTGCCCCCCGGGGCCCTTTAGCTCTTGCTCAGCATTGCTCAGCTCCCCAAGGCTCTCAGCCTTTCCTGGCCACAGAGATGCTCCAGGACCCTCAGAGCATCTTCCCAGCCTCCACTGGACTCTCTTGAGTAGCTCCTTGTCTCTCCTGAGCTGGGGATCCCAGACCTGGACCCAGTACTCCAGAGGTGGCCTCACTGGGGCAGAGTAGATGGGGAGGAGAACCTCCTCCTGACCTTCTGGTCACATTCTTCTCAATGCATCCCAGGACACCATTGGCCTTTCTCACCACAAAGGCCTCTTGCTGGCTCATGGGCAACTTGTTGTCCCCCAGCATTCCCAGGACCTTCTCAGCAGAGCTGCTTCCCAGCAGGTCCTCCCTCCCCTGTACTGGTGCAGGGGGTTCTTCCTCCCCAGCTGCAGGACCCTCCACTTTCCACTTTCCCTTGTTGAATTTCATGAGGTTCCTCTCCACCCAACTCTCCAGCCTGTCCAGGTCTCACTGAATGGCAGCACAGCCTCTGGTGTCTGTACCACTCCTCCCAGTTCTGTATCATCAACAAACTGGCAGAGAGTCCACTCTGTCCCTGCATCCAGATCCTTGATGAATACAGTGAACAAGACCAGACCCAGTCCTGACCTCTGGGAACTCCAGTAGCTACAGGCCTCTGCATCACTGATCACAACCCTCTGAGCTCTGCCCTTCAGCCTGTTCTCCACCACCTCCCCTGTTTGAGAGAGACATCTCTTCTGAAGTTTTAAACCTGCCATCGTAATACTCAGGGGCTCTTTTGCTTTTATTTCACAGGAATCCAACCAGGCCCTTTATATGGGAAACTGAAGAATGGAACTGCAGTTGTCCTAGAAACCGGAGTGACCATTTCTCCTTCTGATGTCTTGGAAGACCCTATTCCTGGGAGAAAAATTGGTATTTTGGGGGATTGTTCCGGCGCGGTCGGAGACGCGGCCGCGAAGCTTTGCCGCGAAGCAGATTTACTGATCCATGAAGCCACGTTGGATGATACCCAAGAGGAAAAAGCCAGAGAGCATGGTCATAGCACTCCAAAAATGGCCTCGGATTTCGCAAAGTTGTGTCAGGTTAAGAAACTGGTTTTGACTCACTTCAGCCAACGCTATAAACCAGCTGCTCTGAGAGCTGAAGGAGACACGGACGTCACGGAACTGAAGAGACAGGCGGAGGCGGTGTTAGAAGGTCAAGAAGTAACACTGGCTGAGGATTTTATGACCATAGAAGTTCCAATGAAGAAGTAAAAAGTGTTAGTAGGTAGGATGGGGTTGGTGAGCGCTGATAAATGATGGGTTCTGGTATCCAGATTGGTTCTCCTCAGTGGTATGGGGAGAACTGTTGCAAACTGGAGAGCACTGGGTCCAGTTAGCGTTGTTTCTGTAAAGCAAGTGGAAAAAAAAAACCTATACTCCAACACTTGGGTCTTGGAATAAATCCACAAGTGATGGTTTTGGACACCCAGACTCCCCAGAAACCCGACATGTTCCCAGCCCGGGGTTTTTCCTTGGATCCCAGATTCCTCAAGCAAAGCCAAGAGATCCTTTGGCTTCATCCAGCCCTCGGGAAGGTTTGTGTCCCACGCCAGAATTTAATCTCTCACCTGCCCCAAGCTTTTGAATAACATCTATTTCAAACTTGCACTACCCAATTCTTACCCCGTCGACACTGAAACTAATCAAGCAATTCCCACTCTGCCAAGTGTTTGTCACTGGGGTGAGCAGGGAGGAGGTTGCTCTGCTCGAGTGGAGGAGCTCCTAGAAATTCTCCCTTGGCAGATGAAGTTTTCTCCACAGAGAAATAGAATTTAGGCCCTCGATTAAGATTAAGCAAATCCCTCTGAACAATGTGATTCCTGTTAAATCTCAGAAGCAGGAGCCCAACATTGCATCCCCACATCGGAAGAGGTTTGGGAAGTCCTCAGGCAGATCCAGGTAGGACAGAAAAACGTGACCCCATCGATTAGCCATTTTCACAATGAGTTTATCTTGCCACGAACCGTTTGTGAGTTACCAGAGAACAAAATTCCTTTGCATTTCAATACATCTGCCTGAGGAGATTTCATCTGACAGCTGAGAAAGGCCCCGGCTCTGGTCTCGTAGGGAACTTGGGAGGGTGTTTTAGCAACTCCTGGGTATGTAAATGAAGAGTTTTGGGGTTTTTTTTTTTTAGCTTTGAAGAACTTACTTTAAAAATTCTTCTGCTTTCCTGGAAGAGTTCCTCTAAATTTGGTTCCTTTTTTTTTTTTTAGCTGGTACCAGCACTTGCTAAAGTGCAAAAGAAGCTTTTTATGTTACGGGAAAGAGGAGGAGGGAGGAAATAAGGAGAGTTTTTGTACCAGCAGAGCTGTGCCTGAATTTTACATGTAGCTGATGAGCATTGATCAAAGGGAGTGGGGGTAAATCTTCCTTCTGCTGAGATCTGTGTGAGCTTGCAGAAAAAGGACAGGTTGGCAACAAAGTTACCTGCGTGATCTGAGCGCTGGCACAGACCGCGACGAGGATGGAGAGCCCGAGATCCGAGTCTGGGCTCTAAATCCACCTGGGAAAAGGATCTTTGCTGCTGCTGGCTCAGCCTTTGGTGTCAACCTCTCCCCGTGGCCCACGGTGGGACTTTTTATTATCTGTTTACTCAGAAAAAAAACCCCAAACAAGCCACGGTCTTTATTTGGGAGTGGTTTTATTTCTTTTTTTTTTTAAAGAGACATTTAAAATAATTTGCTCTTACTAAATTACATTCATTTCTAAGGAAAAGGGTATTAATTATTTACCTCGGGATGGTTTCCTTCTAATAATCTCGTTCCTGGCGAGGTGGGAGGACTGGTCCAGGTCTCCCTGAAATCAGTGGTTTGGCCCATAGTCACGAGAAGCAACTTAATGCACTTTTTGATTAATAATAAAAACGTATCGATTGGGCTTCTTGAGTTGCAGAAATTTGATCAAAGTGACAATTTTTTTGGGGGGGAGGAGAGGGCATGGATGATTAAACCACAACACGTTAAGTCGATCCCTCCAGGACCGGCGTTAATTTTAAGAGAATTAATTCAGATCCTTGCAGATTGAAGACGTTCCCGAGGTGACTTCATCACCCCCAGAACTCAGCTGTGGTGTGGAGAGGCTTCAGTGACGTCTACCCAAGAAAAGATGACAAGCAGAGCAGTGTTTTCCATAGCTTCTCATCACTAAGGTCTTAAGAATCATAGAATTGTTTTGGTTGGAAGAGAACTTTCAGATCATCAAGTCCAACCATTAACCTAGCACTGGGAGGTCACCACTGACCCATGGCCCTCAGCACCACAGCTCCACGGCTTGGAAACCCCTCCAGGGATCACAGGGACTCCACCACCGCCCTGGGACAGGCCTGGACAATCTTCTTGGGCAAGACATTTTGTCCTCATGTCCAACCTAAACCTCCCCTGGGGCAACTTGAGGCAGGTTCCTCTTGTCCTGTCACTTGTTCCTTGGGAGCAGAGCCCAACCCCAGCTGGCTCCAACCTCCTGTCAGGAGCTGTCAAGAGCCAGAAGGTCTCCCCTGAGCCTTCTTTGCTCCAGGATCAACAACCGCAGGTCCCTCAGCTGCTCCTCACCACCCTTGTGCTCCAGCCCCTTCCCCAGCTCCGTTGCCCTTCTCTGGCCACGCTCCAGCCCCTCAAGCTCCTTCTGAGACCAAGAAGCCCAAACCCAACCCCAGGATTCCAGGGGCAGCCTCCCCGGTGCCCAGCCCAGGGGGACAATCCCTGCCCTAGTCCCGCTGGCCACACCAGTGCTGATCCAAGCCAGGATGCTGGTGGCCTTCTTGCCCACCTGGGTCACAGTCACCGGGCTGCCAGCTTCCGGGCTTTGCCAGCCCTGGGATTGTTGCGCTGGGTGGGCTTGCACGTGGGGCTTTTTTCCCCCGGTAGGGGTTACCTGGCTGGGGCTTTGCTTTGTCGCCATCCTCACCCTACGCGCCGCCGCC
>JANVCC010000121.1:1816621-1828203 GCA_025345505.1 Todiramphus chloris collaris | reverse complement strand
TCCTTCTTTACTGGTTTTCCTTCTTTACTGGTTTTCCTTCTTTACTGGTTTTCCTTCCCATCCCTGTTTGTGGGGGTGTGGAGGGGTTTTTTTGGTGAAGGGGGGAGGAGGTTTGTGACTTGTTGACGAGTTGAGCTTTCAAGAGTTTTGCCCACGGATGGGGTCATCCAGTTGTGGGTTAGGAGCCTGATTTCCTTCGAGCCCCAAATGGGACTCGTGCGAAGCCGTTGGTTGTCAAAGGCGGACGGGTCGGAGTCGGATCGCGGTGTCTTTTGCCACCGCTTCTCGGATTACCTCGCTTCAGAGCGATGCGCCGCTGTCAACAGGCGAGAGCGGTGTCAGGCCCGGCTGTAGCTGTCACCTCTTCAATCCCCAGCCTCTTTGGACTGTTGTTACTTCCTTCAGTCAATAATTCCATAGGCAAGGTGGTTCAGATGCTTCTGCCGCCCTAGAAAACGAAACCTGTTTTCGTGCTCCAACATCCTAAGTAGGTAACTTGTCCTTCTGGCCCTCCTCTTATCTTGACCGGATTGCTACGGGAAGGAGTTTCTTCTCGCTTTGCATTCATCAACCTCTTTTGATTTGCTTGTTGCATAAGCAGGCGCGTTGAATATTGATATAGCAACTTTCTTTCAAAGAGCTGAAGCCTAAAGAGAAGCAGGCAGCGTCTCAAAACGGGTTAGCATTCCTTGTTTCAAGTCCACAGCTCTTTACATAATGCATTTTCACACAATGGGGACGGGAGTTTTGAGTGGTATCAACAGATTTAGCGGAGAACAAAGGTGCCGAGAGCAGATCCGAGTTGCGGCCTTCGCTGGGCGGCTGTTAAGGTCCTGCTGGAATTTCTCTGTTTTCCAATGTTGTTAACCTTGTGAAAAACTCTGCTTTTGGTTGGGGCTGGAATTTTCCACGCTTGCTTTTGCCCAGAGGTGATTTTTTTTTTCCTTTTTCCTTTTTTTTTTTTCCTTCCCCTAAGCTTGAACAAATGCAGAGAACATTATCCCTGCGCAGATTACAATAGAGAACAGATGTTATCTAATTCACCTATTGCTGGGCTATCGAAACGTAACGTACCAGTGAAAAATCACACCACTTCTGCCTGAGCAGGGTTTGATTCTTCTTTTTATTGCCTGCCAGAGCTGCAGTCGTTTCCTCCGGGAGGTTTTGACAAATGCCTGTTTGTCCTCGCTGCCGAGAAGATGGGTCTTGCAGACTCCGAGAAAGAGCTCGGTTCGGGTTCGCTCTCGGCATTCCGCGGCCAAAACTTCCACCACCTGCTTTCTGCTTCTGGGCTCTCCTGCCATTCCAAGGTTTTCACCCCCCCGCCTTGCGAGGATGAGGAGGGGATGACCTATTGCTCGGTGGGATGCCAAGGGTGTCCTCTTGGAGGTGAGGTGCCTCCATCTGCGTTGTGGAAAGAGAGCTAGCAGTAGAGGAGTTGACTGCCCTTCCACCTCTCCAAGTGGAACATGCAGTGATCTTCCTTCTCTGACCATCCAGAGTATGAAAAGAGGAGTATTTTTTTCCTTCAGCCGTCTGCTTTCTCAGAAACAAAGAGGAGAGAGAGGGAAGGGTAACCAAAATGAAAGCTCCAACCTTCTAGGATCTAAACCGTGCGTGTCCGTAGTCCGGTCAGCGTAGCTGCGCTACCTTTGTCATCGTGAGTATCCCGTGGGGCCCCCCCCATTCAAAGACAAGGCTTTAGATGTGGTTTTTGCTGTTGGATTAGTTTCTTGAAGAAAAATAATAATAAAAAAAAAACAAACCAGCAGAAATATGTTCTCCCTTCCTCAGACCGGTCCGAGTTTGTCAAACCCTTTTGCAAGCGCGCAGGTGGAAGCTGAGAGGAGTAAAGATGCTCAGAGGTGTAAAACTCTGCGGTGGGGCAGCTACATTGGCTCGCCAGGACGTGGCTGCTCGTGCTTTTGAACGGGGGATTTTTGTCAAGATGAAAAGGTTGTGGCTCTGAGCCGTCTGAAAACTCTTCTCCGCTTTCTTTTCGGCTGTCATGTGTCTTAAATTTTCGTAGCTCCTGACAGTGAGATGAGCAGAATTGATACCGATGATTCAGAGACGCGCACAGAAATAGTGTTCTGGGGAACAGTAGCTCTTGCTGTACGGAACGGCACGAGTCTTGTACCTTCTTTGTGCTCTTTCTCTTGCTCTTTCCCACTAATTGTTCTGCTGTCTGCAAACATTTTGTTCCTGTTCGCCCCTTGGGCAAGTAGATAATAGTCTAATGTGCTGGAAAAGTATCTGCAGTTTAATCACTTATTCATATCATCGTCGAATCGGGAGCTGCCTTTGGGTTTTGTGTTTGGTTTGTTTTTTTTTTTTATTGGGTTATGGATTTTTTTTTTCCCCTTTATCGTGTTTATCATAAAACTTCAACCGCTGCATTATTAAACAGCACGAGCCCGTAGTAAACGTTTCGGTGGTTAAAAGCTCTCAAATGGATCTGCTGCTTCTCTGCCATCTTGGTGTTTTGGCTAATTTTGGAGGCAGCAGCCTTTCTTGTCCTTTATTTGTGTGAAGTGTTCTAGCGAGACGGCAAATTCGGCCGCGATTCTAATTAGTTCATTAACATTGCGGTGCCTCCTGCTATCCAAAACTCTGGGAAACTGGGACTGGGATGGCTCTTACTGGTAAATCCTGCTCCTGGAGCATCAGTGGCAGCTTCAAGCAAAACAGTTCTTTTTTTTTTTTTTTTCCCCTTAAATAAATGACTTTTGTATTTGCAACTTTGTAAATTTGGCCATTAGGATATTTGTTGCATTCATTCATTTCCCTTCCTCGCCCTGATATCTGACCCCCACCCCGCAGAACGTGGATATGCCAGTGTTAAAAAGTCTCAGCTTTAGATATTTACCTTCATTATAGAGTGATTTTGCAGAACTGTTGCTAAAAATACATGTTGGTAGTACCTAGAATAGAATATTCAGTTGGAAAGGACCTACGACGACTGTTTGAGGACCGGTACCCGATCGGTCGGTACAAAAAGATGGCAAATCTATCTCGACCTCGCTGCTTAAAAGCCTCCTGAGCCCCAAATCTGTCTCATTGGCTACTCAGCACATGTAGAATCTTTTTTCTTTGTTTGATTTAAACTTTGCAGGCCGGTTGGATTTCCATCACAAGTGTTTATTTCAGGCTTCTCGTGCACGCGCTTGTAAATCCATCCCGCATTCTTCCTTCGCTTCTGCTGCTGCCTCTCCCGTTGGCCTTCCCCCACCAGCATCTCTGGATCTTCAGCACCCTGCCCGTGTCTGGAATCTCTTTTCTCAGGTGATCTTCTCCATCAGGAGCTTTTCAAAAGGGCCTCCACTGCCCCGACACCTGCAGGAACTATTTTGCCAAGGCTGGACTGTATTTTTTAACTGTTTTGGTTTGTTTTCTTTGCATACAGCACTTCACCATCTTCATTTTCAAACCAAAGCGTTACCTGATCCCCCCCGTAATCACCCTGCTTCTCACATCACTTGCCCTGCAAGCAACAAAGTGTCCAAGAATCTCTCAGAGTTTGCAACATAAAATCTACACCAAGAAAGTGCTGTTTCAAGGGGGTTTTGGCCTTTTGCCCATCTCTTAAAGTAATTATCCGGTGGCATTTGGGCTGTCACATTTTTAGCCCGAGTTTCTTGGCGAATCTGATCCCTCCGCAGCTGCGATTGGCTTAAAAGCCTCTTGGAAATGAATCGGGTAGTGTAGCGTATCGACGGCGGGCCTGGATTAACCATCTCCCCCAAGCTGTTGGATTGCTGGTCTCTTGGATCGTATTCCGTTGGGTTATGTCCCTGACTTCCAGCTCCATCCGTAACCCCCCGGTTTCTCTCCATGAGCGTTTTGTTTCTTCTTCTTTGGGATGCATCGTTCTCCCCAAACCAAAGCGGGGCTTTAGTGGGAGAGGGGAAAAATAAGCAGCTGTAAAAAACACTCATTGAAATTGTTCTTACAAAAGAAAAGTGAGTTCTTTTGAAGAAAGCTGGATTTGTAACTTCTTAGCAAATTAGAATATTGGAAATGGGAATTGTTTGGAGGAAAGGGATTTTCCAGCTCGGCTTGACGGGGGGGGATTTATCTAAACCCTGTGTATTTCTTTGAGCAGCCTCTGCCCTTCCGTGTCACTTGAGCTTCCATACGACCGTAGCAGTACCTCTGTAAAAGCAGAAAATCAAGTCCACGTGTTTGGGGGTTTTGTTGTTGTTCTTTTGAGAAGCAGAAAATATCTTTTTCTTTTCCTAAGCCCCTCGTACCGTTCTCAGGCAGTGCCTGTGCTGTTGTTTTGCTGAAGAATTTCAGAGAGCCATACACCTCAGCAACTCTCAGGGCCTTCCAACTGATCCTATCTCTTAAACACCTCCTAGGCAGCCTGAAGAGTTGCTGCAGATATTTCTAAGTCCTGGTTTTGGCTTGTAAAAATGCTTGTTTTCAAACCATGCTAGCTTCTAACTCTCTCTCTTGCCAGTGCAGCTGAAGAGATACCAGCAAACAAAGTGGGATATTAATTTTCTGTTCCACACACACATTGATTATCCCTGGGGGTGAGATCTCATCTGCTTTTTCTACTTTGCTCGCTTGTTGTGATGGGTTTGGTTTTGATTCGAGTGGATCAGGAGCACCTTGCTTGCACAAAGGGGAATGTTCTGCAGCTCTGAGCTGGCTTTTCCAGAAGATGCTGGCCATTAAACCCAGCCTCTGGTTTTCAGTCACGCTAGTAAAACGATTGCTGTTTGCAGAGAGAGAACAGAGCAGCTGATCTCAGACCAGTGGAACAGTTAGAGGCAGGGCGATGCTTCTTTTGCTTTCCTGCCCATAAGATAAATACAAGTGCAATGAGGGCACTCGTGTGAGAGCACAGTAATGATACTTCCACCTAGGAAAGTCAATAGCATATTTGATTTTAGTTCTCTGAGGTAACATGCTATTATAGATGCCTGTGTTTTCAGAATCGATAGCAGTCAGGTAACCATTCCTGGCAGAATTCTCCCCAGCCATGAAAACGAAGCGTGCGGCACCGGCGTTGCGCTTTTAATTTTAAGACAGCTGCTTCGTGGTTGGAATTTCATTGCACGGGCTAAAAAAGGTTCCCTCTCCCTTCAGCAAGGCAGCCGTGGGGAAGCAGGATGGATGGAAGAATTCTGGCATTTCATCAAGGCCACGTTGGCCTTGAAGGAAGAGTTTGGGTTGACGGTTCCTTCTCACTTCTCTGAGATAGGGAGGTGGTTGCTGCAGATGCTCAAAGGTGGTTTGAATCTCCTGGCGATCAGATTTTCATTTGGCAACCACATTTTCCTTTGTCTTTCAGATTTATCTCCTTACTCTTGCTCAAGACCACCACAGAACAGTAGTTCACTTGTTTTGCAACGTACCTGTTAAGAGTTTGTTATTGAAATAAATGACTTTCACTTCTCTCTGACTTAGTTGCTCGTTAGCTTGTCGCTGTTCTCCTCGAATCACACTAGAACAAAAAGGAGAGAAATACTTCTTTTTGTTCTTTGGTAGGCAAAGTGAGAGCTTCACTACCAGCGTTGTCTCCTGCTTCTGCTTTTCTCACCTTCCCTGTCTCTTTTCTCTCCCCCTTCTCCCCCAAACCACGCTCTCACCCATTGCCATTTCCTTGAGCTTCCTGGGTGGAGGGAAGCAAGGAGATTTTTGCTGGGTATATTTGGCTGTACCTATTCCCCTGTAAGTCTAAGCATGTGCTCACCTCCTTGGGCAAGGGGATGTGCTGAGGCATGGATTCCAAGTTCCACGCTCGCATCGTGAGCATCTAGCTCTCTGTGGCTATGGGGAACCTCGGCTTCAAAGGCTGCCTTCTAAAAATACCACACATTAAGATTGCATTTTGCTTTTATTTGCACACAGGAAAGTAATCTAGTCAGAAGGTGTTAAGGCACCTCTCGAATGTGTGACTCAGTCAAAGATAGGCTGGTGGGAAATCGGTGGGACGTAAAAACGCAGCTCTTCTGCCAAATATACCCGTGCTTGGGGACAAATACATCACGGCAGGTACCAGATTGATAGCTGCTGACCTCGTCTTTTTTTTCTGGATGGGGGTAGCACAATTGGAAGATGAAACACAAAATTTCCATCGAGGCAGCTTGTAAAAAGGAGGCTCCCGAGTCCCCGCGTAATTACCCGGCGGCGGCGCGGTACCGGCGTTCGAAATCCTAAACAAGTGGCCCAGCTTTCCAAAAAGTGCTGAACAGTCAGAAGCTCCCGTTGAGCGCAGCAGCAGCTGAGGGGGTGACTCAACATTTCTGAAGAGCATTCTGCTTAAATAAGGATTGATTTGCTCAATCTGAGCCCTTCTGCAAGCCACCGAGCAAAATTCTCATTCATCCTTCGAGGGGTGTAGTGGAGGCACGTTTAATTTTAAGCATCTCTTGTTATTTATAGCTTTTTTTTTTGGCTAATAGCTTTATCAAGTCCTTTATTTATGATTATTTATGCATATCTCTCTGGCTGCTGGTTTATATTTAAGGAAAATGATGTTCCAGTCTGTTTTAGCTGGCAAGCTTTTCCAGATTTATGCGAGTTGCCATGGAGAATGACTGGCAGGTTAAGCTTGACTTTTAAAAGAGGCTTATTGAGTTGAAGCACCAAAAAAAAAACCAAAGGAAAATCAACCCCCAAAGTAGCATCGAGGGAGAAACTTGAAGAACTAGGTAAAATGATCTTACTCCAACTTTTAGGTAACTGGTTTTCCTTTGGGAGAAATTAGCTCCAAAAGAAGAAAACTGTTGAAAAATGGAAGGGAGGGAAGGGGGAAGGATTTGTGATGTGGGTTCTTTTATTCCACATGTACCAAAGCAACCAGTATTCAGGTTGAAATTGGAGACAATATTAAATAGGGGAGGTTTTATTTCCTTTTATAATCGTGCTGGATTTGTGTTAGAATCTTCCTTTTGCATGAAGGGAAGCCATGCATTCACATGATGATCTGTGTGATGCATTAACTCTCTAAATGATCCCCCCCTCTCCCTGCTTAATTTTGTGCAACACGCTTGTTTCCAAGAAATAGCTGCTGCTGCTGTACCTCTAAGAACATGGAAAATTCCAGTGCAGTAACAGGTCTTTGCCTGGATGGGTTCCTCAGATAATATGAATAAACTTTCCACCCCCCCAGCCTCATGACTTTGTGCCCAGAAACCACCACAGGTTCTTTCACAGATGGAGTTTAAAGGCCAAATGTGGTAGGAAGGACTTATTCCTTATCTTCTATTTATTTCCATTCAGACAGTTCTGCTTGAGACAATTGAGAAGTGCTTTTTGTTTTTCATGACATCCATTGATTTGTCTTGATCCAGAAGAAGCCAGGATCCAGATGAGTAAAAGACAAAGGTGCCAGCTGGGATTTTCCTAGATAAAGATCCACGCGGGTACAAGTTTTGCCTTTTTCATGAGCAAAGAGAAACAGAGTTAAGTGTGAGGTCAGGATGCAGCTGAAATACTTGAAGAGGGCTGGGAAATAAAGATGACAGCTGATTCTGGTGTGCCTTGGTGCTTCTTCCCTACTCAGAGTTTGTGTCAATCCGTGCCCCTGGATTCCCAGTCAATATTTTCCCCTGGTTTCATCCTCTCAGTAGAAAAACCTAGGAAATCATTGTCACTCTTCTTTTCCTGACTGGGAGCCTCTTCATCTAATCCCTACCTTTCTATATGTGCTTACTATGTGTCCATGTATCTAATCTGTATTTAAATATTGTTACTGGAGGGGGAATAAAATGAATAATCTCACCTCTAGAACTGTTTGAGCTATCGTGGGACAAGCAATGCATTCTTATTTATTTTTTGATGTGCTTTTAATATCCTGCACTTAGCTTGAAAACAAAAGAAGCAAAAAGCCACAGACTTCCTTAGAAACACGATCTGCACCTCGTTAAAAAAAACATTCTAATGCAGATATTTTTTCCTCCTAGGTTTTCCCAAGAGCCAGTCCATCTAACACTTCACTCGGATCCTCTTGCTCAGCAGCTTGAGACTCATAACAACCCCCCACACAGCAAAAAAAAAAACCACCCCCCAACTTTGACAGTTGATCTCCAAGAACAAAAGCTGTGACAAATGGACAATATGTCTATTACTAACACGCCAACAAGTAATGACGCTTGTCTGAGCATTGTCCACAGCTTGATGTGCCATCGCCAAGGCGGAGAGAGCGAAACTTTCGCCAAGCGCGCCATCGAAAGCTTAGTGAAAAAGCTCAAGGAGAAGAAAGATGAGTTGGATTCTTTGATTACGGCCATAACCACAAACGGAGCTCATCCTAGCAAGTGTGTTACAATACAGAGGACGCTGGATGGGAGGCTTCAGGTTAGTACAAGAGAGAGAAAAATCACCCCAAAATGAGATGTTTTCTTCGGAGCGACGCAGGATCTTAGAGCCTTGAGGAAGAGTAGCTCTTCTCTTGCGTGCGTGTTCCTCCTCACCCTTGTTGGTAGGCACATTTTGTGTCCAGAGCTCTGTGCTGCTGCAGTAGTTGATGATGGATTGTTGATTTTGATTATTTTCTAAAAGGAGCAGGAGGTGTCACAGAATCATAGAATGTTAGGGGTTGGAAGGGACCTAGGAAGATCATCCAGTCCAACCCCCCTGCCAGAGCAGGACCACCCAGACCAAGTCACACAGGAAGGTGTCCAGGAGGGTTTTGAATGCCTCCAGAGAAGGAGACTCCACAACCCCCCTGGGCAGCCCGTTCTAGGCTCTGTCACCCTCACTGTGAAAAAGTTTTTCCTTATGTTTACCCTAAACCTCTTGTGCTCCAACTTCCTCCCCTTGCCTCTTGTCTTAACATTGGATGACACTGAGAAGAGTCTGGCTCCATCCTCCTTACGCTCACCCTTAATGTATATATAGACATTAGTGAGGTCCCCCCTCAGTCTCCTGCAGGCTAAAGAGACCCAGCTCTCTCAGCCTCTCGGAAGGGAGATGCTCCACTCCCTTAATGATCTTGGTGGCCCTGCTCTGGACTCTGGCCTCTCTCTCCAGTAGCTCTCTTGACCTGGGATGCCCAGAACTGGACACAGTACTCTAGGTGGGGCCTCACAAGTGCAGAGTAGAGGGGGAGGAGAACATCAGCCGTTGTAAACGAGGGGGGCTTGTGGCAGTAAAAAGAGCAGGGTCACCTAACAAAGTTGGCTGCTTATCCTGGGATTTTTCACTGCAGGCTTCTGTTAGCTCTGGTGTGTGAAGAAAGACCCGTGATCCCTTGCTAAGGAATTCCCAAGGAGTTAGCCTTAGATCATCAGGACTCAGTAGCTTGGGTTGAGATATCCTTCTTCCAGGACAGATGCCGTGTTTGGCTAGCTTTCTGTCTACCCTCCAAGGATTTTGATTTGATTTGGGTTTTTTTTCCCCCCCAGTCCAATGGATTGGCAATCTTCTACTCGTAAATCCCTCCTAGCATAGCTTAGCACCTCGTTCTTCTTCTGGGCCAAAGCTTAAACTGGACACCACCTGGATTTGTTGGTGTTTTCTTCCTATTTTGAAAGGCTGTGGTGGTGTTTGTCCTCTTCCAGCTCTGCTCCTCAACTAAATAAAGCCAAAAATCTCTTGCTATTTTCCCAATCATCTTTTTATGTCTGACTTTTTTAGGTGGCCGGTCGCAAGGGATTCCCTCACGTGATTTACGCTCGTCTTTGGAGGTGGCCTGATCTTCATAAAAATGAACTCAAGCATGTGAAATATTGTCAGTATGCTTTTGACTTAAAATGTGACAGTGTCTGTGTAAATCCTTACCATTATGAGCGTGTAGTATCTCCTGGCATTGGTAAGTCAACTCTTTGATTTCGATTGCAACAGTGGGAGTAAAATGTTAACCCTTTTCCTTTCGCGGCCAGAAAACGCCGGCTTAAATTAGAACCATTAACTTTTAACGATGAGTCTCATGTGCTCTTGTCCAGCTTCTTAATGGAATGATTTCTTTTACCTTTATTCCCAATTTGAAAGAAGAGTTTGTGGCTTTTGTGTAAGCTTTTCTGTGTAACGCGGTTCTGTGTGTATCCTTGGAGTAACTTAATGCAGAGACTCGTGTTCCGATGGGGTTAGAACACCTAGAGCTTGTAGCGCTGATCTCTAAAGGCTTATAAAACTGTTGGGATATTGTTGAAAATAATCTTTATAATCCTCCACACTCCCTTTTCTTTCTCTTCTTTTTCAAGATCTCTCAGGACTGACACTACAGAGTTCTGGTAAGTACTTCTTCCTGTTGCCTTTACTAAACCCCCAACAAATCAAAGAAAACCCCAAATCTCACCGTTGAATTCTGCTAATTAATAAAAACTGAACCCAACCAAACCCCCAAGAACGTGTGCACTATGATAATACTAATTAATTGAGTTGGGAATAATAGGCATGTATGATTTAATAAGTAGTTAACAAGGAAATAATAGTAATTCTGTAATTAACATTACAATATGAAGGAGTCTTAATGGTCTTGCTCACCCTGAAATGTGGAGTTGGACATTTAACTGTCCAATGAGCATCCTTCAGAACTCAGAACCTGTGGCAGGTAACTGCTTTGTTTCAAAAGGGACTTTTATTTTTCCTTCCAGAAGAAATTCAGAGAAGGAAATTTGAGGGAATCCAATGTTTTTGGGCACATCATTAGGAATACTTCATCAAAAATGACTTCAAAACCCCCCCAAACAACCCAACAGACCGTTAACTTCAAGCTATAACTTGCTCTCCTCTCTCTGCTGATTGGCAACGTGTCTCAGGAAAATGATCCTTTCCTACAGACCCAAATCTCACTCACCAGCCAGGTCGACACAGAACGAACCTTTCCTTGTCGTGCAGCTGGTTTTTGCAGCAGGAAACAGAAAATTACTCTTGGATTTTAATCCCTTTTCAAGCTGCTTTAAAAACCGAGCAGGGGAGCTGATGCAGTGTAAAGAGTTTTACTCTAACGTGCTCAGTGGGATATGTAGGAATAAATTCTCTTAGTGGCAATGGTAGTAATTTCCTGACGTGCTGGGTGCTGAGTGAGTGGCTACATTGTTAAGTAGCATTTATATCATCTTGGGATGGGAATTTGATGTTTTCTAGTCAACTGGGATGGTCGTTGCTTAAAATTCCCAACGGGGTACGTGACGTTTTTGACGTGGCGTGTTCCTAAATTGCATCTTCCATAGGAGCTTGATGTCCATTCTGAGCTGTATAGCAGGAATTAGCTAATTAGCTCCCATCTAGTTAGGTGCTTGATTAAAAACCCCTGGTTTTCCCTTTTATTGACCGCGTCCCATCACACGGTGATGGACTCGAGAACGAAAGCGCTGTTGGGAGTCAGCCGCTCGGCGACTAAATTGCCTCTTTGAGAGCAGTAAGCCAAAGAAACAATTTGCTTTTCCAGCCAGTTACACTCCAAAATTTCCTGCTGTCGACTCAAAAGTGTTTATTTGTAATTTAGAGGAGCGCTTTAGCGATGTTTGTAAGGCTAAATCCTCCCCCTGGTGGTTTTAACGGGCGGTTATTGTTAGAAAAGAACGTTGCAGTTTGTCAAGAGCTTTGCTTTGCCCTTTTTAACTCTTTGCTCTTTTTAACTCTTTGCCCTTTTTAACTCTTTGCCCTTTTTAACTCTT
>JANVCC010000121.1:1801233-1816611 GCA_025345505.1 Todiramphus chloris collaris | reverse complement strand
CTTTGCCCTTTTTAACTCTTTGCCCTTTTTAACTCTTTGCCCTTTTTTAACTCTTTGCTGCTTCTTCACAGCTCCGTCGAGCATGTTGGTGAAAGACGAATACGTTCATGACTACGAGGGGCAACCGTCGCTGTCTTCTGCCGAAGGCCACTCGGTCCAAACCATCCAGCACCCACCCAGTAACAGGGCATCTACAGAGCCTTATAGCACCCCAGCCATGTTAGCTCCTACTGAGGCTAGCACTACCAGCACCACTAATTTTCCCAACATTCCTGTGGCTTCAACAAGTAAGATAATCACCGGAGATGATAAATTGCTAAACTCAGAGTGTGAAAGCTCAAAGGTCACCGCTGATTTTTGCCCGGGTAGATCTCGGCGACGTGATCTAGGCCATCTAATTGAAGTAACTTTTCCCAGTCACCGAGTCTCCTGACACTCCAGGAGTGTTACGAGACCAGTTTTGGGTATGGCAAAGGTTAAAACAACTGACTGTTGAGCAAACTTCATGGCTGTTAATGGAATAATTGCTGTAGGGATGGAAGGATGTTGTTATTTTATTGGGACAGCGAATGGATACGCTATAAGGTGGCAGTACTGATTGGTTTTCAGACAATTCCTTACTGTTCCACAGCTGACTAAAGGAATCTTCTAGTTTTTAACTCATTTATTTTAATAACAACCCACTATACTACCAAAGCAACTGCCCTAATTAATATTTTCACCAGGCTGCTAAAGCGTTGCCTTGAAGTTTTTCTTCCTTCTCTGGGTGTCTTTGGTACAAGTGGAAAAAATCCAACCTCACGCTTCCCTCCCGCGGGACGGCAAACTCGTTACGTACGCAGCGCCCTGCGGCCCTGAACGTAGGGAAACCACAAAGATTGGTGCCCTTCATCACTTCGATATCAAAGATGGGCCAACGTGGTGGATTTGGTGTTAGCTCATTGGAAGTTTGGTGGCATGGTGGTTTTGATAACAGCCTTTAATTTTAGCCAACAGCTGAAACTGCTAAAACTTAATGGCTTTGCCAAGCTGAGACGCGATGGCTTCAGTTGTCTCCAGCAGAGAAAAGAGGATAGGCCCTTTAATTGCATCACCTCTGCGCAACGGTTTCTAGACAATCACTTTTTCTCATCACTGCTGGCATTGTTGGATAGGAAAAGCTCATTTTCAGGTTTTAGCTCCAGTTTTCCACGCGTTAAAATTCTACTGGCCCCACCAGTTTTGAGAGTGCAAGCGAAACTGCGGATCAGTTTAGTGTTAATGGCTGAGCTGAAGCCTTTTAAAACCAGACTCTGTTCTGAAATATCGATCAGTTTTAAAGCTTAGGCAATTCTCAAAATACTTATTTGGGAGAGGAAAAAAACCCAACCCAGCAACTTTCTCGGGAAGGAGTCCAGTGATGTATGCAGCTCTGTTTTGTTTAAAACTAAAGTACGTTTCGGAGGAGCGTTAATTTAAACCAACTTCCTCCTTAGGATCAGTAGTTACCCTGAAAATAAGCAACTCTTTGGACCTGCTGTTGGCCTGTTTGGATTCGTACCAAATCTCCTCCAGCTACGTCACCAAATAAAATCTGTGACATCTCTTCTGCTTTCCTTCCAAAGCGAAAAAACCCGAGATGTGAGCAAACCAAAGATGCGGTCGATGGAACCAAAGTTCTCTGCATACTTCCACTCCTCAAATTTTCAGGGTGTCAGGGTCAAAAGTAGCAGATTGGGGAGCATCTCGCTTCAAGTTGCCTCAAAACGCTCTGGTGGGTGGCTAAAAAAAAAAGAAACCAAATCTAAAATACCAAAAACCAAACTTTGTAGGGACTTTGTTTTGCAGCGCCCTTAGTTGGGTGGTTTTTCCCTACCCAGTAGTGCTGAGCTCTTCTACCTTCAAGTTTTGGAACGTTCATGAATAGGTAGTGTGTTCTTTTACCAGGTCAACCTCCCAGTATATTGACAGGTAGCCATAGTGATGGACTCTTACAGATTGCTTCAGGGCCTCAGCCAGGAACTCAGCAGAATGGGTTTACAGCTCAGCCAGCCACTTACCATCACAGTGAGTATATATATATAAATATATACACATACCTGCACTCTTAGTTTGCTAAAACCAGTTTCCAAATGTTCAGGAGAAACTAGAGGCTTAGAAGCGAGAGGCGGAAAAAAACCCAACCTCTTTTAAAAACCAACCTCTCCTTTCTTTTTCTAGACAGTACTACAACTTGGACTGGAAGTCGGACGGCAGCCTACACACCCACCATACCTCACCACCAGAATGGCCATCTTCAGCATCATCCACCTATGCATCCTGGACATTACTGTAAGGGGGACAGAGTTTCAAATCACTTGGGTTGAATGCTGGGGGGGGCTCGTTTGTGATGATTGTTTACAGAATCCCAGCCTGGTTGGGGTTGGAAGGGACCTCTGGAGGTGATCTGGTGCCACCCCCCTGCTCCAGCAGAGTCAACCCAGAGCAGGGGGCCCAGGATCCCACTGGCCAGGCAGGTTTGGACAGAGAAGGACAGTCTTTAACCTTTTCTTTTTCATTATAAAACTACCATTGCTGTGTTCAGTATACTCTGACAGTAAAATATAAGAGCTAGATGGATTATTTTTCCTCCTTCAAAGCAGCAGATTCAAAATTCAGATAGCTGTGGTGATAGCATCTAGCATTTATCAATACTCTCCTGTAATATTACACTCACCAAAACTAGAATTTCCTTTCTAATCTAAGTTGAACAGAACATTTGGAAAGGTCGTGCAGTAAAATACTTGGTAAAATACATACCCAAAACACGACCACGCTTGGCACACAAACTTGAATCATTTTCTCTCCCCAAAACAGAACCACAACCTCGTGGTTTAAGGTACAGGAGATGAGAAGGGGAAGCTGTAGATGCTCTCGAGGTGTTTCTCAGCACATGGATCTTTCCACAACTGCTGTTTGTAACCAACTCGGTGACACCGCATCGAGCTTCTCTTGGCTGCTGCCATTTCTCACTTGGGGAAGTCGCGTGTTTTGACACCTACGAATGTTGTGCCTGTTTTGACATCTTGTTGCAAAAGCTGCTCCTTCCTCATAATACTATGTTTAAATCTTGCCTTGTTCTCTCCTGCCTGTTTATAAAACTGGAGATCAACTGAGTGATACCAAGACTGTATCAGTTTTTTTTTTTCATTCAGAAAACAAATTATTTAGGGCTGTTTTTTCCCATCTCCATGGAAGGTTTCTTATGGTCAAGACCATGGCTTGTTCTGTGATGAATGAAACTAATGCCGCGTGGTTTCTGATGCATTGATACCATGTGTCACACAAGGATGCCCAATTTTGGGGCAGATGTGAAGCCTGAGTCCTGTTCCTATCATATTTTCACGCTACACCTGGCTCCTCCTGGAGCTGGAGCTGGCATGAGCCACGTGCAGCCTCTGGGGATGCTGATGGAGCTCTCTGACTCAGGAATTTTCAGGAAACCTCTTGGGGTGTAATTCTTCTGTGGGCATTTTTCTCCCCTGTCAGATTTGGCCAGTTGATTCAGAAATTACTGGCATTTATAACATCCGGCGTCCTCAAGTTGATTTTTTTTTTCCCTTAATTTGCTTTATCATGAAAAGAAACTTATTTTTCTTAGTGTAAAACAATTTTTCCTCTTTTTTCTTTTAAAGGGCCAGTTCACAATGAACTTGCATTCCAGCCTCCTATATCAAATCATCCTGGTGAGTAAAATCTAAGCTAACACATTTCCTTTTTGAGTCTGGTTTTGTTTGGTTGGTTGTGGGGTTTTTTAAGTGAAATTTGTGAGAGATATATTTTTTTGGTGATAAGCTACCTCTTGAATTCAAACCTCTGTTTCGAAATATGGATGTACTCTGTGAACTGAATTTGATGTCCAAGTGAGTAAATCAATCCCAGAAAAAAAACTGGCGATAATTGCTGGCTGAACTCAACTGTGGCTAAATCTATTTCGTGTGCTTTAGTATTTCTTTTTAACTCTTACTGATTTCACCCTCTTCAGTCCTCAGAGCCATGAGGATTTATTTGAAGATGAAATTTTCTTCCTCCACTCCAAAAAAGCTGCTGGAGCACCAGTTGTGTGACTGCTTTGTGGAAATGGGCTCTTACAGTCACCCAAGGAGCTGCGGCCCCAAAATCCCCCAGTCCCCATAATCCCCAGTGACTTAAATTTAGGGCAACTTCAGCTTTTAATGCATCTTTCTTTTTAAAATAGCACGAGTTAAGAGGCACTTCTTTGCTATTAAAACATTTTTGTTTGGCTGTTGGGGTTTTTTTTGCTATCAAAGCATTTTGTTCTCCTTGTTTAATACGTTGTGGCTTTTCTTAATGAAAATCTGTTTGCCAGTCTGTTTCTATCAGCCAGCCATGAATATATATATTAATTTATGCTAAAGGCCACCAAAAATCAAGCTATAATAAGGTGCAGGAATGCAGCTGATTTACAGACTGTTAACTGGGATTAACCGGGACCGTGCATTGCTCTGAATGACCAGTGCAATTGCAGGAGGCTTCATGGATTGTCTGGAATGGGGTTTTTTTTTGGGATGGAGGCCTCTCAAGCAGTTAATTGTGTATCTGTTCTTCAGCTCCAGAATATTGGTGTTCAATCGCGTATTTTGAAATGGACGTGCAAGTTGGGGAGACGTTCAAGGTCCCTTCGAGCTGTCCGATTGTTACTGTCGACGGATACGTGGATCCTTCCGGAGGAGACCGCTTTTGCCTGGGCCAGCTTTCCAACGTGCACAGAACAGAAGCCATCGAGAGAGCAAGGTACTCCACGTTCAATAATAGCTGATCCTCTTCTGCTTCGCCTTCACCTCTTTGCCTCCCTGGTTTTGTGTTTGGAGAATTATGGAATTACTTGGGTTGGAAGAGACCTTTCAGATCGTGGAGTTGGAGAGTTAACCCAGCACTGCCAGGGCACCACTGACCCATGGCCCTCAGCACCACAGCTCCACGGCTTGGAAACCCCTCCAGGGATCACGGGGACTCCACCACTGCCCTGGGCAGCCTGGGACAGCCCTGGACAACCCTTGCCATGAAAAAATTGTTCCTCATAGCCAACCTGAACTTGCCCTGGTGCAACTTGAGGCTGGTTCCTCTTGTCCTGTCACTTGTTCCTTGGGAGCAGAGCCCGACCCCCCTGGCTCCAACCTCCTGTCAGGAGCTGTTGAGAGCCAGAAGGTCTCCCCTCAGCCTCCTTTGCTCCAGGATCAACAACCCCAGGTCCCTCAGCCGCTCCTCACCACCCTTGTGCTCCAGACCCATCCCCAGCTTTGCTGCCCTCCTTGAGTGACATTCTACACTAGAATTATTATGGGATTTTACACTTCTGAACAGAAGCAAACACATTTGACAGCCTGGCTCTGTACCGTCAGCGTGGTTGTTGCTACTCTGCTATCATTGCTCCTACGTTCCCTGCTTCCCATAGATCTTCACATGGTGATTTTTTTTTACTTTACAGATTCTGTGTAGCTAGAGACTTAACTTACACCTCAGATACAACGACTTGAAATAGTAGCTTTTATGAGCAGAGCATAAATTTAGGTATCCCAGACAACTGTGGCATGATAGGTTGGACAGGGCTGGAGTCGAGGTGGAGAATGATAAACTCATCAGAAGTGGTTGTCTTTCTTTTTAAGGTTGCACATAGGTAAAGGGGTGCAGCTGGAGTGCAAAGGAGAAGGTGACGTTTGGGTTCGGTGCCTCAGCGACCACGCGGTCTTCGTTCAGAGCTACTACCTGGACCGAGAAGCGGGGCGCGCACCGGGCGACGCCGTTCACAAGATCTACCCGAGCGCGTACATAAAGGTTGGTTTGCTGGCTGAAAATTGTGTGTGGGGGGGGGGAAATAACAAACATGAAACTTTGCTTTTGATTCTCCTTAAAAAAAGAAACCCCACACTTAAAACTTTCCATTTAAATCACTCAAGATGACTTTTGAGATGATACTTTAAAGTCATTTCGGATACTACAGAAGTTAACTGATTTCACATCACAATCTTGACAGCAATTTGTTGTGGTTTTAGTTTTAAATTAACTACTCCTAGTATTTTTTCAGCATAGGTGATCTTATTTCTTTACCCCCCTTTCCAAAACAAGGAAACTTGTACGTGTGTCAACGCAGCAAAAGCATAAAGAATGTCTTAAAAAGGTTACAGAGCGGTTACAAAAAGGTTACAAAGAGGTTACAGAAACAAATTCTTCTCAGCACATTCTGACTTGGGACACCCTTCTGCCAGACTTGAAACTTTATTTAGGACACTTGTAAGAAAAATAGTTGAATTTGAGGAAAAACTACTTGAAGTTTGCAGTGATTTGTGTTTATTTTTATTAGTTTGTCGGTCTTTTTATCTTTTAAATCCTCAGTTTTGCAGGTGGGTGGTGTAATGAAGGTGAAAGAAAGCCCACTGGCCTCGGTGTATGAGCTTTCTAGTAGGAGAACAGAGTTTTATGTATGTAACAGTGCATATAGAACATACCTACATCATTATTTAGATCACAAAGATCTAAAATACCACCAGCCTGAAACCTCACCGCTGGAAAGTCCAGGCCTAGAAATTATTGGTGTTTCTGTTAAGTGAACACATAAAGTGCAAAGTTAAGCTGGACTTGCTGCCTTCCCTTTTTGTCTATATGCCTATTTTCTGGAAAACCTGGGATTTAACTAAACCAGGCAGGATTTTCTCAGCCTTGTAGCCTCCTTCAGCCCGTGATCCTGCAGTCGTTTCCACACAGGGTACAGCTTCAGCCTCCTCAGCCTGATTCCGTGGGGGTGACAAGAGTCTCTTAAGATCAGCTTTAATGGATTATTTCCCTTAGAAATGAAACTGCTTGGGGAAGATTTGCTTCTGCCCATGTCTGTAGAGACCAAAAGTTGCTCTGGGAGAGCGGAGAGGTCCAGCTTAACCTGGGATGAGAGTTGAGCAATTTCTTTGTTCTTCCCTCTATTTCATCTACACAGTTCAGTGTTTTAATTTGTGTTTTCTTCTTTCTTAAAGGTGTTTGATTTACGTCAATGTCATCGTCAGATGCAACAACAAGCTGCCACTGCCCAAGCTGCTGCTGCTGCTCAAGCTGCAGCCGTAGCCGGAAACATCCCCGGACCAGGATCAGTAGGTGGAATAGCCCCGGCCATTAGTAAGTCCATTTCCTGCTTGGATCTCTTGCTTTCCTTCCCTGAAAACAAAGAACGCAGCCTGGGGTGGCATCGTGGTGAGTCCACGTTGATTGCCACACCAGTTGGGTGGTTTCTGGGGGGTGTTGGATGTGGAAATGCCTGCTGCTTGTACTGGGAGACGTGTTGCAGTAGAACAGGATGTGTCACAGACGAGGTCCAACGGCGTAAATAGATGGGTTTGGCTGCTCAGAACTGATCTTGGAGATCTAAAAACGTTACTCAGAACAAGGGGGATTACTCCTGGGCAACAAAGTCCTCGGATAGGTTGAGAAAAATTGAAGAAGAGGAAGAAGAGATTGTGAGGGTGTTGGGTTTTTTAAAATTAAAAAGTTATTCTGGGCCAGAGTTTTTCTACTTAGATCATCAAAATTGTACCAAAGTACTTCTCCAAGTGTAAGCACTGACATATCTCTTGTTTTGGGGTTTTTATCTGGATTCCTTGTGTTGCCACGTGGCTTTTTCCAGCCTCCCTAGGAATTGCTGAAGGCGTTTTGGGGAGCATATCTCGCTTTTGCTTTAGCCATACTTTGCAATTTGAGGTTTGCCAGCCACGTTCCTCTTTATTTTATTTATGTTTATTAAGGACCTTGGTGTAATGATTGCCAGTCAGTTGAACATGAGCCAGCAGTGTGCTCAGGTGGCCAAGGAGGCCAATGGCATCCTGGCTTGTATCAGAAACTGTGTGACCAGCAGGACTAGGGAAGTAATCCTGCCCCTGTACTGGGCACAGAAGTGGTTGGGTCACCATCCCTCAGTGTGTCTAAAAATCATTTGGATGTGGTGCTCAGGGCCGTGGTTTAGCGGTGGGTTGGTTAGAGTTAGGGTAGGAGGGTTAGGTTGACGTTGGACTCGATGATTTTGAAGGTCTTTTCCAACCTGAGCAATTCCATGATGCTGTGGAATTTGTCCATCCAGTTCCTGCAGAAAATTTGGCAAACCTCAAGGCCAAGTGGCTTTTTTTATCACTGTACTTCCTAACGAAGGTTCGCGCGCGTCGCATCGCGGCAGACGTGGGCTTTCATCCCGTCTGCTCCTTTAGAAGGAGGTTTATATTTCAGCACCCTTTTGAGGTGGCAGGAAAAAAAAAAACCCAACCCCAGGCACCTGGAATTGGAAGAAAGGCAAAAGAATCTCTGCATCCCGTGCCTGTGACTCGAGGGCACCGCTGAGCAAAGAACGCGTGGTCCGTCGACGTTTACTCCACCCCCTCTCTGCTTTTAGGTCTGTCGGCCGCCGCTGGGATCGGGGTGGACGACCTCCGCCGCTTGTGCATACTCAGGATGAGTTTTGTCAAAGGTTGGGGACCCGACTACCCCCGCCAGAGCATCAAAGAGACACCCTGCTGGATCGAGATCCACTTACACCGCGCCCTCCAGCTCCTCGACGAAGTCCTTCACACCATGCCCATCGCGGACCCGCAACCTTTAGACTGAGCCCTCCCTCCCCCAAACCCCCCTTTTCCGCCGCGGGCCCTTCGATCTCGTGAGGCTGGTGGATTGTAAAATACAATTCTTGTTTATAACCCGAAGATATATTTTCCTTTTTGTTCTGCTTAATCTTCTAAAGCCAGGTTTTAAAAATGTGTTTGCCGCCTTGCTCTTAGCAGAAAGAAACCGAACGTGCAGAACTGGGAGGTTTTGGGGTTGGTTTTTTGGGGGTGGTTTTTTTTTTTCTAGGGGGGTGGGGGGGGGGTTGTTTTTCAGAACTTCCGTTGTCATAACACGTGGCTCAGGGCTTCGAGTGAACGGTGAAACGCCTTCTAGAGACTTTACAGGATTGGGTTTGTTCCCTTTGCAACTTTCCTCCTCTCTTAGGGCATCTTGGTGATGATAAGCCTCCCGGGAGCCTTTTTTACTCAGAATATATATTATATTATATATATTTATACCTGAAACCTCCTTCTGATAGTTCTAAACAGTTACCTTCGAAGCGACTTTCAAATTCCACCTGATTTGTGAATGTTCTTTTTAGGGGAGCAGTGGTTAACAGAAGATCTCTTTTATTTTGTTGGCTACGTTACGATTTTTTTCCGGATGAAAAACCTAGAAGCTGCCAAAAAAAGGGAGGGACGAGACCGCATCCCTCGTTGGCCTGGCTGAAAAAAAACAGCGAGGGAGGGAAAGAAACGCGGCTTTTCCTTCGCTAGTTTTTAAAAAAGGATTAAAAAAGAAAAAAAAAAATTAGAAAAAGGCTATCTTTAGATTTTTTATTTATAGAGACATGTGAGTTTTAAAACACTAAAGGAAAACGGATGCTTTCAGTGCTGGCACTCGATTACAATAGAACATGAACTACCCAGGCCGCAAAGTTGCCGCCGCGGTCGCGTGACGAGCAGGAACCTATTTTCCTGACTACTACTGACTCCTGATTTTACTCGAGTGAAACTTGGCAGGTATTTGAAAACATGACTCGTTTCTACTCGGCCTCTGCCCATCCAGTCACACGACATTGATCTTTGGGATCTGTTTTTTTGTATCCGTTCGCCCCATTTCCACTCGGGGCAAGATGGCAAACTTGTTTTTATACCTCTTTTGGTTCTTTTAAAGCCCTTACGCCATCAACGACCGTAATCAATTGGCAATGAGTTTGTATAGAGAATTTATAGCAGGGTGGGGTGGGGTGGGGGAACAAAGAAAACCAACAAAAACCAGAAGAAATAACTGCAAATGTATTGACTGTATGACAGATACAATATGTATGCTTTCTCTCCTAGTTAATAGCATCAATAAAATGATGAAAACCCTGATTTTTATACCTTTAGTTGGCTTCTGTTACGTAATTCCACACCTCGGAAGCGTTGAGCTCGAGCGATGGATTCTCATCCGTGGCAGCAGCAGCCAATAGTGGTAGGAAGTTTTTTGTTGGTTTCAACTTGCTGGGAAGCAAGTCCTGTATTATTTATTTTTCCCTTCCGCTCCATAAAAATGTGTCCCGAGGAGAATCTCTTGATGGAGCATGAAGAAGAGAGGAGGAATTTCCAGGTCTTTCAGCTTGGACAACCTTAGAACCGCGTCGACTCCCAACTCGGGTCCTTCCAAGCGCTGCCAGGTGGATCTGCCCATGCTTGAGCCAACCTGGCAGCACGGCTCTAGCGGGGAACATCCGTAGAAGCCTTGGAAGAGATTGTTCAGAAGGTCAGTTTGTTGGTTTGGTTTTTCTTGCCAAATTTCTTGCCTGGTTTCAGGAATCCATAGAGGGCCGGGACACGCGCGGAGTTTCACTGTCGCTTCCCCCGTACGCTGAAATTCTCACCCGGTCACCCAGCAGTGGTCGTTCCTGTCTCAGACAGGGAAGTACAGAAGACTTTGGAGCAGTGGCCAGAAAGGGATGAGTTTTCCTCCGTGTTTTCCTGAACAGCATTGCCACCTTCAGGCTGAGATCAGGTTTTTTTATCACCTCTTCCGTGGCAATTTCTTGATCTTTGGAAAAACCACGCTTTTCGCGAGGCCTTTAAAACCTTTGTTTTAATTTTCCTTTCTTTCCTAACGATAGTTTGTCCAAAAAGCAAACTCACTTCAGATTCTTGAGGACCTCTTCCAACTCCATCCTCTGAGAAGCTCGTTGACCCAGCAGCTAGGATGGGGCTGTTCAGATCGGGGTGTTTTGCCGTGAACGTAACGTTTAGACGGCCGGAACGACGCGCTAAGGTCGGGTGAAAACCACTGCAAATCCATTCTTCTCCTCGTTACCGACGAGACGCGGCCGAGGGCAAAACCAACGCCTCTTCTTCTTCCTTTTTAATGCTCCTTTAACTAAACTTTTTTACACTTTTTTTATCTCGTGGCCTAAAAGGCAAGGCCTAGTGGTTTGGAAAGCCTGCGGCAACATCACGTGGAACTTCTTGACGGCCTCGCGCTCGCGTCGTCTTCTGAGCTTCCAAACAAAAGACCCAACTACTCGACGGCCGTTGAAGGAATACCAGAACCGCGTCTCCTCTTCGGCTCCCAACGGCTCAAACTTCAGTGAATCCACCAAGTACTGGCTTTTTGCTTGTCTATCTGACAGTTTCTTCCTGGAGAACCTCTCCCCACCTCTGCTCTGCGAAGTTCTTTGGATGAAGCAAGTGCCCTGGTGTTGTTTCGCGGTGGCGTTAGCACGGGAAGGTTTAACTGGCTTTAGCCGCGTCCTTTTTCATCTCAAACCCAATTCCAGTTCACGTGGTGGAGATGTAGAGGAAACTTTTTTTGCTGGGATGGGTTAAAAATACTTCATTTAAGGAATTCTAACCAGCAATGTGGTGCTGGGTGGAAACGCTTGTTCCTCCCATCGCTCCGATGGGAATGGTTGATGGGCCTCAGCGGCTGCAATCAAAATCACATCACAGATGTCTCTGGTGGGATGGAGACCTGGGAAGATCTGGCTGCTTTCTGGAGAAGAACCTAAAGTGCCAAGACACAAAAAGGGTCTGTAGCAGTGGTAGCCACTTGAAGCCGTGGCCAACTCCTGTGCCTTATACCGTTGAGTCCATCTTCTCGTGACGCTTGGCCGACAGCGTCCTCTCTGCATAGCTCGGGACCAACTGCCTCGATTCTTCCCCTGGGAACCATGAAACAAAGTCCTACGCCAGTTGGGGGCAGCTTCTGCCTTGGCACCCTTCCAGTGGTGTTTGACCACATCTTGGTGACCAGGCCAGACATCTTCTTGGGAAGAGTCAGCGCTTCAGAAAGGACCGTGGGGTTTTTGTTAACGCCGCTGCGCCGAGCGACTGGGATCGCTGGTGGCTTCTTCAGCGCAGCCCGTGAAAGGCAGCCAGGTGGGTCTTCCTCAATGTGGGCTTCAGGGGTGGCTTGAGAAATCCTCTTTCCTCACTGCTCTTCTCCTGGTAGGCCCCACGCTGCTTGACATCTGCTGGGGAAGGCTCAAACGAGGCTTAGTTGTCGGGCGTTGTTAAGGACAGTGTTTTTGAGAAGTGACTTTTCTTCTTGAAGACTTAAATGTGGTCTTGGATGGTCCTCCTCATAAATCAGAGCCTTCCAGTGACTGGTAACGGGGTTTTGAGGACCATGGCATCATTCTTGGGGTTGAGGTTTGTCGGTTGCCTGTCATAGGCTGTTGGTGTTCACCGTGAGCACTGAGCCGCTTGCTTCTACCCCTGTTGCTTCTGGTTGGCACTTCGGTCCTGGACAGGGAAAGGAAACCAGTAGAAAACACTTCTCCACCAGTCCCCCAAGAGCTGGATGCTGAATGTATCTTCTGATCACGTCCAAAACATTGTTCTTGGTGGAAAAAGCGACCGTGCCGAGTCCAAGCCGCTGCGTGCGATGCTCCCGAGGTCTCCAAGAGCTGAACCTTTGGCTGGGTGACACCTGGTGGAAAGCAGAACCAACCACGCTCGACCGCAAACCCCGCGAGCTCCTGGCACTGTTGGCTGCTGTCGCCCTTCGCGAGGTGAGGCATCTCTCCCAAATTGACAAGGCCCTTCCTTCTTTGGAGCTCACCAAAAAATCCCATAGCGCTTTCCCCCTCCTTTTTCTTTCCCCACCCCCCGTGGCTTTCTTTTTTTTTGGTGAAGTTTGGTAGCACTCAGCAGGAGGTGAGCACCCAGAACCCAAAACTGAAACGGTGAGAGAGGGGGTTTGGTTGGTTTTTGGGGGTTTGCTTTTATTTTTGGAGCATGAAATCCTAGTTCAGCCTTTCTTCTTCCAGCCATTGCCTTTTGATAAGCGGTCAACTGAATTCCCAGTAGTTCCTTTGTAGCTTATTGTACGTTTTTTCATTAGCCCTAGTTTGTGGATAATAAATACACTGTAGTTAACTTTCCTGAAATTCTGTAACAGAGTTATGTTTTTGATTAAAAAAGGTAAAGATTCAAAGCTTGGGCTGCTTTTCTTTCCTTCGCTGGAGAAGTTGAGGTTGGTTTCTGGCTGGTTATCAGAACGGCTTCCTGCAGAAGCCAAAGCTCTTTCTGCTGCCTTTTCTTCTGGTTCGCTGGTCCCGCTCCCCAGCTGTGACCCCCGAGCTCCACAAAGCTGGGGGGGAGGGAGTTGTACTGTCAGATGTCACCGGTGCTTGACCTCTCCCCCTTCCTTAATAGGCTCGTCTGCTAACGATGTTCCTGCTCCACTGGATGGGGAGGGAGCAGATGGCCGGGGTGGCTGCGAAGCCTCCGTACCCTCCCGGGTGTTCAACAGCCCTTGGGTAGCAAACCAGCTGCTGGAGAAGGGGGGAGCCCAACCCACCCTGAACAGGAGGAAAAAAAAGCTATGAACAGGTAGAGAAAGTTGTTTGGTGTGAGGGTGGCAAAGGCTGGGCCAGGCTGCCCAGAGAGGCTGTGGAGTCTCCTTGTCTGGAGAGATTCCAAACCCACCTGGATACTGGGATCCTGTCCCCCTGCTCTGGGTGACCCTGCTGGGGCAGGGGGGTGGCACCAGATCATCTCCAGAGCTCCCTTCCAACCCTCACCATGTTGGGATTCTGTGACACGGGGTTGGTGGCTGTTGAGGTTCCCTGGCATGGAAGGACCAAAGCCCATCCTGAGCTGCTCAGTGATGTTCCCGTGACCATGGCACTGTCCCAGCCTCACATTTGTGCCTCCTGTCTGGGTCAAGAGGGCATCTGCCCTGCCCGAGGGGCTGGGGACATCCCTGCCTCTATGCTAGGCCCCTTCCTACCCTGTTGCCATTTGCAGTCCCGTGGCAGCACTTGGGGTGACACAAGAGGCATGAAGCCACCATCCTGGGGTGCTGCTGAGGGGCCGTGGCCAAGCTCTGGGGCTGGGTTTGGGGGCTGCTCTGCAGGGTTGGGCGCCTCTGAGCCTCTGGGGTGGGTGCCACTAGAGGTCCTTAGTGCTCCGTCTGCTGTCATGGGAAACATCTGACCTGTGGGGAAAGGGGCTGAAGCTCAACCTGGGCCTGGCCAAGGCTGCGGGGTGGTGGGGATGGTGTTGTGGGGACCTGGTGGCTTCAGGAGGACCATGGTGACCAAGGACACCCGGCACGGCGGTGGCAGAGGTGGGAAGGGTGGCAGCTGCAGGAGGAGGGGAGCGTGCCATCAAAACACCACGCTGGGGTTAGCAGGGGTTACTGGAACAGACCCCAAGCAGGGAGTGGGCATGGAGCATCCCAAGGAAGAAGGGACAGGACAAGAGGAAGCGGCCTCAAGGTGCACCAGGGGGGGGTTTAGGTTGGACATGAGGAGAAATGGCTTCATGGCAAGGGTTGTCCAGGGCTGTCCCAGGCTGTGGTTCATTCCCCCCCCAAAAACCTTTGGCTTTCTTGGCAATTCCTGCACCCCTCGGCTCCTTTTGCTTTTCTTTCTGGGAAGCTCCCAGGGAGTTCTTCTGGCAGCTCCTCAGCATCTCCTCACCCTGCGGCCCTGGCCCTGAGAAGATGCTGGGAAGGGGGAGTGAAGAGGAGGCTCTGCAGGTGCCGTCACCGGGACACCAGGGCCCAGGAGCTCTGCGTGCTGGGAAACCCCTGGGAGCAGGGAGGTGAGAGACCAGGGGGGAAACGGGAAAAGGGAGGGGAAAAGATGGGAGAGAGGGAGGAAATGAGGTGGGGAAAGAGGGGGGAAAGATGGGGAAAAGAGGGGAAAAGACAGGGAAGAGAGGGGGGAAAAGGGGGGGGGGAGAAAGAGGGGGAAAAGACAGGGGGGAAGAGGGGGAAAGATGGGGAAAAGACGGGGGGGAAAGAGGCAGGAAAAGAGGGAGGGAAAGAGGGGGAAAAGTGGGAAAAGAGAGGGGTAAAAAAGGAGGGAAAGGAGGAAGGAAGAGAGAGGGACCGGAGGGAAGCTCCAAGCACCGAGGCAGCGCAACATTCCAGTTAATGGAAACGAGTCTTTATTAAGTAACTTTTAATATCAGAAAAATAAAACTCTTATAATTCTCTTTACAGCAAATATATAATATCAGTGCTTTGGCCATCATAAGTTAAAGGCCCTTTATCATAAAATATATGTTTGTTTTTTTTGTTGGTTTGTTTTTTTCTCTTTTTTTTTTGTTTAAACTTTACTCAAACTGCATTTATAACCCCTACGACCTCCCTACATATACAGAACAACAAAAAAAAAAAAAAAAGAACCCCAAAGTGTAGTAAAATTAGCAAATACTAAACTAGCTCGAGAGTTTCTCATCCTTTTAAGTCCGCCGTTCCTCACCGGTCCCCGCGCCGAACGTCCCGTCGCTTCCTTGGCTTCTTCGTTGCCGGGTAGGACGTAGATAAAAGAGGTGGGGAAGGAAAAAAAAAAAAAAGGGAAAA
>JANVCC010000121.1:1787593-1799891 GCA_025345505.1 Todiramphus chloris collaris | reverse complement strand
TTGGGGGTTGTTTCTGATGTTTTGGGGGTTGTTTCTGATGTTTTGGGTCTTCTGTTTTGTGTCTGTGTTGTTTTGTGTTCTCTGTTGCTTTGTTTTTGTTGTTTTGTGGTTTGTTTTTGTTGTTTTCCATTTTCTGGTTTGGGGTTGTGTTGTTTTGGTTTTGTTGGTTTCTGTTTTCTTGTTTTCCTGCTGGGTGATGAAAAGAAAGTTCCCCTGGCTGTGCCGTGCCGCGGTGGCAGCCGGAGCTCTGCTCACGTTGAAGCAGCCAGAGCCCACCTTGGGTTTAGTGTTACCGTAGCAGCCTTCGTGAGGAAGTGGAAATTTTCCAAACAACTTCAGCCTAATCCCAAGGAAAAAAAAAAAACCAAAAAACCCCAACAAAATCAAAATGAAAAAAAGAAAAAGCCCAACAGTCAGAATTCATTAGGAAGTTTACTCGAGGGTACCGTAACACCCCACGCCTCCGAGAGTTTCTTTTAAAAAGTCCCTAGAGAAGAATCTATTTTGTACTTCTTCTTCTTCTACGAGTGAATTTGGATTGCCTGAGTAACAGCTGTCTGGCAAACGGGACACGCCGGCGTCTCCTTCTCGCAGATCTTGGTGGCACACTCCATGCAGAAGAGGTTGTGGCCGCAGGGGACCAAGGCGGCGATGACTTCGCTCTCGAAGCAGATGACGCAGTCGTGTTTCCGCCTCGACTCCGGGGGAGAGCTGGAGGTGGAACCGCCGTTGGAAGAGGAGTAGCTGTTGGTACCGTTGGAGAAAGCGGGGATGTAGATGGGAAGGTGACCGGTGCTCGGCGGGTCGCTCCTCGCTCTCCTGGCTAGAGGATGATCCAGGTTTTCCGGGAAGGTGGGCGACACGCGAGGAGTTGACGGTTGGCTCCCTCGGCGTTGAGGTTTGGCGTTACTACCGGGGTCGCCACCGAAGCCGGGGAGGGGGTTTACGGGTTCAAAGGGGGTCCAAATGGTTTGGGAAGGCGTGGCTAAGGAGTCGTACGCGGGAGAGTCGACCCCGAGGTCTTCCGTACCCACCGAAGGCAGCGTTTCTCCAAACCAAAAGTTGCCCGTGCTGAACGGGCTCGTTGGGCTGAAATCGGCCAATCTATTGCTTCCGAAATAGGAATCCGTGGAGCCGCTTCCCAAGGAGCTGGAGCTGTCGTTCCTGTAGTTGGAAATCATCCTGCTACGGCCGGGAGGGACGGGATTGGAAGCGAGCCAAGCGGAGGCGAGGGCCCCTCCTTCGAAGCTGACGTCGGTGCCGTTGTAATGGAAGTCGTTCTCCTCGTTCAGCTCGACGTAGTTGCCGGTCCGCATGGCGATGTGCATCTCGATCTCCTCGCGCGCCCGGTCGACGTTCTCGGGCATTCCCGTCACCTCGAAGACGGGTTCCTTATCCCTGCTGGGAGTGACTATGTAAGTGTGGGTCTGCTGTTGGATTCTTTTGATGGTAGCTCCTTTCGGGCCCACCACCAGGCCGACGACGCGGTAAGGCACCCTGACTTGGACCGTCGTCTGGCCTGGTAGGTTGGGGGTACAGGGCAAACCTCCCAGGGGGGGACCGTTCTTGTTGCGGGACGCTCGGATCATGGAGAAGTGTTCGGCTGCCGAGAGGATTTCCCTTTTGGCCATGGCTACGTCCTCTTTGCGGCCGGTGACGACGAAGATGGGTTCTTCTCCCCGAACGGGGGTCTTGATGTAAGTATTTGTCTTGGCCCTCAGCGCTTTTATTTTGCAACCTGGTGAAAGGGGAGGGGAAACAAAAGAAAGAAAGAAACCACACGCGGGTTTAGCGAGACATCCGAGCTTAAAAGCCACCAGTTTCTAGCCCATCACCTCCTAACTGGTGAATAAAGGAGGATGGCTTGTTCCTCTGGGGCAGACGTGCTCAGCTGCACCCCAGAACTGCTGGGGTTATTCCCCCACCCTCAACCCAGCTGGGGATCCCTCAGTATTTCTATGATCCCACAAAAGGAGCCCCTAAATCCACCGAGCCATCAGCCTTCCGCTGACTGAAAATCCCGACGACGGAAAGGTCCGTGTGGCAACCCATCCGGGCTATAGATCCAATGATTGATTTGCTGAGAACTCCTCACTGCCTTCCTGTTCTCAATAAGTGCTGGGTAAACCTTGCTCTTCAACGTTGGGCTGAAGGAACCACTCCCTGAACTGTCAACTAGGAGTTCAAGCAGTTGGGTGCGGGCAACCGAGGCTGGCTCCGGGATATTCCGGGCCGCCGCAGCGCTTCTCTCCTTACCCTTCTCTCTGAAGGTTGAAAGAGAGTGGGGAGTCTGAAAGAGAAGGACTGAAAGAGAAGGAAAGAAGTCGAGAGGAGAGCTTTAGTCTTTGATTTTGGGGGACTTCCTAAGATGGGGATGTGTTTTTTAAGGATCGTTTCACTCACTGAGTGAAATTCGTTCCCATTTTCCTCGGCACCGTCCGGGGAGGAGAAAATAGAGTGAAAACAAAGAGTTTTTGTCAGTCCCCCGAGTCTCAGGTACTGCTGGCAATCCTCCTTTTAGTTAAAAAGCCACTCAAAGATGGGCTTTATTCTACTGATAAAGAAAAGAGCAAACACGCAGGTGCTGGGGGGGAACGGAGGGGAAGGAAGAGCCGCTTCTTGCGGGTCCCCTGCGCGCAGCGAGGACCGAGCTGAATACAACAGCCCTTTGTTTCCAGGACAGCTGGAGAGGAAGTTCATTATCTTCAACAGCTCAGGCTCTTGGAGGCCCTACCTCCAGCAGAGGCACAGGAGGGCTCCCCAGCAAGGGAAGGAGGAAGGCACTGGGAGATATCAAAATATCTAGAAATTCATTCTTATCTCCCACAATTCAGAGCCTGTTTAATTCTCGTTCCCCAAACGCTTTGCCAACTCGTAGAGTTTACATTTTGTACAAGGTTCTCCTGATCTTTTAGGAACTCCAAGGGGATTCGAAGCCTGCAGCTTCAGCTCCGGTCCCCGGAACCCTCAAGAGATTGCTACGCTGGAGCCACGTTTCCAAACTGCTCTAGGGAGAAGGAAAAGCCTTTTGCTTTTCTCCACCAAGGTGGGCAGGGTTTTTCTTTCAAGGTGTGAGTCTAGAAAGCAAGAGGCCAAGGGACAGAACAAGACTTTTAGCCCTTGGTGAGCTGGCTTTGATAGAAAGCTGACTCCACGGATGGTCACGGCCAACTCTTCAACTTTTGCAATAAATCACCGGGTCATCGTAGCGAAGACTTTGAAGTACAAAGCCTGAAGAGGAGACTTCTAGCCTGGAAATTGCATTTTCAAACTTTTCCAAGTCATTTCCATCTTGGAATGATACTGGAAGTCTGCCCAACCCCAGGTACCACACTTGGGGCAGCAGCGTAAGCAGCACGCTCGGCCCCGAGTACATCCTGTCACCCTTCAAGCAAAACCTTTGAGTTTTGATTAGGCAAAGGCTTGGGGTTTTTTTTTTTTTTAGGGTTTTTATTTTCCTGTCCTGGTGCCTGATGAGAAGCTGAGCCCGTGGAGAGCCGTGCAGGCAGCGTTCATCCTGCGCCAGTCGTTCTTCTCGAGCCTCCTCCCCGGTTTTCTCCTTAAGAGGATTATTTGGCCATGGATTTTCAACACACTACAAACATTATGCTCCCTGAGAAACTGAAGGGTAGCTCCAAAGGAGTTGTTTACCTCACAAGCTACCAATTTTAAGTGAGCAAGTGCTTCATTATTAAAAAAATGGTGAAAAGAAGAAAGATTCTTTCTTTCTTTCACCCCCCTGGAATTGACAGTTCACAGCGTTTTAAACTCTTTTTTTACAAGACAGCCCAACCTTGGATGATGATCAGCAAAGAGAATCCTGTCAAAACTGAGGTTTTGTTGATTTTTAGGCAGCTTTCTCAGAAGGAAGCGGAGTGCTGGCTCATCAGAGCACAGCACCCACCCCGAAGGCAGGATCAGACCACCCAGCAACAGCTTTAACAGCAAAGGCTTTTGCCACAGCCTGCCAAAGCGTGAGTATCTTGCTCCTGCCTTACATCTGGTTGTATTTTTAGGTGATTTTTCTTTTCCATTTATCACAGCAGGGATGCTTCGTAATGAGAAGGCAGCAGAAAGCAGAGCTGCTGCTCCAGTTGAGGACTGGGATACCATTCTGAGCCAAAACTTTAGGAATAAAGCTCTGAGGCTCCTCTGCTCCTGGAGTGGGGTTGTATTAATGGTTTCAGACAACGACTGTACCTCCAGAGTGCTGTACAGGGGGTAATAACCACCTTTCACTTCTAACTGTAACGATGCTACAACAAGCAACGCTACAAATTAGGGAGTAGTGTAGAGGAGGAGGAAAAAAAAAACCCCACACCTCCACCACCAACTGCTTTGAGAAAGTTCTTCCAAGAGAAGGAATTAACGACACGCAGGTCTTTCAAGAAGAAAGGAAGTGTTTTTATACCAAAGGCTCTTCCCCCCCCTCCCTGTCTTCTGACCCCCTCATTAACTTCCCCACCACAAACGAAGGTTTTTCCTTACGCTGCAGTTACCAAACCCCTGCTCCTGCCTCTGGAAGGTTTCAGGATGACTCAGGCTATCTATAGTGGCTGAGGCTGCTCCCAGTATCATTCCATCAGACCCATTTCTGAGGAGCAACTGGCCACTTGCTTCACTTGGTTGGTTTGGGGTTTTTTGGGGGGTTTTTTTTGGTACATGTATGAAGACTGAGATGATAGATGACTTTCCTACTCGTCATCGTCCGGCTGGAACCACAGAAGCATTTTTAAGCATGATACTTTCCAGGGAAGTACTTCAAGCTTGAGTGCTGGAGATGCTTGGGCTTGCTGAGATACCAGGAAGGAGGACAACCTGGAATCATACACTGGTTTGGGTTGGAAGGGATCTTGAAAGCTCATCTCATCCAACCCCCCTGCAGGGAGCAGGGCCATCTGCAGCTAGAGCAGGGTGCTCAGAGCCCTGGCCAACCTCCCCTGCAATGGTGCCAGGGATGGGGCAGCCACCACCTCTCGGAGCCACCTAAACCAGGCTCTCATCACCAACAATTCCTTCCTTCTCTCCACTCTCAAGCACTTTAACCAAGAGCCAAGAACTCCCAGTCAACCACTCAGCTGTGCCAGACCAGAGGGAGCAAGCAGGACTTTGTCTGGCCTTACTGGTGCCGAGTTGATGGATGGGAGAAAGAGGGAAGCGTTACGAGTCCCTGCTAAAGCTTCCCCAGAGAAGGCTGCTCACGAGGCTGATGGCAACTCAGTAAACAAGTTACACTCCATGGAAGAGCCAGAGGGCAGCAACTTGTATAATTCATTAATGAAGTTAATTACTTGCACTATGGCATGACCCAGGACTACAGTAGCTGAGCAAAATCAGAAAGGTACAGTAGGAGAAAATAGGTCTAAGAGATAAGAATCTTGTTACAGCAATAGGTGTAAGAGGGAGCATGTCTAACAAATAGCTACAGGAAAAAAAAAAAATCCTTTTCATTGGGAAAGAAAAAGTTGTTTTCATGAAGAACATCAGTGAATGAAACAAATCAGCGTGAGCAACAGCAGTGGGAAACTTGACCTGCACAAGGAGGGCATTAAAAGGGATCAGCATTCGCCGTGCTACGTAAAAGTGGGTGATAAAAGGGAGAGTGCCAAGGGAAAAACAGCAAAAAAATACAACATGCAAAGCTTCACCTGCTCCAAATCCCTCCCTGAAAAAGTGCTGCTAGAGCTGTGGGTTTAGATGCTAAAATTTGAGGAACCAGAAGGTAAAAAGTAAGAGATGCTCTGTTCAAAGGAGCAGCAGAGAATTACTGACTCACACCGGGAAAGGAAACGGAGAGCTCAAGACCTTAAAGAAAAATAGATACAGAATCCATTGCTGTTTGCAGGTGGCACAGGCAGTTCAGAAGCAAACTCAGCAGGATTTTGTTTTGCACGTGTCTGTTGCTAACTGTAAAAAAAAGGAAATATCAGAAACTTCAGCAGCAGTTTCAGACTGTGCCAGGCCACGGTATGCTCACGTGGTTTGGTTCCTGGAGTTCCAGGCTCTAAAAGCAACAACTTCTCAGGGAAAAGAAAAAAAAAAAGGAAAAAAAAAGAGCTTTTCTATTGGATTGAAACAAGTAGCTCAAGTTTTCTTGCAGCTTTTAGAAGCAGCTATTTAATACAGCATTTCATAACCCCCTTGGTAGAGCAGCAAAAAATATATCTGAAGCCTAACTGCCTTGTCAGCTTTCACCTAAAAGGAGCTGAGCCTGGGGTCTTTGTTGGCAATCAAGTGACACAGAGATCCAGTGATGACTTCAGCCACACAAATCAAACTTCTTGAGGGTGGAAACCTTAAGAAGAAAAAAAAAACCCCAACCCAAAACTCATGTAAAATCTGCAATTCAGACGATGCTTTTCCTGACTGCTTGTTACAGGTCAGCAATTAATAACTGGCCAAGTCTCATCAGTAATATTATTGTCAAGAGAAAGGCAGGTAGAGAATTCTTTTTGAAAGGACTATCCTTTCTCCTACCAGAGGACAGCTATGTCCTGTACTCAGCTCCCCCAGATACTTGCTTCTGGGTTGTTTTAGCACTGGTGCCACTCCCCGAGAGCGACAGCAATTGTTTTTATCTGTTCAGCTACACTAGGTAGTGATCAGCTCCCCCACTTATGAGAATTATTCTTTTCAAGTCACAGGACTATTTTAAGGAAAGAAATACTTTGCTCAAGAGCCTGGACTCAAAAGCAAAGAGCCAAGAGGAGTCTAGGACTATTAAATACCCATTAAAAGGGCGGTCTCGTGCGGAGCGGAGCTGGCGTTATCGATTTCATCGGTGGAGTGGGATGATATCATTCCTCCTCCTCTTACTCATCTGGGCTTTGGAGACTGCCCTGCCCGTTTCGAGTTCCTCAGCCATCCTCCCAAGGAGTCTTACTGAAGAAAGGGGAAGCATCAGGCTTGAGAGTTTTAAGGAGCTCCAACTCGAGGGATGCCTTAAGGAGATAAATCACTATTGTCAGCGTTATCAAGGATAAAAATCACATGACTCAGGCAGCCAGGGTGCTGGAATGTGTTAGCAAATAGATTCCAACAATCATTATCTGAAGACAGTTAATACACCCCAGGATGAAGCATCTCTCTCTACAAGATGGACTTTTGGCCCTTTCAGAATCTTTTCTGTTCGTGTCTTCAGACACCATCCCCTCTTTTTGTATTATTTAAGAGAGCTTTAAGTGTTAAAAAAGAACCACACCAAAAAAAACCTCCAAACAAAACAAAGATGTATTTAAAGCACTAAACTCGTCAAATGCTCCTCAAGTCCCACCAGATCCCAGGAAAAAAAAAAACCCAGCTTCACAGGAAGCAGTTTTGAGGTGATCCACAGCAGACTTTTCCAAGTCCTTCACGTGATTTAGAGATTAACCCAAAACCTTCCAAGTCAGATGTCCAGAAGCTTGGTTCTTTTTTTCCTGACAGTCTGGCTACATGCTGATGCAATTTTTGGGTATATGCCCTATGCCAGCTTTTCTCAGGCAAACAAGGTCACCTCCTCAGCAACGCAGCTTTCCTGCTCCAAGAGCACTTGGTCCAACTGTAGTTTCTTTTCTTTAAGCCAACAAGAAGTTTGGGCAGGCAGGATTTGTAGCTGCCGACAGAGAAGGAAGCCACTTGCCTGATGGGCCAACTCACCCAAGGTCGGATTCAACAGCTAGTTTGAATTCATACAGGAAGCCTGGACAATGCCATGAATGGAATCTAGTTTTCCTGGCTCCCAGTCGCATGCCTTTGCAAGAATAAAAGGGATACAAATATCTTTGGTGTTCACCTTTGAGATTCTTCCACTACAAAGAATTCTATTGCACCACCCCAGCCAGTGTCTGTCAGCGTTCATTTCAGGGAGGGGGAGCAAGGGGAGGAAGGAAATGTTGAGCACATTTCAAGGGATTAAAAAAAAAAAACCCAAACCAAAACCAACAAGAAAAAGCCAGATTTCAGAAATCTACTGCAGGACTTTTGAAGGAGGAAACCCAACTGTTCCTTAAAAGCAAACCTTACTTCAGCTTTTTTTTTTTTTTTTTTCCCCCCAGCGATGTGAATGCTTCCAGCAGCAGCCCATTAAACTCCTGCCACAGTAACCCAGCAGCCTCCAGCGTGGCCTCGGGAGAAAACCATTAACCACAAGGTACATCTCAGGCACTCTACACCTTCCAGAGCTGTGACATCCCTCCCACCTCTGCTCCCAGCTACCCACGGGGGGAACCTGCAAGGCAACGACCTGAAACGGGGCGGTGGGAGCATCACTGCCTCAAGTGCTGGATTTATTTCTGGAACTTGCATGCAATTGAGGAAAAAAAAAAACTAAGTGTTTTTTAAAAAAAAAGCAAAAAACCCACATGTTCAATGCAAGCACTGAAAGGTTTTTGCTTGTTTATTGCTCTGGGAAGAATCAGAAGCCCCTTTGGGGTGATAAAGCATCTGGAAATTCTCTTCCACCGTGTAAAAAGAAATGAAATGTGGCTAAATAGCACCGTGGCATTCCGGTTATCGGAATTATTCCGGTTGAGGACTTACAATAAACACACTTTCAGACACAGCAGTGAGGCCTCCAGCAAAGCCTCGCTCAAACTCAGCATTCCTGGTATTTCAGAGCTGCCTTTTTCAGCTCCGCAGACATTTTAACTTTTTATGCCTCCCGAAGACGGCAACAGAAAGAAGATGAACTTGATCTTCACCAAAAAAAAATCCAGTGGAAGTAACACTCCAACTGCAGCTCTTATATAATTAGCTATTAAAGTCTTAGAGGGTAGAGGACCTTGGCATGAAAACTTCAGCTGGATTTGGTCAAGCAGCTGGTTGTGATGCACGAGAGGAAGAGAAGACGAAGCATCTTTGTTTTCGGAGCCGACGGGCGATGGGTGACACGGGCAAAGCAGGTGGAGGCAAGAGAGAGCAAGAGCCTCTAGCCCACGGGAGGAGCTGACACAACTCTGGACCATAAAAGGAGATGCAAGGAGTAATATTTCTAAGAAACTCAAAAAATATGTAGCGGAACTAATGCAACTTACATAAGTGGGTCTCCTAAGCACAAGTCTCCCTCAAGTGAGACTTTGGAAGGACCTCCTTACGCAAAGCTTTCACGCAAGGAGATTGGGTAAGAATTTTTTTTAGCTGTCCCTCCACTCCTTCTCCTTCCTCTTTTGTAGCCCACGTTCTTTTCGTGGTACAATCCCTCCCCGCCGAGGCTGGGTATTTTATCCCGAGCCAAACGGTGATGAGGTGGGATGAGAAAGCAAAGCAGAAAGCAGAGCTCACCGGGAACAATGATCCCATTTTTATGCAAACTCCATTCTCTTGTTTTCAAGTGACTCAAAGTCCTGAAAAATACACTACCGAGAACAATCCTGATCTGGTGGAGAATAAACCCAGCAGCCTAATAGGTCCTCAAAGTCCCATCGTTTGGATTTCTCTTCCAGAGGACTGGAGCAATAACCATTTTCAGTTGTTTTCCACTCCCCCCCATGCCCGCTCACCATCCCCAACTGACACATGAGCAAAGTCTTAAGACATTCAAACACTATTTCTTGGAAGGGTGGGGGGGGAAGAAGTAAAAATAAGTTATGTTCTGCTTGAACAGAACAGACTTGTCTGCATCAGAGGAAGCTACCTGCCAATTTCTGCAGCACGGCCTTCGGTTCTTTTTTTTGACACACCCAGCAAAAAAATCCCACCCTTGACTGCAAAGAGCATAAAATAAATAGAGGAAGGGAAAACAAAAGCCTGGCAGAGGGCATTTCTTTAATACCACATCGGTTCAGACTCATTTTTACCGTTCCCATACTCAAGAAAAGGGGAAAGGGAAAAAAAAAAAAAGAGGAAACAAAAGCCACATTGATGTAGAGACCAGACAGCACAAGGGTTGGTTATCAGAGCCCATCGGCGAACGAGACACACCACCCCCAAACCAGTAAAGAATAACACAGCAGAAAGGGAAGAGGAAGAGAGCAGCAACTTCATTGTCTGCATCTCCACACCTACGTTTGCCACCGCTCAGCGCTTCTCTCGAGATCTATAAAAAGTGCTTTGAAAAAATTGAAAGAAAGAAAGAAAAAAAAGCAGGTTGGCCTCCAGAAAGCCGGTGGGGAAACGTCATCGTTCCCGACTCCTCCGAGCACCGCTCCCCAGGAGACCACATGAAAGGCCAACGACGACTGTGACATCACCAATATGACCTTATCCTAACGGCATCGAGAGCGAGCCGTGGAGCGTGTAGCAAGAGCGATCAACAGGAAGCCACAACCCCAGCAGAAAGACAAGGGCTTTCCACACACAACTGGGCTGCACGTGGCTGCTTTCTCCACCTCAGCGGCTCTTGAGGTCCCACTTTGTCTCGGCGAAGCGGGAGGGACGGCGTCAGCCCATGCCCTGCTCTGCAAGGGAAGTAAGTTCAAGGCCTGGTCTTTATAGAACGCTGTCCAATTCTCCTCCAGTGAAATGCAGCTGCTGCTTGAAGACCCCCAAGCCAAGCATCACCGAAGACCGAAGCCTGTGGTGCACGGCCTGCCTATCTGCTGTGCTCTACAGCTTAAATGAACCAAAACCAAAGCTCTGAGCTAACCCAGCCCTGGCTCTCCCCTCTGGGCTTCTCAAGCAGGGCCAGCCCGGCCCCGACACCCCATCCCCGGTGGGCTTGGGGAGAGGAGAGCTCGGCCCCAGGCACCACGAAGCTGCCACCGAGAAGAACCCCAGGGGAAGGGCGGCAGGCCCAGGACAGGCCTCGGCTCCCTCCCACCCCCAGCCCGGGCACCGGGGGTGCCGTGGGTCGGCCATTCCCCCCCTCCCTTCCCTTCCCTTCCCATCCCCGGTCCCCCACTCACCCTGCCGCCCCACGATCTCGGCCACATGCTCGGAGCTGGGCACGGGCACGCACTCGGTGGTGTTGACGCTCTTTCGGCGGAGCAGGGCCGCTTGCTCCCCGTTCAGGCCCGATGCCCCCCCGCCGGGGCTGCCGCCCAGGCCGCCGCCGCCGCCGTAGGCGTGGGACAGCATCGCCGCCATCATGCCCTGAGGATCGTCCGCCCCGCAGAGCGCTCCCGCCGCCGCCTCCTGCCCATCGAAGGAAGGCGAGAGCAGCACGGAGCCCAGCGCCGGGAGCAGCGGGAGCGGCTGGGAGGGCGAGGAGGACGAGGAGAGCAGCAGCAGCGCGGCCGGGTCCTCCTCCTCCTCCTCCTCCTCCTCCTCCTCCTCTTCCTCGTCGTCGTCCTCCCCCGCCAGCAGCTCCTCCTCCTCCAGCTCCAGGTCTCCCTCGTCCCCCTCCACCGCCTCCTCCTCCTCCTCCTCTTCCTCCTCCGCCCCGCCAGGCCCCGGCTCTCCGGGGGGATCGGGCGGCGCCGCCAAACCCTCCCGCCGCCGCCGCTGCTGCTGCTGCTGTTGCTGCCGCCGGGCTTGCCGCCGGACCCCCCCCGCCCCTCCGCCGCCTCCCCCGCCGGCGGGCAGCCCGCGATCGCGGAGGCCGAGGCCGGCCAGGCGCTGCTGGAGCAGCAGCAGCGGCGGCGGCGGCTTGGCGGGCTCGGCGGCGGGGGAGGCCGCGGCGGTGGCGGTGGCGGCGCCGCTCGGCATGGCGGGCGCGGAGGGAGGGAGGGAGGGAGGGAGGGAGGGGGGGGGGGGGGGTGGAGGAAGGCGCTGCCGGGCCGGGTCTAGCGGCGCGGGGCCGCCATGGCGCGGCGGGCAGCGAGCGGTAGCGGGCGCGGCCTGGGCGCGCTGGGGCCGCGCTCCTCAACGCGCCTTTTGTCCCATGGCGGCTCCCCTCGGCGGCGGCCGCGGGCGGCGGCGGCGGCGGCGGCGGCCACGGCGAAGGGGGGGGAGGGGGGAGGGGCGGAGGGGAGGGGAGGGAGGAGGGGGGGCGGGGAGGAGGCGGGGCGGCCCCGCCCGCCGCTCACGGCGGCGCCATTGGGCGGAGGAGCCGGTTCCGGGGAGGGGCCTGCGGGGCCGGGGGGGCCGGGAGCGGACTGGGGGCCGAGGGCTGAAGGCCGAGGACCGGGGTCCGAAAGCTCAGGGACGGGGGGTGAGGGCTGAAGGCCGAGGACCGGAGGCCGAGGACTCAGGGCTGGGAGCCGGGGGCCGGGAGCTCAGGACTGAGGGCAGAGAACCGGGGGCTGAGGACAGAGAACCGGGGTCTGAGGGCAGAGAACCGGGGGGCTGAGGGCAGAGAACCGGGGGCTGAGGGCAGAGAACCGGGGGCTGAGGGCAGAGAACCGAGGGGCTGAGGGCAGAGAACTGGGGGCTGAGGGCAGAGAACCGGGGGCTGAGGGCAGAGAACTGGGGGCTGAGGGCAGAGAACCGGGGGCTGAGG
>JANVCC010000121.1:1769643-1787583 GCA_025345505.1 Todiramphus chloris collaris | reverse complement strand
TGAGGGCAGAGAACTGGGGGCTGAGGGCAGAGAACCGGGGGCTGAGGCCGGTTCGCTGCCCAGCACACGCCTTAGACAGCAGGGGGGTGGACCTCGGGAAGCCCCGGGGCTGGCAGAGGCCTGGTGAGGGCCTGGTGAGGGTCTGGTGAGGCCTGATGGTTCTGGGTTTAAATGGACCCAGCGAGGTAAGGTGGTGTGAGCCCAAAGTGATGATTAAAGGGAAAATGTCAGAAGCCCGTGGCGGGTTCCGTCCTTCCCCTGGTCTGAGGGAAAGCAGGAGCTCGTTGAGCCGGTTAGAGCCGTGCAGGTTTTTCTGTCAGCCCCATCCTGGGTGTCTGTTGGTCTGTATTGTCTGGGTGCAAGGAGTTTATGACAGGATACGAGGATCTTTGAGGTCTTTTCCTGCCTAAACAATTCTCTGGTTCTATGTTCAAGTGACAGGTGAACATGTCCAGGCGAAACCTGAAGCAACGTGGTTGGAAATGTGATTGTGGTGTCCTGGAAAGTCAGAAATGAGAATGGACTTCCTGACTCTGAAGGCAGAGAATCAGTGAATGGTTTAGGTTGGAAGGGACCTTTGAAGGTTGTCTCATCCAATGCCCCTGCACTGAGCAGGGATGTCTGCAGGTTGCTCAGAGCCCCAGCCAGCTTGGCCTTGGATGCTTGCAGGGAAGTGATGAGCAGAAAGCAAAGGCCACTAGCTGCTGTTTCATGTGCTAGAGAACCCAGTGAGAAACACAAAGCAGAGGGTGGTCACCCTCCACAAAACCAGACTGGAAAGGAGGGAGGAATTGTTGCTGCTGAGGGTTGTGAGAGCCTGGCCCAGGCTGCCCAGAGAGGTGGTGGCTGCCCCATCCCTGGCACCATTGCAGGGGAGGTTGCCCGGGGCTCTGAGCACCCTGCTCTAGCTGCAGATGGCCCTGACCTTGAAAGGTCCCTTCCCACCCAAACCAGTCTGCAATTCAACAGCAGCCTTCAGGATTGGTGTGAGTGGAGCAGGGTCATTATACAGTCAAGGAAAGCCAGGTGAAAATGGTTGAAATATGAATGTCATAACAAGAGTTGGGGTTGTGTAGCTGCTCCCTGAAGACAGAGTGCTGAGAAAAGATTCTGGAGTTAAGTCCAAGTCTAGGTTAGAGAGGCCAGTGTCATTCCAGTGCTGGCAAAGATGAAACGTTCTATATTAATACCATGTAGCATGAAGAAGGAGGATGGGTCTGGCAAGCGTGGCAAAGCCCGTAGGGTGGAAGACTTTTGAAAAGAAACGAGGTCAGGACCAGAGAAAAAGCTCTGCAGACGGCAACCGTTGGACTCAGCACGTGTTGCTCTCAGCAGCCAGATGTCCACGTCATTGCAGTCACCAGGGATGTTAATTGGCACGTTGCTGGATGCTCCACAAGCCCAGGCTTGTCCTCAGAGTTCCTCCTTCCAGGTCAGAGCTGAGCAGAGCTCCTGGACCTTCATGGAGATGCTCTTTAGGTAGTTTTATCTCTTGCTAAAATCAGATGTAGAGAAAAGCTCAGCTGGACCACGTGGTGTGATGCCACCACTTAGGCTTTTCAGAATCAATCCCCCTCAGACTCAAACTCTTCCCTCTTTTAGGTCCATTTGAGGTTAAATTTGGTGCTCTCTAGCTGTCATTTTTCAGTCTCAGGGCAGGCTCTGTGGGAACTTTCCCACTTCTATGTGGGCACAAGTGGGTTTGGAGGTGCACCCAGCCTTGGGTGACCTGCTGTCCCGGGGTGACCTCTTCAGTGCCGCGTAAAATCCTCCGTTCCTGGTTGTTGTCTGCTCTCGATGACTTCAGATTTCATTAAAACAGAGTTGTGAAGCAGAGAGGTGATGTGAAAGGAAGGGATGGGTGAAATAAAGGTGGTTTTCTTCTGTTTCTCTGGGTTTCAGGTACATGGGGACGGAAGAACTCGGTGGTTCAGCTAGTTTGTGAGCAGAAGAAGTTAGCAGTTTGGAGATGTGGATCTCGGAGCATCAAAGGGATGCCTCTTCCTCCAGCCCTCTGGTAGTAAGGACATCTGCAAGGGATCGTTTCTGGGGGGTGTTTTCAGGGTGTTTGTATTTCAAGCACTTCCAGCAGCTGCTTGGGAGGTGTCCGTGGTGGGGGGGGGACAAGCAGGGCAAGATAGGACAATGTCCTTACGATGCTGGAAGGATGAGAAACCAGAGGCTTCCTCTGTGTGGTGGGTTTTTATCTCATGTCCAACCTAAACCTCCCCTGGGGCAACTTGAGGCCATATCCTCTTGACCTGTCACTTGGTCCTTGGGAGAAGAGCCCAACCCCACCTGGCTCCAACCTCCTGTCAGGAGCTGTCAGAGCCAGAAGGTCTCCCCTCAGCGTCCTTTGCTTCAGGCTCAACAACCCCAGGTCCCTCAGCTGCTCCTCACCACCCTTGTGCTCCAGCCCCTTCCCCAGCTCTGTTGCCCTTCTCTGGCCACACTCCAGCCCCTCGATGTCCTTGTTCACCCAAGGTGAGGAGCTGGAGGGTGTTTCTGGGTGCACTGGTTTAGTGATAGCCACGGGAACCTGTTCAACCTTTCCCCTTGTTCCCTTCTCTCCTCATCCTCCTCCTGATCCACCATCAGCTCTTCTCTACAGCAGGAAACATGATGGCCCAACACCTTGTCCAGCTGAATCTTCAAAGAGTCCAGTGTTGGGGACTCCACCACTTCCCTGGGATGATTTTTCTGCTTGTTCTCACTGTGAAAATTTTCCCTCTTGTTTTATCCAGTTCTGCTCATTGCTCTTGGTTGGGAAACATGTGAGGAGCACACAAAGAGTATGAGAAGACTATTGCCAGGCTGAGCGTTGGTTGCGCAGCCGTGGAAGTTCTCTAGATCATTTCCTTGGGCTCCTTCCCTCATGTGCACTCTGCCCATTGTGTATTTTGACCAACTCTCTGCACTAGACTTGCCTAGAGGCTTTTTGGACTGGCTGAAGGCTTTGGAGTGGCTGTATTTCCATGGCTTTGGGTATCGTGGGGACTCGTAGACAGTATTTTTCTTGTGTTGTTTCCAGAGTGCTCACCAGATGTGAGAGTTGGGCTGTCAGGCTGTTTCACAATGGTTTGCTTTCTGCTTTGCTAAATAATAATTTTCTTTGTGGCCATCCTTATTTGCCAGGTAGAAGTGGAATCGATGTACCTACTGAGAAGATAACTGGAAGAATAAAAGGGGGAAAAAAATGGAGAAATCTGGAAAACCATTGAGAATTTGGGAGAAGGGAGCAGGGAATTGTTTGTGAAGAGCAGCCAGGGACAGCACGTTGAGGCAGAAGGTAAGAAAGTTAATAAATCCTCTCAAAAAGGATTTATTATCTCAAAAAGGCAAAGTTCAGCTTCGCAGATACAGGATGGATTTTGATGCTCCACAGAATCCCAGCATGGTAGGGGTTGGAAGGGACCTCTGGAGAGCAGCTGGTCCAACCCCCTGCTCCAGCAGGGTCAGCAGGGGGCCCAAGATCTCATTGTCCAGGTGGGTTTGGAATCTCTCCAGACAAGGAGACTCCACAGCCTCTCTGGGCAGCCTGGGACAGCCTCTGACACCCTCACACCAAACAAGTTTCTCCTCCTGGTCAGGTGGAACCTCCTGGGTTCCAGTTTGTGCCCAGTGCCCCTTGTCCTGACAAGAATCCAGCCCCATCCTCTTGACCCCCCTCCCCATAAGCATTGATAAGATCCCAAAAGGAGCACATCAGAAAATCTGGGGGTTGAATGACACTACCCGGTACCTACAGGCAAAGCAGAGGAGGGATGTGGGTTATGGACTTTTCCAGCATCTTTTTGACACTGAAGGTTGAGGTGCTGCAGGAACATAAAGGAGCTTTGAAGCCTTTAGGGTGCAAAAACTGTTCCTACTCCTTTCTTTCAGACAAGAAGGAGAATTTCAGGGAGGTTTTTTTGCCTTCCCATTGCTCTTACGTGGGGATGAGGAGGGGTGAGCTCTTTGAAGCAGCTGAGAAAGGCTTTAAACTCAGTGTGGCTTCCATGGTGTTGAGCCCAAAGCTGCAGGTAGCAAGTACCTGAGGAAATGCTGATGAGTGACCTGATTAAAAATACCCTGGTTGAAAGGCAGACCTGCTCCACTGGAAAGAGCAGCCTAATTCTGGTGTAAATACACAAACCATTTGGCCAAACACCTCTCTGTGTGGATCCAGTTATAGGGCCAGCAACCAAACTGGTTTCCTACCAAGCGTAGACTGGGATCATGCCTGGGAGGCAGATGGTTTCTTGTGGAAAAGAAAGAGCTGAAATAGCTTTGTATTCTTCAGCCTGCAGATTTCCTTCCGCGGGGTTCTAAGTTAAGTCCACCCTTTGGACCCACTGAAAAATGCTGCCTGGTTTTGGTGCTCGTGCATCTCTGGAAAGGGTTGATTTTTATTTATTGCTTTATGTCTAACCAGTGTGCCCCTAATTGGGATTTTTTTTTGCCTGAAGATCTATTTATGTACCAATTAATATCTGTTGATGGAGTGTACGGATTATGAAGGTTGATTATTCACCGTAGGTGTGATTTCTGTCACCCTACATTGCTTTTTTTGCCTCTGTTGGACAGCAAAATGTTTTATAGGGTTGCTTGGGTGGGGAGTCTAGAGCACAAGGGTGGTGAGGAGCAGCTGAGGGACTTGGGCTTGTTGATCCTGGAGCAAAGGAGGCTGAGGGGAGACCTTCTGGTCTAGGTTTGTTATCGCTGGGTCGCTGACGGCCTGGAGATGCACAGTCTGGGCATTTCCTTGCTTTTTAAGTGGAAGAACCACAGTCAGCTCACTGAACGTGGCCTGCCAGGGCATGGGGGTGATTAGTAGGGCAGGCAGATATTTTTTCCATCAGCCAAACCTCCAGAACAAGTCTGCCTTCAAAATGATGTGTGTGATTTCTCCTTCTCTCCAGGCTAAATCTCCCTCTTTGAGTTCCAAACCATCACCCCTTAGCCTGTCCCAACAGGCCCTGCTCAAACCCCTGTCCCCATCTTTCTCCTAAGCCCCAAAAGCTATCCTGACACAGAATATAGGGATGACTATATATTTAAACCCAGCTCAGTGATGAAAACACCTATTATGGATATTTCTTGGGGCTCTGAGACAACACTGGTGCCAACTGAGGAAAAGGAAAATGTGTTTTTCCTGCCTTCAGGCAGCCGAGCCTCCGAGTGCGGCTTCCTGCAGAGACGGTGACCTTGGATGATTTTCTTCACCATCCAAATGACCCGGGGTGATGATGTTGTCTTGACATCACCTGGCATGAAAACAGCTGTTATCTAATAAATTTAATAGATTTCTGAGCTCAGAAGAGACCGTTACAATCATCTGGCTTGACAGTTACTACGATCAATGGTGATATTTTGGGCTTCAGCCAGCAGCATGTGAGGGTCAGGGAGGACTTCCCATCCCCGTGCACAATCAGTGGGTATTTGCTGTGTTTGGTTTATGAGTTTGTTTTCCTGGCTGGGTTGTTCTTAGAGGCATCTGAGACTGGTTGCAACTGGAGATGGGGCCCAGCAGGTCCCAATGCTCACCTACAGAAGCTGGTTTCCCCAGGGTGGTGATGTCTTCTCCTGGAGGTGCTTTAGAGAAGCTTTGGGCATTGTTTCTCACCCCACCCCAGCTGCTATATTGAGTCAAACTAACATAAGAAGTGGGATCAGAACAAAATTTGTTTCCCAAATCAGATCAAAAGGGAATTTTTTCACCTTTCTGCAAGAAGTGGTGCAGGGGGATGGATCTGGTCCCCCTGGCAGAGCTTGTGCAGCAACATCCTTGCTGGTGCAGCGCTCAGGCACTGCTGGCTCTTCAGCCCATCTTGTTTGCCTGTACCACCCAAAAGTTCACTGTATGGGGAACCAATAATAATTAATTAATAGAACCAAACAGCCTGGAAAGAAAGGGTCACTGCAACGTGTTCGGGGAGGAAATGGGAGATTTAGGGGGACTAGGAAAGTGATTTTACCCCTAGAGTGGGCAGTGGGGAGGCCACACCTCGAATCCTGGGGTCAGTTTTGGGCTCCTCACTCCCAGGAGGACATTGAGGGGCTGGAGCGTGGCCAGAGAAGGGCAATGGAGCTGGGTAAGGGGCTGGAGCACAAGGGTGGTGAGGAGCAGCTGAGGGACCTGGGCTTGTTGAGCCTGGAGCAAAGGAGGCTGAGGGGAGACCTTCTGGCTCTCAACAGCTCCCTGCCAGGAGGTTGGAGCCAGGTGGGGTTGGGCTCTGCTGCCAAGGAACAAGTGACAGGACAAGAGGAACTGGCTTCAAGTTGCCCCAGGGGAGGTTTAGATTGGACAGGAGGAAGAATTAAGAATTTCTTCATAGCAAGGGTTGTTCAGGGCTGTCCCAGGCTGCCCAGGGCAGTGGTGGAGTCCCCGTGATCCCTGGAGGGGTTTCCAAGCTGTGGAGCTGTGGTGCTGAGGGCCATGGGTCAGTGGTGCCCTGGCAGTGCTGGGTTAGCAGTTGGACTTGATGATCTTGAAGGTCTCTTCCAACCCAAACAATTCCATGATCCTATGAAGGGGAGATGATGTTGGTTGATCTAATTGCCTTCATTCCCCTGCAGGCTGAGAAATGCCTGATATTCTCTCTATTACTTGACCTTCTGATTTATTCTTTTGGCATTTTATAATCACAATTCTCATCGTTAGAGTAAACCAAGAGCAGTGGGGTGACCTGGGATGGCAAGAAAAGTTCCTCACCACCTGGGGAGTGGGACCTGACTGCCCGTACTGTGAATATAAATAACTATCTCAGCCCAGAATCCAGAGCTTTGTCATCTGTGCACTGGGGCTGTGCCAGCTACAGAAGCTACGTATGTAATTTGTATGATAATCTTTTCTCTTACACCCTTCCCATAATGATCTCGTTGCGTAAGGAGCGAGTTTTAACAGGGGTTGGAAAAGGGAAAAGATTTCTCCAAATCCCTTGCCAGCTGAAGGGATTTGTGGAGGATGGAGAGCCCGGCTCCCTTCCGAAAGGCACGGATTCAAACGCACGAAGGCAGGGAGAGCCTTCATTCCAGGTGAGGGGAAAAATCAGTCCTGGAGACCCGGCCAGGAGCCCGGCCTCGTCTGGTTTGTGACAGCGAAACGATGCCCTGTGCTCGACACTCCAGCTGCTGGTTTACACCTCACTGCCTTTAATCTTAGGAATAAACAGTGTATTCATTGTTTCAGCTTTCGGGGTGGCAAGGTCTGCACGGCAGCTTGGTCATGCCAGGAATTTAAGTTTATGTAATTTGTTTTTTTTTTTTTTTTTTTTTTGAATTGAAGGCATGATCTCTGGCAAGCTGGGGTGTGAAATGCAAAGCGTTGGAGATGCCTCATGGTGGAGAGACCCTGCTTGGTCCTTACGCCGCTGGAGCATCTTTCACAGGTAGTGGGGTCTTGTTGCTCCATGGTCAGAGAATCCCAGACTGGTTTGGGTTGGAAAGGACCTTTCAAGGTCCCATCCAGTCCAACCCCCCTGCAGGGAGCAGGGCCATCTGCAGCTAGAGCAGGGTGCTCAGAGCCCCGGGCAACCTCCCCTGCAATGGTGCCAGGGATGGGGCAGCCACCACCTCTCAGGGCAACCTGGGCCAGGCTCTCCCCACCCTTAGCACCAACAATTTCCCCTTCTCTCCAGTCTAAATCTCCCTCTTTGAGTTTCAAACCTTCACCCCTTGGCCTGTCCCAACAGGCCCTGCTCAAAACTCTGTCCCCATCTTTCTGACAGGTCCTTGAAGTCCTGAAAGGCGACCAGAAGGTCTCCCTGGAGCTTTCTCTTCTGCAGGCTGAACCCCCCCAGCTCTCCCAGCCTGGCTCCCAGCAGAGGGGTTCCAGCCCTCCCAGCATTGCTGGGGCTCCTCTGGCCCCGCTCCACCAGGTCCCTGTCTCTGCTGTGCTGAGCACTCCCGAGCTGGCCCCAGCACTGCAGGGGGGTCTCTCTCTCTCTCTCTCTCTCTCTCTCTCCCCAGAGCCCTGGGAGCAGAGGGGCAGAACCACCTCCCTTGACCTTCTGACAAGGGACCAGCTCAGCCAGCTGCCACCCAGCTGTGATGCTCCTGCTGGGCAGAGCACATGGAGCAGAGGCCAGAGCAGCTCTGATAGCTTTGAACTGATGGTCCCCAAGCAAATAAAAGCAGAACAAGCTGTGCCAGTGATAAGACACCAGGTATGGCAGGAGAGAAGTGGTTGAACATACACTTCATGTTCATTTTTTCCTCCAGAAGCCGCCTCGATGCTTTGTGAACCAGGGATGGATGAAGCTAGAGAAGAGAAGAGGTTGAGTATAACGAAAGGGAACTTTGGAGTGTTTTTTATAGTAACTTGGATGGATACAATCCAGACATGTCTGGGATTTTCCCTGCACGATTGCGTTCGGCGCGGTTTGAGTCCACCCTGGGGTGGTGGGACCACCCCGCTTTCCACCGTCTCTCAAACCGCCTCTCCCTTCTTGCAGAACCAACCCAAACACTCCCTTCTCCTCCGGGTTTGCCTTGCAGCTCCCCCTCCCATCTGCTCCTCTCTTCTCCTCCCCTGCTTCCCCCAACAGCCTTCTGTGCCATATGGTCCCTCTCTCCCGCGCAGCCTCGGCGCCGCTGTCTGGTCCTCTTCCCCTCCGGGCACCCTCAGCCTTGCCAAGCCCCGGGATTTTTCTTACAGAGCTCATGGAACGTGATGTTTTTTGCCCCATCCCATCTCCTGAGATGATGGCTGGATTGCAGCTGCTTTCTTTTAGCCTCAAAACACAAACTTGCCAGAGCCAGGGCTCGTGTTTCTGATATGTGGCATCTTGGGAGTTTTTAAGCTGATCAGGTGAGATTTCTCCTTGATCTTTCAGCCCTCTGGCTGCTTTTTTCCCTCTCTATTTCGGGGATATTCTCCCTTTGCCTTCTTTCAACTTTCTGCTGACTGGTGAGATCCGCATTCCACTTTGAGGTGGATTTTCCTGTTTCATTTCATCTTGTTATTTAACAGTGACCCTGAATTCTCTCATCTTTCTCCGCTGCCTAGGTAGGCGTCCACTTTCTTCTGCAATGAAGAAGGATATTTTTGTAAGCAGTTGGAATAAGCAGAGGAGGTAACACAGCCACCCATCCTTGCCAGCCTGGTCCATGCATTCTCCAAATCCCTGCCAGGAGGTTGGAGCCAGGTGGGCTTGGTCTCTTCTCCCAAGGAACAAGTGATAGGACAAGAGGAACCGGCCTCAAGTTGCCCCAGGGGAGGTTGAGGTTGGACATGAGGAGAAATGTCTTCATGGCAAGGGTTGTTCAGGGCTGTCCCAGGCTGCCCAGGGCAGTGGTGGAGTCCCCGTGATCTCTGGAGGGGTTTCAAAGCCGTGGAAATGTTCTGAGGGCCATGGGTCAGTGGTGCCCTGGCAGTGCTGGGTTGGATTTGATGATCTGAAAAGTCTCTTCCAACCAGAACATTTCTATGATTCGATGCCTGCTGGCATAGGAAGGGGATTTCTATCAGAGGTTTCATTTAGAGGGTCATCATGATGGGGCATTGCCAAAAAAAAAAAAAGCAGTGCCCATGTTTTATTGAATTATTTGGGGATTTTTCCTAGCTAGGACCAGTTCTAGTGCTGCTTAAAAATCTCCAGGCTGTGGCACTGGAAGCTGCACTGATGACAGAAGGGGAATGGACAAAGGCACGCCAGGTTGCCCTGTCTGCTGGGGAGTGTGGTCACAGCCAGATAGTCAGGCTGAAAGGGATCCAGACAAACCCTTCACACCAAAGAAGTCGGGATTTTTGGCTTATCCTGCTAATCTAAGAGTGTCTGGGCACAGGTGCCAGGGAGGTAACGCTTTCCGAAGGCATTTGATCCGCTGATTCAAAGAGAAGCCGTCACCCGCTGCTGCATCCCTGCAGGAGAGCTGCCATCCCAAATCCACCATCTGCCCACTTTGGTCGTGGCTGAGGCATCTTGTTTTTACAGTTACAGATGGCTGGAAAAGTTAAATAAACTTGACAGAACCATAGCAGGGGATTTTGCCTTCCCTCCCACTCGTGTGTGTCAGCGCTGCCCGTGACGATCCAGCGACTCTTTCGGCTGGTTACAAGCAGCCAGGGTGGGATGGTGGAGTCAAGCACCCAGAAGTCCCACAGAAACCCAGTGTCAACGTCCTTATTTTCCAGGCAACGTTGGAAGAAACATCTGCTTGTGTATCTTCATCAGGAAAAGTCCTAGATTTCATAGAACCGTAGAATGGTAGGGGTTGGAAGGGACCTCTGGAGACCATCAAGTCCAACCCCCCTGCCAGAGCCAGAACATAGAACCCTAAAATGGTTTGGGTGGGAAGGGACCTTTCAAGGTCACCCAGTCCAACCCCCCTGCAGGGAGCAGGGCCATCTGCAGCTAGAGCAGGGTGCTCAGAGCCCCGGGCAACCTCCCCTGCAATGGTGCCAGGGATGGGGCAGCCACCACCTCTCGGGGCAGCCTGGGCCAGGCTCTCATCACCCTCAGCACCAACAATTTCTCCCTTCTCTCCAGTCTAAATCTCCCTCTTTGAGTTCCAAACCATCACTGCTTGTCCTGTGCCAACAGACCCTGCTCAAAACTCTGTCCCCATCTTTCTGACAGGTCCTTGAAGTCCTGAAAGGTGACCAGAAGGCCCCTCTGGAGCCTTCCGGGCTGAACACCCCCAACTCTCTCATCCTGGCCTCCCAGCAGAGGGGTTCCATCCCTCTCAGCATTATTGTGGCCCTGATGATTTGAAGGTTTGGGCTTTTTTCCCCGAGGTCTTCTGGGGAGCAGACACAATCCATTGCCTGTTCAACCAGAAATGAGCAGAAACCATCAGTGATCCAGGTCGCATCCCACCCTTGCAATCTGTCTTGAACTCAACAGGAGGCTGAATGGCCTCCAAATGCAAAAAGACCCCAAACCCTCGATAACGAAGAGAAACCATAACTTGAGAAACTCAGAACCTGGCAATAAGTGGTCTATTTCTCCTCCTCCAAGTCCCTCTTGATCCCTTATCTTCAACCCCTGGAGCTGTGGTGGCCTGGCCTGCTGCCACGGGTCTCCTTTCCCAGCAGACATGGACCTGCCGTGACGGTACCCGAGGTGGCAACTCTACCACCCATCACACAATCATAGAACCATTTAGGCTGGAAAAGACCTTTATGGTCATCAACATTTGAGCAACCTGTGAAATTTAATCAACAGATATTTGTTGCTAAGCATCTTCCCGTCCATAATGGGAGGTGTTTATTTTCTTTACTGCTGTGTGCAGCCTCTTTGTCAATATTTTGGCCAACGCCGATGTCATTTCTTCAGTCCTTGAGCTTCTCAGGGCAGAGGATGATCACTGGAAAGAAAATATACATAGTAAATACATCTCCCACATACAGGAGGACTCAGCCATGTGTGGTGACTGGTTTGGGGTGGCAGATCTAACACTGAGGAGGAGGAGGAGCAGCAGCCTGGGCACCACTGTCTTAAAAGCTGCTGGTTTAAGAGTAAAACCCAATTTTCCAGCTCCAGAAATGACTAATTGTGTTTTTCCCCCCCCTCTCCTCCCTGGCTCCCGAGGACGGAGCTGCTGGTGAGCCGCTCTCTCTGCTCCCTACACTCTTTCCGTGCTAACGGGGTATTTTTATCTTTGCCTTCCCCCCCCCCTTTTTATTTTTTGAGTACATTTTTTCCATCTCTGGTGCCAGAACGGGTAGGAAAATAAACGGAAACCCTGGTGCTGAGGAGCTTCCCCCCAGATGAAGCTGGGCTGCAACAACATCGATATCAATCGTACTTCTTTTACTTACTAGACTGTTACTTATTTGACAGCAGCCAGTAAAGACAGTCCCAGACAGAGACAGCTGGTATAAAAATGTGCTTGACAGGCATAAATAAATAACAGTTAATTGAAATAGAAAGCCCTTCTGCTTCTTCGTGGTGACAACTGAAACGCTTCCCTAAAAACGGATCGGCTGCAGAGCAGCGGAGAAGAATTAAACGGTGCTGTAACAGGCCAGGGAGGTCACGTTCTCTAAGAAATGGGGTTTTTTTAATGGAAAAATGGGGTTTTAGACATTTTTTTCCACTAGCCACACTGATTTCTTTTTTTCTGGAAAAACAGGAATGCTTCACATCCCAAATGCTGCCTCTTCTGGAATGTAGGAGGCTGTAGTTCGGGAGCTGGGCTCCGTTCTCATCCCTTATCTCGCAGTCACGCTTCTTCTGCTGGCACAAGGAACTAACCGTGCCCGCTGCTTCTTTATCTGCCAGGGAAAGAGTCTGAACAACAAGCAACAAGCAAATGGGGCTTTCTGCTTCTTTATCTGCCATGGAAAGAGTCTGAGCAACAAGCAACAAGCAAATGGGGCTTTCTCTCCTGGGAGAAACATCCTCTGCGTATCCTCGCAGGGACAAGAAAAGACACAGAGCGGCTCCGGATGAGCAGGTGAATAAAAGTTCAATTAAAACATAAATAACCTTACCAAAAAAACCCCAAAACTCTCCATCTTCTAGTCCTGACCTCGCTGCCCAGTGGAGCCTCGACCTGATTTTCTTTGCTGTAGTCTGGGGTAAGTTAAAGCTGCCTTCTTTGAGCGCGGTATTTTTAGAGCCCGAATGCAGAGTGCCCGTTTGTGGGTAGTTGGCCTCGCCCTCGATTCATTTTCTTTCCCTTCCTTGTTGAGCTGTAATCATCTCGTGCAAATCGGGGCCTTGTGGGAAAAAAAAAAACCCCTGTCTTTCTGCTGCCCCTTGCAGGGAGCACTTGCTTGGCTCTGGAAAGTAAGGAGCCAATTAAAACCCAACCCTGCTTAGTTGGTAATTAAAGAGAAGCGCCTCCCGTATGATTTGGCACCGCTTAAGAAGCGGGTGAGGGCACTCTTGGCATGCTGGGTGAAAACCAGGAGTAAATTTACCCTCTCCTATTTTTTTCTAGTTGGAATCTTCAATGGCAGCACAGTGGGAGCCAGGGGGAGCTGAGAGGGTGGTTGTCCCCTCCCTGGGTCCATGCCCATGGGTTTCCACCTATGCTTGTGATGCTGGTCACTGCGTGAGCAAAGCCAGGTCCTCTCTTGCTGCTGGGACATCTCCTCCATCACTCCAGTGCTGCCAGCTCTGTACTAAGCAATTTGTAGAAGGAACTGCTAAAGAGAGTCCAGGGGAGGCTGGGAAGATGCTGAAGGGCTGGAGCATCTCTGTGGCCAGGAAAGGCTGAGAGCCCTGGGGCTGTGCAGCTGGAGAAGAGCAGCCTGAGAGGGGAGCTGAGCAATGCTGAGCAAGAGCTAAAGGGCCCCGGGGGGCAAGAGGATGGGGCCAGACTCTGCTCAGTGGTGCCCAGTCACGGGACCAGGGGCACAAACTGGAACTCTGAAGGTTCTGTCTGACCAGGAGGAGAAAGTTGTTTGGTGTGAGGGTGTCAGAGGCTGTCCCAGGCTGCCCAGAGAGGTTGTGGAGTCTCCTTGTCTGGAGAGATTCCAAACCCACCTGGCCAATGGGATGCTGGGCCCCCTGCTCTGGGTGACCCTGCTGGAGCAAGGGGGTGGCACCAGCTGATCTCCAGAGGTCCCTTCCAACACCCACCATTCTGTGATTCTCTAATTAAGTGTTTTGAGCTCTGACAAGAGGGTGATAATCCCATCCTGGAGCGAGGCTTCATGTCACAACACGTCCTCGCAGCCAGCTTTCTCCTGAGACATCAGGCTCCTCAGCAAAGCCTACACTGAAACTACTGTAGGCTCCAGTCCTCCGGAAATTACAACCTGGCTGTGTGGGCAGAGATGAAAGGGGCTGTGGTCAGCCTACTGCTCCTCAGGGCACGCTCACAGCACTATCCAGAGGTGAAGGAGGCAGAGACTGGATTTAGCAACAGTTGAAATAAGGTCAGGTCCACCCTGGCTGGTGTCTGCTGGGTTGATATTCCAGGACCGCTCCTGCCTCCTACATCCCTGATTTAAGAAGAGATTGTGTTTCAAAAGCAACCCGAGGAGCTTTAACTGGCTGTTCCTCGAGTGATTCATTACATGCAGATATTTTCTCATGGCACGTAACCAGTTTGTCTTTTCCAACGTGGAAATCTATTCATTTTCTACCTCACACCCTCGGGAGGCATCGCTTGGGATGCACACAGTTCATGGCAGCAGCTTTTCTCCTGCTGATCCCAAGGGAAGTGGCCATTCCCCCCGAGACACAGAAATGCTGATAGAATCAAATCAGAGATTAGAATGCTTTGGGTTGGCAGGGACTCCCCTTTAAAGGTGTCCTGGTTTCACTGGGACAGAATCATAGACCCACTATGGCCTGCAGGTCATCTGTAGATTGGAGTCAGCCAGGGCAGCTGACCTGAGTTAGCTCCAGGTAGATCCCATCCCATAAATATCATGCTCAGTATAAAATTTGGTGAGGAGAGAGGTTCTCCTGTTTGGGCTCCTCCTGGTTTTGCTCCCAAGGCTGTTTTCCTGTCCTGTGACCATCGTACATTTGCTGGGCTGAGTATAACTTTTCTACTTCATACTGGTATTAGTTTGGCTGTTTTATTAAGTCCATTTTCATTTCAACCTGTAAGTCTACTCTCCTTTTCCTGATCCCCTTTCTGGGCTGGGAAGGGGTCAGTAAGTGGTAGAGCACAGGGTGTAGTGTAGCTGGGGGTGTGGGCTAAATGTAGACAAAAGCTCATCCAGTCCAACATCTCTGCACCGAGCAGGGCCATCTGCAGCTAGAGCAGGGTGCTCAGAGCCCTGGGCAACCTCCCCTGCAATGGTGCCAGGGATGGGGCAGCCACCACCTCTCTCAGCCACCAGGTTCTCCCCACCCTCAGCACCAACAATTTCTCCTTCTCTTCAGTCTAAATCTCCCTCTTTCAGTTCCAACCCATCACCCCTTGTCCTGTCCCAACAGGCCCTGCTCAAAACTCTGTCCCCATCTTTCTGACAGGCCCCCAGAAGGTCTTGGATGGAGCCTTCTCCAGGCTGAGCACCACCAGCACCCCTGAGCCCTTCTCCACAGGGCTCTCTCCAGCCCTTCACCCCCAGCCCGGGCTGATCCCGGGGGTTGCCCTGACCCAAGGGCAGGACCTTGCCCTTGTTGAATCTCATGAAGCTCACATGGGCCTGCTTGTCCAGGTCCTTCTGGATGGATCCTGTCCCTCAGGTGTGTTGACCTTGCCACTCAGCTTGGTGTCATCTGCAAACTTCCTGAGGGTGCCTTTGACCTCACTGTCCATGTCATTGATGAAGACCTTAAACAGCACCAGTCCCAGTACTGATCCCCGAGGGCCACCACTTGTCACCCTTCTCCATCTGGGTGTTGAACTGTTGGCTACCACTCTCTATTTGTGCTCACTCCAAGTTTCTCAGTGCTCCTGCTTCTGAACTTCTGCTAGAACAAGGGTGGCGAGAGGTAAGTGCCATGTGCCCTTCTGCAGCCATTCCCAAAAGTGCTGCTGCTTCAACTCTTTTGCTTGGTAACCTGATGTCCAAACCAGGCATCTTTGGTCTTGAGACTTCTCCTTGTCCTAGCACTGATGTAACTTTGGGCAAGGTTGGGATCTCTGTCCTGTGTGAAATCCCAGGAGATAAGCCCTTGGAAAAACACAGCTGGGACCTCCTCTTGAGCAGGATGTCACTGGGCTGAGCCTGTGTTCTTCAGGTGGTGACATCTCCTGGGTGAGATAACCTTCAGAGGGACAAGACCAGATGTTTGGTAGAAGATGGTGCCTGTTTTCCCCCTTAACCTACTGGGAGCTTGAGTACTGGAGACAGTTGCTCGGGGGCTGCGTGAGACAGGCTGCTGGGAGCTTGTAGGCTCGAGAGATGAGGCATCAGCCTTTACAGGATGCTCTCCAGTCCCTCAGATAAGTCAGATTTGATTTGTTTTTTTACTAAAATCTGCCTCTTTGTTAGATAAAATTCTCTAAGAAACCTGACAGGCTTTCTGGCAAGGTTTCAATAAACCCAGCACGGTCCCATGTTGTGCTTTAACTGCAGACACGTTGGCAAGCGGAAAAAGAAATGTTTTCTAACGTTCCTGGTGAGCTCTAAACTGGTGACTCACCACGATGTTCTGCAGCCAGGATGAGGTTCCACCAGAAAAACCTCCCTCCCCATCTGGGTGCAGGGGAACGATGGCTGCACAAATGGTTTTATCCACCAAAACCAGCAAAGAATAATGATTTCTGCCCCTAAGTGCGTGCGGGGAAAGCCCAGCTTATGATGGGACATAGTGAGGTTTGTCTTTAGGACAAGTGAGGTTTCACCCACCCAAAACAACCCAACACAGATGAGCAGGCTGGGAGGTTTGGGTAGACACCCTGTCATTTGCCTGCTTGAAAAGAGTCCATCTCTTCACCAGCTCCAAATTCCAGAGGTAAGAAGTAGTACAAAGGTAGAAGGTCGTCCATGTGATGTTAGCACCAAGGGTCTGCACCTTCCTTGAAAGGGCTTTTAACTCTTCTGCAGACAGTTGTGTGTAGGAACAGTTCCATCCATGAAGCTCAGGGTGAGCTTTGCAACCTCCCTGAAGTTTCTAGGCCTGGTTTTAGTTAATATCAAAGCATTACCTGCTCCAGTTTCTTTTGCATCAGGAGGAGAAACAACAAAGTCCCATTTCTCTGGTGGACCAAGCGTGGTCTGGGCTCTTCCAAAACTCAGGTTTAGGTTTGAACACCAGCCTTGTGGGGGTCTTGGATCTGCTCCTTTAGTGCTGGGACTGCACTTTAAAGCCAGCCTTGGATCATTTGTGTAGGCCATGATGGTCATCAGAAGATGTGTGACTTCCCATCCATAGGGAGTAGTCCCTTGGAGAGAGGGGACAATGTCTCTGCTGAGCCATGCAGAGCAGTTTGCTTTCAGAAGGTGTTTTAAAATGTTTTGGGTTTTTTTGTGGCCATGTTCTTAGCTAGATGGGTGTATATAAAGAAAAGGCAAGCGTGAGACTGAAGGAACATGTCACCTTGTTGAAGACCTAAGGGACAGCCTCTAGTCCCAGTCAACATTCAGATCAGCTGAGGAGTCTGATGCTTTCTTTCCCTAGTTGGTAATTGCTGACTTGACTCTCACTAACCTGGCAGTTCTGGTTTTTTCAGCCTTTCCAAGCCCTCGAGGTACCAGGTTTCTCTTCCACAGCCCTTGGCCACTCTTGGTGGTTTGCCTTGGAGCTGCTCTGGCTTTGCAGCAGGTGACCTGGCTGTGGGACAACCAGAACCTGGTGAAGCTCTTGCTTTATCCCCATCTGATCCTTAAAAAGAAGGAGAAAAGAGAAATTTCCCTGGACTAGATGCTACCCTTAAAATTGAGGGGTTGGGTTGTGCCTGGCTGAGGAACTCTGGGTCCTTGCTGGTTGCCCCTTTTCAGAGCTTCCCTTTCCCTCATGTCCCTGGGTTCAGGCAATTTGGGGTATGAAATGCTTCTTTCCTTTCCCCTTTTTGTTAAGAGGTTGCTTCCAAAGCTAATATGAAAATGTTCATTGAGTGCTAAAATGAAAAAGATAAATCACTGGGATGGAGACCTTTCTCTGGCACTTTTCTTGCCATCCCCTCACCACCTTCAGCAAATTCCTTTCATTTGTCCACCAAATTAATTCTACTAAATCTTTTCCTGTTAGCAGGCGGCACAATAATTCAAGCAGGTACTAAGTGCTGGTAACAAATGTTAAACCTCACATCTGGGACAGAAAATATTCATTTTTTTTCTAGTTGCAGGCAAAGATAAATGAAGGAAAAAAGAGACGGTGATGGCACCTGAGCCCCAGAAAGCATTTGGGATGCTCACAGGGTATACATTAAATGTATGTATTTTTTAATATTATTCCTATATAAATGTATATTTTTCTATTGAATTATAAAAGCAGAGGGCTGGATTTGACTTCCAATTAAACAGCAGTGGCTGTTACACCTTCCAAGGTGCTTTCCTTATTAATTTCAAGCCCAGGAAATGAGGCGTCTTGACGATAGTGGTAGGGACCCCATCTGACCAAACGTGAGCACCCAAGATTTCTAGGCTGTTTATCT
>JANVCC010000121.1:1746136-1769633 GCA_025345505.1 Todiramphus chloris collaris | reverse complement strand
CCCATCTGACCAAACGTGAGCACCCAAGATTTCTAGGCTGTTTATCTCTGGTAGGACCCATCTGACCAAACGTGAGCACCCAAGATTTCCAGGCTCAATTTATCTCATCCTGCAGAAGACATTTAAAGCTGTTTCTGTGAATTATTCCCTCAAAATGCCTGTTTCTCTTCACTGACTGAGAGGTGATGGAGATGTCTATGCTGCAGAAACCTCGAGTGGAGGGAGCTGAATCCTGCTCTGGCTGATGATGAAGTCATTATTCTCCCCTAGGTCCCTGTTGACCTTTTGGCTCCATGATTGCCTGAGCTGGGAGGAAGTGAACCCCTGGGAAACGATCGTTCGTTCGTGATAACTGATTTATTTCCAAGGTTTCTACTCCACGTGACGTTGGAGGTTGCCTCGGTCAAGTGTGCATCTGGCTTTTGTCTCCTGTAACTCTAATGAAGCATTTAATGATGTGTCAGGTGGTGGCTTGGTGAGAGAAATAAGGCAGTGTGGTCCAGCCTTTTAAGGTAAGGATGGGCTGGGTAGGCAATTGCCATTGGACAATAGTGGTGGAGGGCTTGGGCATGTCATAGAATCATAGAACAGTGTTGGTTGGAAGAGATCTTTAAGCTCATGGTGTCCAACTGCCAGGTCACCACTAAACCATGTCCCTTGGCACCACATCTCCACAGCTTGGAAACCCTCTCTGCGGATGGAGATGCCACCTTCTGTCCCAGCTGAACCCTTGTGCTGGAGGTGACTTCAACTAATTGTTGAAGTAAGGATATTGTGAGTATCTGTAACAGCTTGGGGACAATCCTGCTCATCTTGGTGCTGGTGAAGCCCCAGCTGGTGTTGTGTGTTGGGATGAGCACCAGTGTGGAAGAAAGCAGTGAGGAAAAGCAGAGAAATGGGGTCCTCCAAGTTGCATCTTGGGGGGCTGTGTCTGCTGTGTAACTCCAGAGGAGGTAGAAGAGGGACATGAGTTTTGCAAGGGAGTAAACTGTTTTCTGGACTTTTTTTTTGGTTGAAACCTCTGAATAATATGAGATTCAGTGCAGAATGTGGTTTCTCAGCTGTACTGGGAATTGCTGCCCAGATAAGAGCTGTCCCTGTACAAGCTGGGCATGGGTTGAGGTGTCCTTATGGCTCTGCTTTCTGATGGCCACCTTCAGCTAGGCTTCTCTGGCCATTCCCAAAAGAAAGTTTAAAATGCCAGTGGGAAGAGCAGAGCTTGTTTCATCCTGCCCAGGAGTCAGAACCAGCACGGAGACCTGTGTGGTTCGTTAGCATGCTCAGTAATTTGCAGGCTAACTAATCCCATCACACCCCTGCACGGTGAGACTGATTACCCCCATTTTCTGATAACAGGATCATGGGAGTTAATTGATTTCCTAAGGTGACTGAGTGGGGATTAGAGCTCAACTCCAAACTCCTCCTCTCTGGCAGGCTGTGTCATGGAATCAGATTGGTAGGTGTTGGAAGGGACCTCTGGAGGTGATCTGGTGCCACCCCCCCTGCTCCAGCAGGGTCACCCAGAGCAGGGGATCCCATTGGCCAGGGGGGTTTGGAATCTCTCCAGACAAGGAGACTCCACAGCCTCTTTGGGCAGCCTGGGCTGGGCTCTGCCACCCTCACACCAACCAAGTTTTTCCTACATGTCCAGGTGGAACCTTCTAAGAGGCTGGGTACCACTTTGTGGATTTTACCCTTTTCTGCAGGTTTCCAGGCCTTGATGGCTGTTCTCAAAAACCTCCCAGGGCTTAGCCACGAGCCGTTTGCTTTGCAGAGTGTCAGGCTGCCCCAACAAACACCCTACAGCACCTCCTGGGGTGGGTGGTGGGACAGAGCAGCTCCTGTGCCCACCTCGGGGGCAGCGTCGGGTCCCTCACTGCTTGGGAGAGATTCCTCCTCGTGCCCAGGCTGATGGCACGCCGGGGATTTAGCAGCACAGACCATCCTGTTGTGGTGCCTTGTGTTCCCTGGCACTGTTTTGTTCCCTGGCACAGCCGCCGGCTTTGTCCCCTCGTCCCCGGCGCCGCCTGTGACAGCTCAACAATAGTCGGGTGGCCGCCGCGCGCTGCTTGGGATGCTCCTCACAGGCATCTGTTGGTTTGTGCATCCCCATCTGCTGCTCGGATCTGCTCTGGGTTTCTGCGAGGACCGTGGGGGGCAAACACTGCCCTTTTGTTTGTCTGCTCCTGGCTGGGTTTTCACACGTACTGGTGATGTCACTTGGCAAATGGAGTGGCATGTAATCATGGACTCGCAGAATGGCTTGGGTGGGAAGGGACCTGTCAAGGTCATCTGGTCCAACCCCCCTGCAGGGAGCAGGGCCATCTACAGCTAGAGCAGGGTGCTCAGAGCCCCGGGCAACCTCCCCTGCAATGGTGCTAGGGATGGGGCAGCCTGGGCCAGGCTCTCCCCACCCTCAGCACCAACAATTTCTCCTTCTCTCCAGTCTAAAACTCCCTCTTTTTAGTTCCAAACCATCACCCCTTGTCCTGTCTCAACAGACCCTGCTCAAAACTGTCCCCATCTTTCTGCCAGGCCCCTTCAAGTGCTGAAAGGCCACCAGGAGGTCTCTCCAGATGGAGCCTTCTCTTCTCCAGGCTGAACACCTTCAACTCTCTCAGCTTGGCCTCATGGGAGAGGTGCTTCAGTCCTTTGAGCAATGGTCTTGTCTCTTAGGTAGGCAAACACAGCCACATCTGCTGGGAAAGTTTATAGTAATGCTTTGTGTCCCTTTTGGAAGGGTGTTGCTGGCTGGTGAGCATGGACAACCTAAGCAGAGAACTGTTTCCTTTGCCTGCACTTTGGGAGTCAAGGTTTGGATGCTGCAGCCATTCTGCAGTGCTCAGATACCCTCAAAGCCAAGTTGTCCCTTGAATAGCTCGTGCTCCGGAGTGTTTTGAGTTGAATCATGTCATGCAGCTGAAGAAAAGGCCATAGTCACCCCAAATGTCCAGGTGGTCAACCCAACACCTGGACAGGCTATCAACAGGTACTGGATGGTCTGGGCCTCATTGCTGACGTGGAGTTATCACTGACAAGAACTTGTTTAAAGCTTGCTAGGGATGTTGCACGTGCAGAACACTATTTTGGGAAGAAGATTGAGCGCCGGTGTCATGGGTAAGGTCCTACCCAGCTCTGTGACATGGTCTCTCCAGGGAAGGTTCTCAAAGGCAGGCTGTAATTGCATAGAATAACTTTATGGCTCTGTATAAATTTAATCCTCTTTTCTCCGTTCGAGCTACACCTACACACTAAAGTGCTTCTCGTCAAGCATGCCAAGGATATATGGGAAGACTGCTTAATTATTACATATAATTTTATCTTTTCTATTTTTTTTTCCAGGAGATGTGACTTCTTTTTCAAGAAGTTCTTTATGCCACTGAAACTTGCACGTAAAGAAAGTACATCCTTGGGGACAAAAAGCCCTGCTGAGCTTCAAGAGGGCCAACCGGTTTCCAGCATGAGCCCAGCTTGCTGAGCCAGATGGAAAAAAATAGGAGATGATAAAAGCTTTGAGCTGTAGAGCACCTGGAATTTGGTTTCCAACCGTAACAACTCCATGATTTTTGGTAAATAAGCAATTTCTCTTCCAGTAGAAATCCATCAAGGTGTGTTTTAGGGGTCCAAATATTTTTCAAATCCCCATCTCAGAGCCAGTGCTTATGCTGTGGGTGGTTGAGAAGATTTAAGTCCATGGTCAATGGGTGGTACATGTGGGTACTTCATGGAAGCTCTGCTCTGGCAGGCAGGTGACTTGTTTTTCTGATGTATTCTTACTGGTTGCACTGGGCAGGACTCGGTGGACTAAAATGACTCCATAGATACTTGCATGACTAGGACTCTTGGAGATCAGTGAAGTACCTGGAGTAGTCCCTTCAGCTCTGGGGCCCTCATTGTAAGAAAGACCTGTTGGAGCAGGTCCAGAGGAGGCCACGAAGATTATCCAAGGGCTGGAACCCCTCTGCTGGGAGGCCAGGCTGAGAGAGGTGGGCCAAGGAAAGAGGAGCACCAGGTTGGACTGGGCAGTGCTGGGCTCCCAGTTGGACTCGATGATCTGAAAGGTCTTTTCCAACCACAATGATTTGATGATTTGATGAAGGCAGGGTAGGCAGGAGGCTCCAGGTGAGCCTCGGTTGGGCCACCTGACAATTCCTGGGTGAAAGAACAGGAAAAGGTGCTGTTTGTCAGATGTGATGGATAAAGAATTAAAAATAATTAAAGCACAGGAGAATTGTTAACTCCATCAGGATGGTTTTATGGAAAACATGCCCCGGGACCATCGGGTTTCTCTTATTCACGTAACGTAATTAACGAAGCAGCCAAAAGAAGGGAGAGCCTCACAACTTTACTGCCTTCCTGAGCACCCAGAAGATCACTGGTGAGAGGGTTTGATTTGGGTTTTCCACTTCAGGCACAAAAATGAGCACAGAGCTGGGAAAGGATATTTAATTGCTAACTTTCTCTTTTTTTTTTGAAGCACCTACTTCTCAGCGTCGTTCACAAGCGATGTTCTTTGACTCTCCCGAAGACTTGAGCTGATGAAAGAAACTGGAGCAAGAGCATATCAAGGACAAAGCCAGAATCCAGATTTTAATGAAGCAGCCATAACCTTTTACTGAGGCAACCTCACCCTGGCTTCGTCAGGAACCTGATTAAAACCAATCCAGCTATTCAGTGTGGTGCTTAATTACAGCCGAGCCTGTGAGCTCCCTCAGAGTTATGGCTTTTTCAGGAGTTCAGATAAAATTTCCCTTTCCTCCTTAGATTTAGAGGTTTGTTTTTTGGAGGCTCATAACTTATTTATAATGAACTATGCTTTGGGCTGCAGCTTGCTGATGCAAAGTGAGCAGATGGTTGGTTGGTGCCCACCTGAGCGTGAATTATTTTGGGGGGTGTCCAAACAAACCTCCACACACACACACCAGCTCTTTTTGTTTTCCCTGGGTTGGGTTTTTTTGTTAATGGAATATTTGTAAACACTTTTAATTCTTTTTTTCTTTTTTTTAGTTGTAAAACTTTTCCAATCACCTTTTTCCTACCTGACCTCAAGTTACAGAGAACACTGGAGAAGTTTACTTCACGCCTAAGAAGTCACGTTGAGGGCAAAAGCTCTTCTTGTCGTGAGAAATGGGGTAGGGGTGTAAATATTTCTTGTCTTTTCAGCCATAAATGGGAAGAAAATCAGGGGAAAGCTCCTGCTTCCAGCCAGGCAACCTTTTAAAGCCTTTCCCTGACTTTCACTTGAGCTTAGAGGCAGGCAGGAGAAGGCAGCAATTTGGGGGAAAAACCAGGAGGAACCATAAGGAAACTATTTTTCCAATAGCTTCCATGACTTTTCCCCCCCTCTTTTTTCTCCTGAAACTGCAGGATCAGGACCTTAATTCTCCCTGCTTCAGGTTTCTTGGAATAACATCAAGAGAGCAGCAGCTTTTTAATTAAAAAGGGCTTGTGAGGTTTTGCTGTAGCGTTAGGTATTTGTTCAACGAGTTGGCCGTGCTTAACACGCGCCCGGGGAGAGGGGCAAAGCAGCCTCTTTGCTCTGGCATCCAATAAATCTTCTCCAAAAACCCCCTGATGATGATGATGATGATGGTGATTATTAAATAGGGGATGGAAACAGGCAGCTCTTTCAATGTTGCTGTGGTCAGCTCACATCAGGAGGTGGTAATAATAATAATAACAATGCTAATAAAATATTTAAGGAGGGAAAAAGGTAAATCTTTCCTACCTACTGAGGAGGTGAACGCATCGAATGCCATGTCCCTGGGCTGGGACCGAGACCTGGGAGGCTGTAACTGGGCAAGGACTGGGAACAGCAGTCAAATTTTGTTCCAGATTAAGAAGGAAAGGAATTTCATAGGATGGAACCAGAGATTTGTAGACAGGTTTGGGTTGGAAAGGACCTTCGAGACCTCCTGTCATGGGTAGGGACATGTCCCACTAGACCAGGCTGCTCAAAGCCCCGTCCAGCTTGGTCTTAAGCACAAAAGGCTGTGGAGAAATTTGAAGAGCTCTTCAGGATCATTTGTTATTGCAAGGAAATCAACCCTAGCAGCCCTGCAAAGGGCCAAGGAGCACTTCAAGGCCTGCTTTTCTCCCAAACCCTTCCCTTTGTGCTGTAGATTTTTCACTCGCCAATAGATTCAGGGGGGAAAAAACCAAAACAAAGAAAAAAACAACAAAAAAAACCCCCAAAATAAAAAAAAAAAGCAGCATCAGCCTTTAGCATGTTGTTTTTTTTTTGTTTTTTTTTTTTTTTTACAGCTGTAAGCACAGAAGCAAAGGGGATCAAAAGAAATAATTTATCATCCTCTCGCACGCTTACGAAAATAAATGCGCTTTCAAGTCGCGGAGCCTTCTCCCAAGTCTCCCTGCATCCCAGGCTATTTATAAAGGCTTCAGCCTTTAATTCAGCAGTGAATTATTCACTTCAACGGCAGCTTCTCCCCGTGGAGACCCAAAAGCTTCTGTAAATAGCAGTGGGTGATGGTTCCCACCGCTCTTGCGGAGCGTCAGCTCCCTCTTAGCTACCCTGAGATGGGTGTTGGACTCTGGATACTGCAAGTCACGTCTGGATACTCCTAAAAATAGCCTTCCCTGATGCTGGCTGCAGGCTGGGATGTGATGAGGGTCTAAAAATACCTGCTCTGGGCTGGTTTTGCATCCTGGAAATCTGCTGGTGGGAACTAGGACTTGGGCAACTGGCCACCGAGGGACTCCTGCCTGGTAGATCGCTCACATTGATTCGTGGGTTGCTTTCAAAAGCCCTTCCAGTGTGTTTTGTAGAATCATCCAATGCTTTGGGTTGGAAGGGACCTTCAAGATGATCTAGTTCCAACTCCCCACCCTGAGTGAAAGGACATCTGCAACTAAAGGAGGTTGCTCAAAACCCCATCCAACCTCATCTTGAACGCATCCAGTGCTGGAGCATCCACATGGACAACCTGCTCCAGGGTCTCACCACCCTCATGGTGAAGAACCCTACATTTCTCCAAGAGGTTAGGGCAACAAGCATGGCACAAATAACTGTGTGGTGGGTACCACTGCCTGCCACACTGCCTTCTGTGGGAGCATCCCTGGGCCAGACAGACGGCGGTGGGAGAGAGAGCCTTCAGCTGGAGAAGAGCAGCCTGAGAGGGGAGCTGAGCAATGCTGAGCAAGAGCTAAAGGGCCCCGGGGGGCAAGAGGATGGGGCCAGACTCTGCTCAGTGGTGCCCAGCGACAGCACAAGGGGCACTGGGCACAAACTGGAACCCAGGAGGTTCCACCTGAGCAGGAGGAGAAAGTTGTTTGGTGTGAGGGTGTCAGAGGCTGTCCCAGGCTGCCCAGAGAGGCTGTGGAGTCTCCTTGTCTGGAGAGATTCCAAACCCACCTGGCCAATGGGATGCTGGGCCCCTGCTCTGGGTGACCCTGCTGGAGCAGGGGGGTGGCACCAGCTGATCTCCAGAGGTCCCTTCCAATCCCACCAGTCTTTGATTCTATGGTACCAGCCACCCTCTGACTCCTAATCCTCTTCCTGAGGCAGCCTGTGGTCTCAGACCTCTTTGAGCCAGCATCCCCAAGTCCCTGCTCTGCTCCTGGGCACTGACACAAGAGCTGGGACTCATCACCCAACGTGTCATGTAATCAGACTCATTGGCAAGTGCTATCAAACCATAATTATTGTGATTTACATAAATATAAGTGAACTTGTTGGCAGCAGCTGCTCCCTCCGAGCCCGTGCGCAGCCTCTGTCTGTGCTGAACGGGGATTTTCTTTTTGGAGGGGGAAGAAAGAGGGGAAATTGGGCTGGAAATTTAATAAAGCAGCAAGGTTTTGATGCCTCCTCAACCCTGAAGGGTTCCCCCCCCTTTCTAATGAGGTCAGTGTGATTGTCCTCTGTGATGGGCACGTGCTTTCTGGAAAAAAAAAAACCCTAATTTCTGCAGTCACCTTGGTGCAAGGCTCAGACTGAAACCCCAGAGCTGGTGCTAAGCCCAAATAATTCTTACTCGTATGAGATCAAGTTTGCCACTGACCCACATCTGGTTTTTCGAGTAAAATCTTTGTATTCTCCCCTTGGTGATGAGAAATTCATGAACTCTTGAGAAGTTTTGGCATGGCAGAAGGTGAAGGCTCTCAGGGTTTCTCTGTTTTCCTTCGAGCTGCTGGGTTCTCTCCAAGCTCACGTCGGGGAGCGGAGGTTGGACTGTGGGAAAAACACGGCTCAGGCACCCTGGAGGATTCATCCTGGAAGCCCTGAGTAGCAAACCCACAGAATATTGCTCAGCAGTGGGTAGTTGGAGCTTAAAAGTTGCTCTGAGGTGTGTGCTGGGCATGCTACAGGGCATCAGAACCAACCTTTGGTCTCTCCAGGCTATAGATTAACAAATATTTTGGAAGGAATGAGAAACACGAGGGGTTTTGCGTAGCCCGTAGGCAAGGATATCCTTTCAGTCCCCCAAACCACCTCAATTTATGTGGCAATTTAACAACCAGTAGTAGCCAGGCACTCATTTAACTGCCAGCATCTCTCTGTCCCCCAGTCCTCAGGGTCAGGGCTGGCTCTGCCCACCCTTCCCAGCCCGGACCAACTCCACGGCACAAATCCTTCAGGAGCACAAAATAACCCGAGTACTGAATTTGGACCCACCCAACCCACCCAGCTCTGCAGGGAGGGAGGGGAAGAAGCAGCAGGGAAGAAGAGGGAGCCATGGGAAAGGAGTTGGCCATGGGAAAGGGCCAAAAAATCTATATAATTGGCCCGATTCCTGCTTCCCATGGACATCTTCCTCAAAGCCCATCAGTGGACGCTGCTGCTTCACACGAGCGTAATTCGGAGGTGGGTAAATTTGGCTGATAGAAAATAAGCTGCTACTGTCAGCTGGGGTGAGCTTGGATCCAAGCGTGGAATTTGACTCTTTTTTTTTTCCAGGAAAAGGATGATTTGCTCCCATTTCTCCCCAAATGGCATAAACCCCTCGCAGAAGGAAATTCAGAACTACCCTAAATGTAAATACGCCCTCTCGCCAGCCGTAATGGATTAAAAATGCTCAGGGAGCTTTTACCAAGGCAAAAAAAAAAATAAAAAAGAAGGAAAAAAATGACTATAATCATCATCAAAATCTTCCCCTTACAGAATGGAATGTTTACTTCGATTTCTTCGTTGTTTAAAGTCGCTCGCGTGATGCAGGGATGTTTCATGGCAATGTATATAATGGAAACGCGCGGCGTACGCGGAATTAATTTGCTGTTTCCCATAAATAACTCCTTCTGTAGAGCTGTTAACAGAGCTGCTGTGCTGGGAAGTGGTTTATTATAAAATGTTTTCTTGTTGGGTTTTTATTGTGGGGTTTTTTTTCCCTCCCTCGAATGCTACGTGACAACCAACATTTAATAGGCTCATTTTTTTTCTGCAGGGATCTTTGTAGGGCTGGGAGAGGTCGTATCCTCCAGCTAGTTGATGGCTGACCACACCGAAGGAGAGAATTCACCCCGGGCTGGTGAGGATACAAAAGAGACCGAGAGAGGAGAGCAGGGAGAATACAAAAATGAGTGGAAAAGCTCATTTTTTGTCACCTCACTTCGCTTTCGTGGCTCATCCTTCATCCCGACGCAGCCCCGAATTTCAACTGGGGGAGGAAGCTGGAGAGAAACCTGGAGTTGCTGCGGTGGGGACCGGCCAGAGGAAGAGCTTGAACATTTGGCAGCAGCTTGGCTCGTGTTTCACATCCTCAAGACATCTGACAAAGCAAAGCTCCTCTCGACAATTCCCATTTCCCCAGCAAACAGAGAGGGAAACGAAAACCGTTCGGAGTCGCTGGAGACAAATCCCAGCGCCGCCGCCCGCTCTAATTGATTTAACTTGAGCTGGGGATTGAGTTACTCGAAAGGAACTGGAATTGCTGTTTGGGGTTGTTGGTTTGCTTTCTTTTTTGGGGTTTTTTTTTTTTCCTTCCATCCATAGCACACAGCACATGGGACAAACCAGCCCGGGCGCGTGATTTAATCGGGAAAATAAAGAAGCTAAATGAAAAATATTCATACTTGGCAACAAAACCACGCATCACCCTGTTGATGTTCTTCAGACAGGGTGCAATTTTTTAGCAGGGAGGAGGATGTTAATGAGAAAGGGGAATACAAATAAGAGGTCATTGCTTTTTAAGGGATAACTGAGTGCAACAGCACTTTCCCATCTCGTTTTCCTGGAGCTCCATTTGTCTTTCCTCCAGCTCCCAAGCGCATTTCATTGCCTCGGGTCATGTTATTTCCATCAGTCTCAGCTACCCTTGTTTACTACATGGATGGGTGTCTTCCTTCCTGTAGGACACCATGGTTTTGGGTGTGCAACTTGTCCCCGATCCCTCCTTGCCCAGCAGTCCCTGGACACTGGGCAGGAGAAGACACTCAGTGCTTTTTCCAGTTTGAAAGTTGTTGGGAAAGGAGCCTGATCACATTATTGCAGCAATAACCTCACACATCCCTTGAGTTCCAGCATCTGAACCCCTCCATGTGCATTTTGGAGCGTGGAGACCACGTGTGTGAAAGGGTCAGCACATGTCCTTTGAGGAAGAACTCAAAACAGATGATTAAAAACAGTCTAAAAAGCTCTTAGATTTATTTTTTCTTTAACACATCAAAATTCTCCGAGCAAAAATTCTCCAGGGATGCTCTGGGGATGAAGAACACCAGCTGCTTCAGGGGTGTTTAATAAGGGTGACCTGACAATCCTACTTTGGAATTGCTCCAGCTTGACCTGCTCTCTTCCAATGAGTTGATCCTGCTCTGTGCTGGGGGAATGAGGGCAGGGCCAAACTCAGCACACATGGGCTTAATAAAGTCAGTTTATTTAATAAGTCAAGTCAGTTTATTTAATAATTCAAGTCAATTTATTTAATAAGAGTGGCCAAGAAGCCTAAGCTCCTTCTTCTCTAGCAGGCTGTGGTGGTTTGGTTTGGTCTCTGGGTTGGTGAGGAGCTGCTTCTTGTTTACAAGGTGAGCATTGAAGAGCTTTGACTCCAGTGTCTTTCAATATTTTCTTTTTGCTTAGTGCATGGAAAGTTTGCCTTGTTCCTGGTCAGTGTAAAACTGCAAAGTATCTTTGGAATTTTTCCAGCCTTGAGGTAGAAGCATGGGAAAGGTAAATAGCTGCTGAGTAATGGTTTGGGAGAACATAATTGCAAGGAACAGTTGGAGGAAAAGAGCTGTGGAAGACAACAGAGTGGGGAGGGGACAACGATGGCCCAGGAGGCTATTTCAGCTCAGCTTCTTCTCCAGGAGAAGGTGAAGAAGAAGGTGACCATGGAGACAGTCAACAGGCTGAAGAAGAAGGTCACCAGAGCTGGTGATCAGCTGAAGCAGTGAAGGAACTGTGTGAGGAAAATACTTGTCTCTTATGGTGGGGTTGTAGCAGGCTTTTGGAGAACACTTTACCAGTTTCCCAGCTACTGCCCTGAAAATGGTGATGTTTACTGACTGCCTCAAGGGAGAAGGTGACCTGAAGATCCTGAGCAGCAAAATTAAACCCAGAGCAGCATGAAAGTCATGTGTGACCAGTAAGAGGGACTGGGCATGTTCACCCCTGGAAAAAATACCCTGATGTGGTTGGTGAGGGGGGTTATGTTGTCCTAAGGGACTGGATAGAGAGGAAGGACGATTTGAGTGGTGATTTTTCTGCTCTGGAGTTACAGGTTGTGTGAAAATTGTGATGTATCAAAAGTGGTTGGTTTGGGGTTTTTTTTTTAAGTTACAACTGGTTTTAGTAACCCCAGGATGGGGTAACTGGTACAGATCCGTGGATCAGTACTGGGGCAGGGTGGCTGGGTGAACTCTCCTCATCTCTGCCCAAAAGAAAGGAATTTAATCCGAGGCCTTTTTTTTTCATGCCTCTTAAACCTGGGAACACTTGCTGGACTTTTCAGCCCCTCAGTTACAAAGCTTCCTTAGAAATCTTGAAATACGACGGTTTCCTAATGCAGAAACCATGTCCCCAACTCTGGATAATTGAATATTGACCTCATTTCAATAGACAAAGAGGTGATGAGTGGCTGGAAAATCTATCAGCTCAACTGGTCGGGTTAAATCAACGCTTCCTTTGTGCAGGAAAGAAAATGGCATTGACCAGTGGAGCATAATTTTGGGGGACTTTTAAAGGTTGTTACCCAAAGCTTTTAATCACTGTGGATGGAAGAGAATGGAAATTAAATGAGAACTACTTGGGGGGGGGGGGGTGTGTGTGAAAAATGGTGATGGATGTGGGAACGGGTCCAGATCTCTCCGATACGTAAGAGAAGGTGAAGAACGTCGATGAAATATGTGTCCAACAGATGATGATGGTCATGGAGCATCTTGAACTCTGCAGGGTCTGAGCCTACAGCTCCATGTGGACAGTAGAGAGTGACTGGGGGTTGAGGAGTGATGGGGCTGTTGTGGATGCTCCTGATCTGGGTACGAGTTGTAACGGAAAGCGTGGAAAAGGGTGAGGAGAATTCCAATTAAGTCCTAGGTTAGCGTAGCACATAAGTGTTTCCAGGAGTTATTTTGCACGGTGGAGATAACACATGAAATCTGTAGCTTCAAAACAGATAACCCCTTTTGCTAGGGGGTTTAAATTCATCCCCAGCTGTATCTCCTCCATGGTATTGGTCCACTTGCCTGGTCTGGCTCATTTAAAGAGATGTCTGCCCCTGGAGAGCCTTCAGCTTAATGAACTAACCTCGGCTTCACCTTTTTCCTCCTGTTTGCATCTTGTTATCTCAGCAGTTGAACTCCTCTGAATTGCTTCCAAAATAGCACAAGATCCCAAGCTGATTGCTCAGCTCGTTGGAATCGCATCTGAAACGCACAGACCACAATCAAACTCCTAAAATATCACAGGAGCTTCTGTAGTTCAGAGTCTTCCAAAAGGAAACGGTCACATTTATGTTGAGGAAAATATTTGTAAACAAATCCCACTTCTCCCCCCCCATCTTCTGTCAACTTTCATCCCTGAGCTTGTATTTGGAGCGAGGCTGAAAGGCCCTTGCCCCAGGGGGGAGGAGGCAGAGGGAACTTTTAAGGCAGCATTAACCCAACTTTATCTACAGGAGCTGAAATGTGCTGCTCTAACATGAGAAAGAGAGCGAAATGTCGATACCCATCAGGGTGATGCACGAGTGGGTTCTGATGTAGGAAAGGAGAAGGATGGTTGATCTTTAACCAGAGGTTTTTTTATATGAAAGGCTTCTGCTTGGCACTTGACAGCTCCTTGCAGCCATCTTCCATCATCCCCTGTTGGCTTGACACCTTGGGTTGTGCTGCTTCTCCAGCCCTGAAGAGCAAGAGCCCCGAGACAGAGATTTTATAGACCTGACATTTAAAGGCATTAGGACTCAATCAGTTTCCTGTTGGAATTGCTTCATCCTGATTTTTGTCCCAGGTTGATTATTGGTAATTATGTCATTTCCCTGAGAGATGGAGGGGAGGGAGGTGGTGTGTGTCTCGTGTCATGGGAAAGGCTCCTCCACAAACTGTGAGTTTCAATATTCAGCAAAACCAGCTTGAGATGTTTTGGTTTTTTTTCCTCCTCCAAAAGACTGGAGGAAAATGTAAACTGGGACTGGAGGAAAATGTAAACTGGAGATGAAGAAATCACAGCTCAGCTATGGCTTTTGTGTGATGGTTCCATGCTAATGTAAGACATGAAGAACGTGGAGGAGAAAGAGGTGCCCGAGTTGTCCTCATAGGTGACTTTGTTGCTGACACATGGGAGAATCTGGCCCTCAAACCAAGACAGGTGATGGGGACAGTAGGGTCCCTCCTAGGGTGACCTGCATGGGCTGTAGCTGTGGGTCCCCAGAGCACTCTACAAGTCTTTCTGCTTGTTTCTGAGGACAGGGCTTTCTTGATGGACCCATGGTGGAATAAAACCATCTGACTCCTCTGAAGGCAGGCAGACTGCCCAGGCTTTCCATAAAGCATGGGATGCATGAATTCTGGCGTGTGTAGCTCAAAAAAGAGCACGAGACCGGGGCTACAACCTCTGTAAAGGCTCAAAAGGGCAGGTTTGGTGGTTTCCTGAGTGTCCCGTGCCTGTGTTACCAAACAGGAGAGCTTGGCTGCTGAGCCTGTTCAGATGAGGAACCGTGGCCATGGTTCCTGGAATAAAGGCATTTAAGATGAGGGAAATGCAATTCTGTGTTGAGATGACTTGGAACGAATTGTATTTGTCTCGCTCCGGGCAACCAGAAGAAAACATTTCAGTTTGAGAACTTCTGAGATGGTTTGTTTGGGAGGAAAGGCTTAAATATTGAAATATTTTGAGTCGTGTTCAAATTGCCTCTCTAGAACTCATCTTTCCAAATCTTGCATCTGAGGATGGGATCTTGGGGAGGTAAATACTTTTCTTACCGGGCTCATTGATCTGAGTGGGTGCCCCGGGCATTGATGCCACCGTGAGAACAAGCCTTGAACAGATCATGGGACTTAAACAGATCAGCCAAGGCTGTTACAGCAACACTGCATCCTCCTCTTGCGTCTGAATCTCTAAAGGTGCCAGCAAACCAGAAAGGGACCAAAAGAGCTCTGGAAAAGTGCTTTGAGCTTCATTAGAAAATGCTCTCTGGAAAGAGAGAGATGGATGAACAGGTTATAAACTTCCCAGGGAGGTGTAGCTTCTAAAGGAGGGAACAAATGATAAAAATCAGAAGTCTCACTAAAGACAAAGCTTGAAGGCAGTCATTTCAGCCTCAGCAGAGGCAGCACCTATCACACTGTGAGGGTAATTAAAATTAAGGGGATGCCCTTTTAGGGTTGCAATGGGATTTCATCAAAACTGGAGCTTAATATTTCCTTCGAATAAATTCTGCAACTGCATCCCGGGCTGGAGAGGACTCGCTCAGCCCAATAAGACCTGGAAGTCAGCTGAAGTGATTACCAGCTTCTTGCAGCATAAAAATCAACCTGGATTTCATTGTCGGAGGATGAGCAAAGTCAGAACAGGAATTACAAGGGTCTGAGGCGAGCCCGATGTGAGTGCGCCGTTATTTTCCCTGCACGGGGAGGAAAAACCAAACAGACAAAATAGATTGGCAAGTAGAAATTTCCATTCATTACTGAGATACAATTTCTCTCCGCTCGTCCTGCGCGGAGCTTTAGGCGTCGGAATCGATTTTTTTTTTCCCCCTTCAAGGGAGCACGACAGGAAAATGAATATTAAAGTTTGTAGTTGCCCGTGAGCCCGAAGCCACGCAAACGTAGACCAGATCAAGGAAGAAATTGCTGCTTGAAGCATCTTCCTCTTAATATATTTGGATGAGTCTCAGCCATCCCCTTCTGTCTTTGGGAGTGTGTTGCCCTGTCAAGGAGAAGCACAAGCTAATTGTAGTCGTGTGGTGCAGCAGCCCTTCCTCGTGTCTCCACTCCACATTATCCATCGACGGGGTTGTTCTTCTAATTTCTGATGTTGGGCAATACCCTGAAGCTTGGGATGGTGCCAGGAAGCCAGCTTCGAGGCACTTTACAGGAGAGTGGAACACCTCGAGATGTTCAGAATTAATATGCTTCTGGTAATTATGTGATAAATGTTTGACTGGGGTTTTCTATGAGGTTGAAAGGGATTTTCCTTGGGAGAAAAAGCTCCAAAAAACAGGGTTCCCTCTGAAATTCTATCCCAGATGTCAACACCCTTTGTACCCTTCCATGCAGAAGATACTGGCGAGAAGGTTTCTTTCTTTCTAGCTTCTTATCTGCAGCTCCCTGGGCTCTTTCCATGACTTTACTGATCGGGGAGACCAAATCTGGTTTGGTTTCTAAAAAAACAACGTTCCACCTATGGAAAGTTTGGGGTGGGTTTTTTTTTGAGGTTGAAGTTATGCCCCAAGGAAGTGCTTAGTGTGATTCTGCAGCGAGGACATCATCCGTGTGATGTGAGGACATCATCCGTGTGACACGAGGACATCCCAGCTGAGACAGGTTGTACGAGGCAAAGGAGTTTCCCTCTCCTAGAGTGATGCTGAAAAATTAAGGTCCAGCACAGAAGCACCATAAGAGGTTTGGAAGAAGTTCAGCCAGGTGTCTGAAGATGGAAATGGGGACGTTGGTGCGCAAGGATCTCGCTGCCTGGACCCAAAACAATAATTCCCTTGCCATCAGCCACCCTGATGTCCCCTTTTCTTCCTGGGCAGGGAGTTCCTCCAGCACTTTTTGGGCTGCTCTGCTAGATGGTGCTGTTGCCCTGGTTTCGGAGAGGAGCTGGTCCTCAGCAGATGGTCCTCCTCGGAGAAATGATGCTTATTCAATTAATGTCCACTGGATCAGCCAGAGCCTGTGGAAAATATGCTGCGCTCTGGAGAACTGCAGAGAGCTGCTCGGAGCACGTCTGCTGCCAAACCACCCTCTTGACCGGCCAGATCCGTGCTCTGAAGGTGGACCAAACCTCCTCCTGAATCTCCTGCTAGACCGAGAAGCTTTAGTGATGTGAGCGTTGGCTCTGGTGTGGTTGGAACAACCCGTGCTGCTGTCCAAGCAGCATCCTTAATCTCCTGGTATTAAAGGAACAAGGAGAAGCAAACTCTACAGGGATGTCAGGAGATTAGGACGCGAGGCAAGCGACGTTGTGCAGCCTGTAAAGTATTATTTTAGCTTGATTTCAGAGAGATCTGAAGGGGAAACAGCTTTGGAATTTGATCAGGTAGACGTCGTCCTCTGGAAATCTGGAGGAACTTCGCTGGGCTCAATTCTGCTGTTTAATATTCATGGGAGCTTTTTTTTTTGGAGGAATATCCCCAAATGCTTCTTGAGCCAGGCACGCCGTGTCAGGGAAAGTCACTCTGCTTGGGCAGGGAAAGACTGACAATTAATCTTCTTCGTGGTAATTAAAGTAGCAGCAAATTCTGCTTGGGGAAACTGAGGCAAACAACTAAGAAATGTTGATCTTTACTGGCAAAAAGCCAGAGGAAGTATTAGAGCCAGAGCTACTCGACAGCCCCCAAAATGACTTTCAGACAGCTGAACCCAGCCTCTCGGTGCCAGAACCCCCCTGGGTTTTTGGGGCTGCTGGTTGCTCAGCCATCCAGGGTCTGCTGCAGGTGAGCATGTTGGGGTTGAACCCAAACCAGCCCCCTCCTCTTTGTGCCTCTCATCATTCAGGCTGCAGCTTCGCAGGGTTTAGACCTTCTGGAGGTCTAAGGTGGGAGGGAGGGGTGGCCGTGGCTCTTTGTCTCTCCTGGTGAAGCCTTTCTACCTCCTCCAGCCCATGCAATATTCATTGCTGTAGTGTTGAACCCAGCTCTCCCACGTCCCAGCTGACTGCCCGGTCTGTGGAGTTGTAACGCTGCTGCTTGGCCTGATAAATATTTAATTGTCACACAAAGCAGAGCAGCTCTGCCAGGAGGTGTAGAGAGCATCAGGTCAGAGCACTCTGGGCAGCGCAGGGGTCCAGAGGAGGCACCCTGAGCTTCAGAGGTGGCCTCCAGCTGCACAGGAGGCAGGACAGCCCATGGTGTCAGGTGAAAACCCAAGCAGACAGGCAACTCTTTCCTTGTGTTTACTCACAAAATCACAGAGGCACAAAAATAATTGGGCTGACAGAGTTGGGCTTGTTCATCCTGGAGATGGCTCCAGGGAGACCTTCTGGTGGCCTTGCAGCACTTGAAGAGCCCTGGCAGAAAGATGGGGACAGAGTTTTGAGCAGGGCCTGTTGGGACAGGACAAGGGGGGATGGTTTGGAACTCAAAGAGGGAGATTTAGCCTGGAGAGAAGGGAGAAATTGTTTTTTTAGAACTTTGAGCAGTTCTAAAGCCTGGCTGCGGCTGTTCCGTTAGCTGCTGTGACAAGAGGGAACTGAGGTGTAAAGGGACAGTGCCACCTTTCAGCAGTGGGCTGGCAGAACGACCTGGGTGAGGGCAGCGTGGCCTGGGCTGCCCCAAAATGCTCCTTGGTGAGCTTTCAAAGACCTTATAACCTGAGCCAAGGTGTGTGCACCTAATTGGGGTGGCACCGTGGTCGCTAATCATGGATGCCCACTACTTTCCTTCATGGCAGGGTGAAGGGTTCCAGGAAGGCTCCATGGAGGAGCTGGAAGCTGGAACTCTACTGCACCCAACCTCATTAGCTCATGAGCTAACAGCAAGGAGGAACTCCAGACTATAGAGCAAGATGCCCTAAAGGTTCCTGCATGCCACAGGCAGTGGAATGCCATCTTTTTCTCGAGCATGAAGTTCAAGAGCTGTGCCAGGGTGTGAAAACATTAATTCCCTGATTTAAGGGAAATCAGACCAGACTGGAGATGGTGGGGAGGATGTCAGGCTGATCTTCATTCTGCATCTTGAGTATCCATCCCCGTTTGGCCAGCTTAAGGCATCAAGTAAATGAACTAAATAAGAAATTAATCTGCTACAAGCTTTGTGAAAACAAGTAATTTCTTAACGAGAGCCGAGTGAGTAATTCACGATGAATAATTTATCCGACATCTTTTCCTGCTCGTGGAGCTTCAGCAAACACATTTCTGCTTCCTTCAATTAACAGCAGAAAGCTTTTGACGAACGTGGGGCAAATGTTCTCAACAGGATGGCTCATTCACGGAAAAAACCTTTCTCCCCAGCATCCAAAATTGCAGTTTCACAGCTTTTTTTTGTTGTTGTTTTTACTCTTTTGTGAGGAGCCATGTGCTGAGAAGGTTGAGGACCGGGGAGCAGCGCAGAGCTGGTGGCTCAGGGCTGTGGTGTGTCACCAACCCTGCTGTGGGAGATAAATGGACTTTCTAATGGTCCATTGGTTTGGGTTTTCTTCAAGCCAGATGTTGTTGAGATGATGAAATTTTTGCCTCTTGATGCTTTGAGTGTAGAGAGGTTGCAGTGACAGGTCTGGAGTGGGAGCTGCCTCTTGGGTGGTCCTGCCAAGGAGTCTTGAGGATGTTCGTGGCTATTTCCTTGCAGAGGGGAGGGAGGGGAAGAAGATTGTACTATTTTTCCACCAAACCAAGCTGTGTGTTTATAGAGTAGAAACCCTTGTGCAATGGAAGAGGTTTGTCAAGTCCTGAAATACAAGACAGCCCACGAGCCTCCATCTGAAGATGCAAATAGAAAGAGTTTGAAGTCCTGTGGTTGCTGCCTTAATTTTTTCTAGCATCAAAGTGATGAGGTGTGCATTTAAATCAAGCTTTTTCTCATGGCTTAAATTTGGCTGACCTGGGGGGGTCACGTGGGCACCCTCCTTGTTTGGGAATACTCTGCAGCTCCTGGAAATGGGACTCCTTTGTATTGCACCAAAAAGACAAGAGCGTTTAAATTGCTGGATAGCTTTGTCTTGAGTTTTAAAATGTAAGTCTTGTTTGCTGACATATTTGACTGAGATTTAAATAGGCAGTAATTGTCTTTTAATTATTAGATCAGGAATAGCATAACAGATTAAGATACATACCCCGTGATTCCTAAAATGTATGACTATTCATCACCCAGAATTGATTCTCTTTAACATGCTTTAACTGTTGTTTGATATCTCTAATATGTCCTATTTAGGAGCCTTAATTTATGCATTTAAATCCGAATTAATCGGAGGTGATTTTTGTGAAGCTGAAACTTGGTCCCTTCAGAACATCTCGGGGGCTTGTGGAGATGAGGTGTGCTCTGGGTGTCACTAACTGGAGAGCTGGCTGATCTTCCAGAGCAGGGTTGGAGGCTGAAAATGTCACTATAAAACTAATGGCTTGCACTAAGGACTCGTTTTGCCCTAAATCCTCCCTTTCCTCCCTCCTCATTCATGGACCTGGGGGGGATGCTGAAGGACACAGACCCAGGGATGTCCTATGGTCAAGAAAACCTCCTTTTAGTGTCACCTAACAAATGTTTGTGGTGAGGAACGACTTTGAACATCTCCCCCTGAGTTATTGTGCATCTTTTGGTCTGATTATGAGCCATAAACCTGCATTTGCAGGAGGTTAACGGGGAAAATGTTTCTGATTTCTTTCCAAGAGTAATTTGGCACTTGGTAAAGACAAGTCACTGAATTATTCAGTAGAAGAATTTCTTTTCGGTCTTGTGAGGAATGGGTGATAGCACTGATGCTTTGAGGGGTTGTTTTGTGTTGGGTGTTGGCTTTGCTTGGCATTTTGTTTTGGGTTTTTTCCCCCCAAAGTCAGGTTATAAATAAATTTGCGGCGTATCACGGCTCGTCGGGGACTCGTCTCTGCGCTACGTGCGTCTCCCTTTGGGATAATCCTGGGATTTTCCTGTTAGATGTCAGCCTTCTGTCTACCACTATGCCAGTGAGGATGTCATCCCGGAGACCGACCTTGCCACGTGCTCCTCAGCCTCAGTGAGAAGAGGCAAGTCCTTCTATGGCTTGAACTTCTTCTCCAATCCCAAATTAAACACTCTTACGTTGGGTTGCGTGGACCTAAGACACATGATTGGGAAGTCCTACTGGTGTCTGCTCCTGGGTGAGCAGTTTCTCCTGGGTGAGAAACCCAGTTTTCCCATCTGATTATCTTCTTTCCAAGTGTAATTGGTCTGACAGGTGCTGAAGACCAAGCTGAGTTCTTCAGCTCCCATTGGTAAATGCTCTGATGGACACGTGGTGGCCTTGGGCCAACCTGGATCCATCTCACCTGCACCAGAAGGGCCAGTTGGGCTGGTGACCTTTCTATGAGGGTCCCATCACTGTCCCTTACCAATGCTGCCCAGAAATTAAAAATACTGTGTGGATTCTCTCTGATATGCCTTAGGATCACATCCATGTTTTTCACACGTGTACCATCCTGGTGGTCTATGGTTTTCTAGGAGGAATGTGCCCATTGGTCTGACTCCAATTAAACCTGGAGATCCTAAAATAGACTAGACAAGGTAGTCATTTGGATTCTTCTGTGACAGCTGGAATTCCTGTGGTTAATCCTAGATGCACGATTGAGCACATTATGCTACTAATCTGTACCTTATTTTTCCACCTCCATGGCTCTACTATCCTGAACCTTCTCCAGATTGTTGATGCTTCCCAACTAACCATTAAAACTCATCCTTGTGCTTCTATTTTTTTTAATTTTTCATGAAGTTCATTAAACCAAATGTTAAATAGAGCAGTCACAGATTGGCTTTCATCCAGGTTCAGCTTCAGCCTCAATCCTCTCTTCCAGCACAGCTCATCATGATAAGTTTCCAGTTTGGTCACCCTCAAAGTCTGCTTAATCACTGGTTTTGCTGGTTTATTAATAGTTTCCCCTGTGCCTACACATGATGCTTTATAAGTCTTGAGTGGGAGCTCCAGGTTGTCCTGGAGGGTTTCATTCTGCAGCAATTAAAATGTTTGGGCAGCTGAAGCTGCAGCTATTGAAGCCTCCTTTAGAGATCAAACTTTTAAGCGTTCTGAGTTCTGCCATAGGCAGTGGGGCCTGGTTGAAAGCTTAGCCTAAAATGTGTGTGCAGGGGAAGAGCAGTTTGGTTGAAATTCCTTGGTCTTTAGCCGTTGACAAATAAATAGCATTTCTCCACAGATGCTCTCAACAATAACCATCTGGGCCTTCCAGTTATTTTCCATTAATATTTTTAATGATTTCAAAATACAATCAATTCCATTAGTTTTCATGAATTCCTCCACAACTCCTCATTTTTCATGCTTCGATGATTTATGTTTTTGTGTGTGTGTGACTGATCATTTTTTGGTCAGGCATTCACCATCCCTTGCAGTACTGAAGAGACTTGGGGCTTTTTAGCCTGGAGAGGAGAAGACTGAGAGGGGATCTAATTCATGTCTATAAATAGATAAAGGCTGGGGGTCAAGAAGGCAGGGACAACCTCTTTTCACTTGTGCGTTGTGGTAGGACAAGGGACAATGGATTCAAGCTCGAGTACAGAAGTTCCACCTCAACATGAGGAAGAACTTCTTTGAGTTGCAGAGCACTGGAGAGACTCCCCAGAGGGGTTGTGGACTCTCCTTCTCTAGAGACTTTCAAGACCTGCATTTCTGAGTGATCTGCTCTAGTTTTGTCCTGCTCTGGCAGGGGGGTTGGACTTGATGATCTTTGGAGGTTCCTTCCAACCCCTACCAGTCTATGATTCTGTGATACTGAATGGAAGTGGAGACTACATTGCAGTGCTTTATTTTAAGGTCCTCCAGATAGGACTTCATTTGTGGTCTCAAAAATTGCCTGTTTCCCTTTGCATGGTCTGGCTTAGAGTGGAAACCCTCAGAGACCTACCTGTCTCTCAAGAAAACCTTTGCATTTTAGGACCTGGAAGAAGCTGCTCCTTATAGAAGACACTTGCATACCTAGAAAGCCACGAATGCCATTTCTATCCTGAGATATGAGAGCCTCAGAACTTTTCTTTTTCATTTGTTCTCACCAGCTGCAAGTATTGGAGCTTCATCAGAAGTTTTTGGGGCCATATATATGTATATTATTTTATGGGCAAATGGCTCATGAAATAAAACCCTCAAAAATGATGAGTGGATTGGTGAAGTCACTGGGGAACGGATAATCACCAGCTCTTTTGGCATGGGGATTGGAGGACAGCAGATGAAAGGAGTGGGTGAAATTGTTAATGTGAATAACCCAAAGTGACTCTCGTTAATGGGGTCCACCTAGGTTGAGTCACCAATGGTGGAGTCTCCATCCCTGGAGGGGTTTCCAAGACATGGAGCTGTGGTGCTGAGTGCCATGGGTTAGTGATGTTCTGGCAGTGCTGGGTTAATGCTTGGACTTGATCTTAAAGGTCTGTTCCCACTGAAATAATTCTATGATCTTCTTAAAACATGACCATTGCCATCAAGTGGTCCTTGCTTACAAGATGATGCTCTGGAGCCTCTGTAGAGCTTGTACATCTTCGTGTAGGAAACGATGCTCAGGAGGCCTTGCCCCTCTTCATGTGCTTGCAACAAAGGTCTTCTTTTCACAGAAGTCTCACCGTGCTGCATGAAATGGGCCAACTCCAGCCTGGGATTAACAGAGCGTAGGGTTTGTTCCCCCTGCTCAAGGGTGCTGGAAGAAACCACCTCCACATCCAAGTAGTGCTGGTCCCTCCCCCCCCGCTGCGGAGAGTTCGCTCCGCACAATTGTCTCACTTAACCTCTTTGTTTAATATTTTTAATGACTTCTTTGGTCTGTGGGTATTTGTAACATTAACATAATTATCTATCTTAACATACTGTATTTGCTGCCTGCTGGGGATGAAACACTGAAACCAACACTAGTAGCTCATTAACAATAACGCTACTAGCTCATTAACAATGGTGACCCAATTACATGTTGTGTGTCCCAGAGACAAATAACTGTAATTGCGACTCAAAAGCGGTTTCATAAACACGGAGGCTCTTTTTGAAATGCAAAGCAGGGCACGTTATTTGAATTCTCGGTATAAATCCAGGTTTAAATGACACGGAGCCAATCATGAAATGAAATCTCTGGCCACGCAGACATCTGGAAAAAAATAAAATAATATTAAAAAAAAAAAAATTGAATTGAGCCACGGCGCATCTTGTTCCGCGGGATCGAAACCGTTTCCATTTCTCTGCAAAAAAAAAAAAAATGATACCAGTTATAGACAACAAA
>JANVCC010000121.1:1662884-1746036 GCA_025345505.1 Todiramphus chloris collaris | reverse complement strand
TTCCATTTTCTCGAAAAAAAAAAAAAAATGATACCAGTTATAGACAACAAAAGGCAGACATCTGGTAACTGGCAGCCACTCCGGCTATCAGCAGGTAGCAGTTTTCTTTTGAAACCATTTGGATTATGTGGTGAACCCAGGACAATGGGAATCTGATGAAGCCTTTGATATCATCTGCCGAGAGTTTTTGGTTTGTGTTGCTTTTTTTTCTTTTCTTTTTTTTTTTTTTTCCCCTTAAAGCTGCCTGGATGAAACAGAGCTAAAGAGATTTGCACGAGACGATGCCCGTGAGCCGTGCGTGCTGTGGGAGATGCTGGGAAGGGATGGGGGGGTGGCTTGAAGTGGGGGAAAGTGATGGTTATCTGACAGCAGTGGGACAGGGATCAGAGTTTGGGATGAGTTGTCTTCACAGAGGCTGGCGTGGGAAGTGAGGGACATGGGCTGGTGGGGTGTTGTGGGTTGTGCTAGGACAGAGCCAAGTCTCTGAGTGATTTTTGTTTTCAGCTCAGTCTCCTCTTCTAGAAGTCTCAACTTCTAACTGAAGTTGAGGGCAGTGTCACTTCCAGAAGTGATGATGCTCTGTGTTTAGAGTTACTACAGAGGATTGGGTTGCACAAGAAAGGCTCCAGCTTGGTCTTGGTCCTACAGAAACAGAGGTCACTGCTTGATCTTGTGGTCCATGTTAGAGTGCCATAAATAAGAGTTGTAGCTAAAAAAGGTGGCCAACCTCAGGGAGAAGTGGCCAGGAGAGGTGACCCAAACGTGACCAACGAGGGTTTTCGTCCCATATGCATCATATTCAGTATAAAGCTGAGGGATTGGGATGATCAAACCTCTTCTTCAATGGCTGGCATCCAAGGAGGACTCTGTTCTTCTGCCTTCAATCCCAACCTGTGAGTTCCTGAACCTAGTTCCCAACTGCTGCTGAGTCCAGTCTGGACTCTGGGGGAGTTTAAATATACTTAAGTATATGTAAAAACAATATCAATTATTTTTCTTATTAATCTAATCTTTTCTTGTTACTGTTTCATCCAAACTATTGTAGTTTTTTCCAGACCATAAGCCTCTCTCCCTCTTTGGGAAGGGAGAGGGGTTAACAGAGAGCATCTGCCATTCATTTTATGGCCAGCCCAGCCTTAACCCTGGACAGGGAGAAAGCCCAAACTGCATTGTAGAAAAACACTCATAGGAAAAACAAAAGGATCACAGAATGGTTTGGGTTGGAAGGGACCTAAAAGATGTGTTGCAGTAATTAACACTCAGATTTGGGAGCACCCATGTGCAGACCTTTTTGCTCACAAGCTTCTCTCCTGTTGTTGTAGTCTGGGCAATACGTGGCACGGAACCAGTTTCCTTTTTCCCAGGATATTCCTCTCTGTAGCTTGTAGAGCCACTGCTGGAGCAGGGCATGGGGAATAAATAACTGCATCTTCACACCCAAGCAAGGATGGGTAGGGAGAGGGTGGCAGACCCTTTGAGAAGGTGTAAGGAGCCCTTGGCTCTTTGGGGATGTCAGGACACGATGCTTCATCCTCTCCTGGTTGTGCTTCTCCTTCAGCACTGCTATTTCCTGCTGGAGCCAGATGTCCTCCTACAAGCAAGTTCAGTGCCTCTGCCACAATATTTAACGACGCTATCGAGATGGCCAGGAATGGATTTTTTTAAGCTTGAAAGGAGATGACATCCTCGTCACGCGATACGCCAGCTGATGGGTAAATTGAAACTTCTCACCATTATTTATTGAAAACAGCTACTATAGCCAGCCCAGATTTTTCAGCCTGACAGGGCTCATTTATTTCATATTTTAAACATTAAAAAAAACCCAACAACAACAGGGGAGGCTGTCATTAAGATATCAGTGAATCAAACCATTGAATGAGATAATTGTTCACCAAAGAGGAGCTAGCTGAATTTTTCAAGCGGTCTCAGCCCGGCTTCGAGGTGAAGGTTCTTGAATTCATGGTGTTTTATAAGGCAAATGTGTCTTAGGAAATGATGGTGTGTCAAAAATGTTGGTTGAGTGTCCTTACTTGCCTGCAGCATCCCAAAGAATTCCCTGGTCGCTTCTGGGTTGAGTGAAGATGCTTGGTATGGCTGCAGGATCTTCCCTGGGTGTTTTGGTTCCTCCTGGGACAAAGAGCTGTTTGGTTTGCTCCTCATTTCAAAGGCTTGAAGACCAAGGTTGCACATCCTGACCTCTAAAATCACCTTGTTCTCAGGACTCCCTTCAGACCCAAAGGAGGGCAACCTAGGTCAGATCTTAAAGTAAAGCCCAGCTCCAAGATTGCTAAGACTAACCATGAAAAGGGGTTCAAAGGAGCTGGGGGGATGAATATGAGCCAGTGTGTCACTCCCTGGAAGTGTTCAAAATTGGGTTGGATGGGGCTTGGAGCAGCCTGGTCTAGTGCAAGGTGTTTCTGCCTGTGGTAGGGACTAGATGGAACAAGATGATCTTTAAGGATCTTTCCAGCCCAGACTATTCCATGAATTGCCTGTGAGCTGGGAGAAAAGTCATTCCACTGGATCGCCTCCAAATGGGGCAGGAAAAGTGGAAAATGATACATAAACTCAGCTGCAATAGCTATATGAGGAGGGAAAAACCCAAAGGTGACTGGTAGGATGCCACCTTGGCTGGTCACAGGCTTATTGCTTTGCCCTCCTGCTATTTGGGCTGTGAGGAGGACCTTGGCACGAAGGATGGTTCCTACTTCATCTTGTCAACGATGGGGCTGGGGAAGGTGGTGTACCCTCACCCCAGCCATGCTCTGATATGGACTTTCATCCTATCTCCTAGAAACAGTGAAGTGTTGGCTGTGATGTTTCATCTCCCAGGGTTCAACTGAGCCTGATGTCATCCTCCTTACCTCCAGGCCATGGCTGCAGCCACCGAGAGACCCTCAAAACCTGCACACCACCTTGGCATCTCCCTTACTTGAGGTAATATCCCATTTAGGTTAATATCCCATTTAACCTGGGGGTCCTGGGGAGGAGGTCCCAGCAGATCTGATGTTGGGAGGATTTAGCCTTCAGAAAGAGTCCAATGAGATGTCTACTTGGATGGTCCTGGAAGCATTAGCAGATCCCTTCTCTCTGACAGAGGACAAGTATTTCAAACCATTGCCATTCAGCTGGTTTGCCCCAGCAAGTCTTCCAGCCCTTGTGTGAATTCTGAGCTATTATCACTATAAAGTCTACGATGCTTTTATGGTCTCCCTTGATCCGTGTTCCTACGTAATCCCTGCTGCCCAAGTCAAACAGGAACCTGGTAGGAACAGGGATGGTTTTACTGGTGGTGTCATTGTTGTGCTGGGGGAAAAAAAGCTAAGAAAAAAAGAAATAGTGGAGGAAAGATGGGGTATTTTGGGTAAACCTAGGTATAGCAAGAGGTGTTTAAGTGTCTGCCCTGTGCTGGTGGTAGCATCTTGGACTAGATGACCTGTAAAGGACTCTTCTGACCCAAACCATTGTGTGGGATTTACTGTGGCAAACCCCCTTTCCTGGAAAGCAACGGGAACAGAAGCATTGGAAACTAAAACTCAAAGCTAAGGATGTTTTAAGGAAAATAAACCCAAACCACCCAAACCCGACCAACCCTACCAGTAAAAGTGGGGGATGCTCTGTGCCCCCTGGATGACTCCTGCAGCTGGCTGGGGACCGGGAGCAAGGCAGGAGAGTCAACACAATTAAAAGGCAGCTATTGATTTCCTGATTGTTCCCGTTGATAGGACAGCCCAGCCCGTGAGATCTAATCTGTGCCACGTTAAATTGCCTCTGAGCTCAAGGGCCTGCTGGACTTTCTCCATCTCTCCTTTGCCTTTCCAGCTTGGGCAGCTCTTTTTTTTTTCATTTGTGTTATCGTTGGGGGGTGTGGGAGCACGTCAGGAAAAGAAAATTGCTGAGAGCTCCATTATTCCTATTATTAATTTATTTAATCATTATTTTTTTGTTGTTTTAAAGGCAGCTCCAGGATGGTGGGTAAACAAGTGACCAGTGGTGATCAGGGTGAGTTTGCAGTGCCATGGGTGTGGGGATGGTGGGCAGCTCTCCAAAAGCTGCGCGTGAGCCGACAGCAAAATGAGCTGGCTGTCAATCACTCCCTCTTGATCGGCGCTGACGTAGCCGAGCGAGCTGGGAACAAAAGAAGGATGATTTTTTTTTTTTTGGGAGGTGATAGTTATTTCATTAACTTATTACAGTTATTATAGGCACTTAGGACTTGCCTGCAGCCCCTCCTGCCCCAGGATGAGGCATTGCTGAAGCAGGCAGAAAAACGGGTGGAAATAATGTGGTTTTTCTTCTCTCAAGCAGGCTGTTCAGTTGAACAGAGCTAGGTGTGGTGGGATGCTGCTGGGGTAAGATCCTCTCCATGGGGCTTGTGACCCCCCCATAGCTGATGGGAAGTGGGGTGTGCAAGAGCAGCAGCTTTGAGAAGACACCTCCGAGCTTTGCATCATTTCTACACGCACATATGTTGTCTTTTATGTTACGGGTAGATATATTTTATATATGCTGTGAACCAACCCTGCTGGTTCCTGCTGGTTCCAGCACCTTCTGCAGACCCTGAAGAGCACGACCACCTTTCCCTCAGCCAGTTAATTCTTGTTAAGCCTCCCCTCCATCAGAGACCTTCTCGCCGCGACGGTGTTTGGGCGAGATTTAGCTAATAATTACCTTCCTTTAGGAAAAACGATTTGGCAGGAGAAACCTTCCTTGGCTTCTGAGAAAGAGCTGCTTTAATACCCACCTCAGAAATTGTCACTTATCGTGGAGGAAGCCAGGGAAGGGATTGTGACTGTAGCACCACTGGAAACAAGATTTAGAGTCGATTTTCTCGGCGGTATGAGACGATAGCTCCGGTTAACAGCTTGAGTTGGATTATATGGATGAGGTCCCTGTGTAGCATTTGTTGCCTTAAAGATTTGGAGGTAATTCCCCTGATCTGGGGAAGGAAGGTACCCTATGGGTTTCCATCATACGTGGGTCTCCTTAATGACAGCTCCATGTGTTAAAGACCTGGCCAAAATGAGCTATGCTCTGCCAGCCTGACAATAATAACAAAAAAATGACTTTTCCAGCCCTGTGCTGGAAATCTTCCCTTGAAGATTTTTATCTTTGTCCACAATTTGATCTGGAAAGCTTGAAATGGCTCATGGAGCAAAGCAGCAGTTGCCCATCCTTCCCTCCAGCCTTTGAGGACAGCAGGAGGGAACTGCAGAACGGCTGAGGTTGAAGGTACCTCTGGGGATTGTCCAGTTCCACCTCTGCTCAGCTACAGCCAGTTGCCCAGGACTGTATCCTGTTGGATTTTTAACATTTTCTGTGGATGAAGACCCCACAAACTGTTGGGGTGACCTCCTCTAGTGTTCAACTCTGTCCAGAGTATGCCCAATATATCCCTGCCTCCCTGGTACACGGAGCCCAGACCCAGCACTCCAGGTGTGCCTCACCAGTGCTGTGCTGGGAAGATGCTCGAGTTCATCCTGGTTTCACAGAATCAAAGACTGGTGGGGTTGGAAAGGACTTCTGGGGATCAGATGGTGCCACCCCCCTGCTCCAGCAGGGTCACCCAGAGCAGGGGGCCCAGCATCCCATTGCCCAGGTGGGTTTGGAATCTCTCCAGACAAGGAGACTCCACAACCTCTCTGGGCAGCCTGGGACAGCCTCTGACACCCTCACACCAAACAACTTTCTCCTCCTGCTCAGGTGGAACCTCCTGGGTTCCAGTTTGTGCCCAGTGCCCCTTGTGCTGTCCCTGGGCACCACTGAGCAGAGTCTGGCCCCATCCTCTTGCCCCCCAGGGCCCTTTAGCTCTTGCTCAGCATTGCTCAGCTCCCCTCTCAGGCTGCTCTTCTCCAGCTGCACAGCCCCAGGGCTCTCAGCCTTTCCTGGCCACAGAGATGCTCCAGCCCCTCAGCATCTTCCCAGCCTCCCCTGGACTCTCTCCAGTAGCTCCTTGTCTCTCCTGAACTGGGGAGCCCAGAACTGGATGCAATTCTCCAGAGATGGCCTCACGAGGGCAGAGTAGAGGAAGAGGAGAACCTCCCTTGGTCTCCTCTCTCCCTTGGCCAAAATAACCAAGCCTGTGTCTGGCCCCCAGATCTAACCTGAAGTCTCACTTTGCATCTCAAGCTTTTAGATCTTTTGCCCATCAGTTCAGGGTATTTTTTTTGTTGCTGCAGAAGTGTGTGGAGGGGGAAAAGTCTTATTTACTTTTGTTGTTAACATTATTTTCACTTGCTGTGCCGGCTGCGGGTGAGTTTTATTAATCTACTATTTGTCGGAGCGCTTAATGCGTGTTTGTGAAATGGCTCCGGGGTAATTTGCCATTTCTATTTAATTTTTAATAAGGTAGCTCTCTTCATTCCACTGTCTGCTGGAGAGGTTTGATTTCAAAATGTCAACGCTGTGGCCATGGTGTCCTAATTCTCCAATCCATCCGGCAGTGATGCTTTGATACGTCCCGGGCTTGGCAACTGGAGCTTGTGGTGGATGATGAGCTTCGTGGGTCTCCTCTACATCAGTCACTGATGGACCCTTCAGGGTGCTAGCACCAGAGGAGACCTTACCTTCCAGGCTGTCACAAGGGGACCTCAGAAACGTCATCCTTCCCACAGATGTTCCTATGAAGGGTTGGGGTTTGAGGAACTTGTGTGGTGTAACTGTGTGGTGAGAAAAAGCTGGACCATCCTCATTTTTTTCTCAGTACAGGAGAGATGTGAACCAGAGGGAGGTCCAGAGGAGGTTACAGCAATGCTGGGAGGGCTGGAACCCTTCTGCTGGGAAGCCAGGCTGGGAGAGCTGGGGGGGTTCAGCCTGGACAAGAGAAGGCTCCATCTGGGGAGACCTTCTGGTGGCCTTTCAGCACTTGAAGGGGCCTGGCAGAAAGATGGGGATGGAGTTTCGAGCAGGGCCTGTTGGGACAGGACAAGGGGTGATGGTTTGAAACTCAAAGAGGGAGATTTAGACTGGAGAGAAGGAGAAATTGTTGGTGCTGAGGGTGGGGAGAGCCTGGCCCAGGCTGCCCCGAGAGGTGGTGGCTGCCCCATCCCTGGCACCATTGCAGGGGAGGTTGCCCGGGGCTCTGAGCACCCTGCTCTAGCTGCAGATGGCCCTGCTCCCTGCAGGGGGTTGGATGAGTTGACCTTGAAAGGTCCCTTGCAACCCAAACCACTCTCTTTCACTAATATATCTATATATTTTTATTTTACTTGGAGGTTTGAAGGCTTCCTGGAGGGATCATCTGTGGGTCTGTGAGGTGACCTCCCTGGAGGAGAAGATAGGACCTGATAGGGATTCCCACTACCGAAGCATCATGGAGAGAGACTGGAAGGGGAAGGTGGGAAACACCGTGAAGAAAATCTATTTCCAGAAGGCCCCTTGGTTACCCCTCTTGGCAGAGAGATCCCGTTGTGTTTTCATCAAGGCTTTTCTTGGACTCGGTCTCCTGAGCCCTACCAAGAGCCAGTGGGTGTTGGGAATCTCTCCACCTTAAATCTGAGCCCGGTGCAGTCTCTTTGCACGAGACGTTGGGTTTTGCCCTTATAACTGAATCTTATATGCTTTAATGATTGCACCTTTTTTTTTTTAATTTATATGCAAAATCGATTCTCACAATCAATACCCCTGTGGGCTGAGAAGCCCGGGCTGCGAGCGGAGCTTGGCTCCGGCTGCAGGAATTTTAATTGTTGCTCCTGATGACTATTTGAGCTTAAGATGTAACATGGCTGGTTGGGTTGGTTTTTTTTTCTCTGCTTAAAAAGAGCAAAATAAAATCCCCAACCCTGAATTTGCTTCTTTATCAAAATCTATAGCAAACAGCAAAGTAATTTTCATCCAGAGCTCCCAGGAAATTGGGATTAAATGCATCTGGCTTCGTCTGGGGTTTGCTGAAAACACTGTTGAACTTGGAAGCTCTTCTGAAACCTTTAGTAAATTCGAGGGCAACCTCTTGGAGCGAGCTCCTGGTTCACGTTGCAGCTGCTGCTGTTGAAGATGCTGTTGCATTTTTGCTTTGGGAGTGCTGTTAAAGCCTCCTTTGGGGTCGATGTTGTGCTCAAGGTAGAGCTCAAAGTGGAAACAAAACCAGGCAAAGGCAAAAAACCTTTGCCAACAGTGGTGTCTGAGAGCAGGGACGTGTCAGATGATGAATTCTTGGTAGATTGAGAGTAGTAGGTAAATAATAGATGGGGAAGGTGAAATAGAACATTCCTTTCTTGCTGCATCTGCATTATGCAATTTCCACGAAGCTGGGCTTTTCAGTGGCCATCAATCTAAAGAAGCTGCTTTGCTGCCAGGCTCTGGAATCAGCTCTTCTTTGCCTGGCCTTTTTATGGGAGAGATTAGAAATTAGGATGAAGTTCTTCGCTCTGAGGGTGGTGAGACATTGGAACAGGTTGCCCATGGAAGCTGTGGATGCTCCATCACTGGGTGTGTTCAAGGCCACCTTGGATGGGGCTTTGAGCAACCTGCTCTAGTGGGAGGTGACCCTGCTCACTGCAGGGGGGTTGGAAATAGATGGTCTTGAAGGTCCCTTCCAACCCAAACCCATTCTGCTTGGCAAGCCTGGTGTTTGCAACCTGGAATTCTGCTTTGCACAAAAACCCTGCTCTAAGGGTTGGGTTGGTTTTTCCTCCTCCAGCTCCTGATCTATTTATTGATCCTTAGCCAGATAATAGCTTTTGCTCGGGCTGTGCTCGGGAACAGGGCTGAGGAGAGGGAGTGCAAAGCAACGACTGCAGCACTTATGAAAATATTGTGTTTCTGGTGAAGGCAACTCACTGCTGGGGTGCTGGGGTGGCACGGACTGGCGAGTGGCACAGTTGATGGCAGCAGTGTGGAGCAGCCCTGCTGCAGGCATCTCTGGTGTTGTGGTGGAGGGTTTTGGGGCTGAAATGGTGTTTGTTGATGTAAATCATAGGATGTTTTGGTTGGAAGAGACCTTTCAAGGTGATCTGGTCCAATCCCCCTGGACCGAGCAGGAACATCTGCAACTAGAGCAGGGTGCTCAGAGCTCTGGCCAACCTCCCCTGCAATGGTGCCAGGGATGGGGCAGCCACCACCTCTCTGGGCAGCCTGGGCCAGGCTCTCCTCACCCTCAGCATGGAAAAAGTTGTCTTCATCTCCAGACTAAAACTCACATGGTCATATAGGTGCAGCTGGGAAGGTGAGTTTGGTGGTTGAATTAGTAGGTGGACTCAAGGAGCTAGAAGAGAACACAAAAGTCTCCTCCCTGTCGTGGGGCTTCCTACTCCACCTGGGGTTTGGAAACCACCTTCTCTCCACACCAGGGAAGAAAGTGCAAGAAATTCCCACAAAGAGAGATGTTTTGGTTCACTCTACAAAAAGCTGTCTCGGATAAAACCGAACGGCTTCATTTTGGAAAGGTCACACTGGAAATGTTTTTCCACAGTACATACCAGAAAATATTTATATTAAAACCCAGCTTAACATAAAAGGTCAACATCTCTTACACTGCAAGGGTGGGAGGAGGCTGCTCCCACCCGCTGCTGCCACGGGGATGGTTGGCACCGTTGGATGTCCCTTCCCCATGAGCTGGACCCTTCTCTTTCACTATTTGCTCAAAGAGCCTCCTCTCAAGGTCCGACAGCCCTTGCCACGCACATCTGGACATAGCTACATAAATAGAGGTGTATGTATACATATAGGTGTGCATATGCCTGTATAAATACTATATAGCTGTGCAGGAGTGATGTGCTTGTATTGGTGGCTTTCTGAGCTGGGTCGTGGTCCAGCTCTTCTGTAGTTTCATTTCAGTCTTTTTGTGATTGAAATCCCAGTGTGATCATAGAATCATTTGGAAGACACCTTTCAGATCATCAAGTTCAACTGTTAACTCAGCACTGATGGGTCCACCCAAAATCACCCATCTCCATGGCTTGGAAACCCCTCCAGGCACAAGGACTCCACCAGCTCCTTCCCAAAGCTTTTGCTGTCTCTGCTCCCAGATGAGGTAAATGCAGATTATGGTTCTTGGTGGGATTTAGTTTATTCTGAGTGTTAATTCCTAACGTGAAACTTCAGCTCAGTCTTGTGGTATGGGAAGATTTGGTTTGATTAACCTGCTGCTGATGCCTTGTAAAAAAATCTATGGCTAGAGCACCTAATCCAAACATTTTGTTGGAAAAATGCCTCTTTTTGTTAAATTATTATTTCTTTTTTTTTTTCCCCCAGCAGAAATGAATTCAGGGGTGTTGGATTAGTGAAGCTTGACCTGCTAAATTGAATCAGACAGTTATACAGCATCTGATGTTCACTGCGTTGACCTTTTTAATGAGAAATAGGCCTATTAGATCTGCTTTGCTCTCAGTGAAACATTTTTATGGAATCTGAGTGGTGCTTTCCATCATTTAGGGCCGTACCAAGTCATAGAGGGGCGGTTACGACGTGACCAAGCAAAATGAGCTTTTGGAGGGCTTCTCTGGGTGGAATGGGTCTCATTTGTTAACTTCCTGACCCCTTTTCTCTCTGTGCCAAAAGCTTCATAAAAACCCAAGCAGACACCAACCAACAGGCTTCCTACAGGGAAGGAAAAGGTGGAGGTGTCGGGCAGAAGATGCTCTGTCAGCCTGGACAAAAATAAAAAGGAAAACCCCAGGATTTCTCACTTTTGCAGAGTTTTGGGGTTGTTGGGTTTTTTTTTTTCCCTGAGGGAAGTGCCTGACCTTGGAGCGGCGGCTGCGCTGTGTCGGATGCTCCCATCCCTTGCTCTCCCCCTCCTCCTCATTTGATCTGAATATTTTAACCAGCTGAGATTAAATAATTGCTTTGAATTCTTTCTAACTACGGTGCAAATTAATTCACACGTGTCTTCTGCGGGGTTTGAAGCGCTGCATGCAAAATGCATCGTGCAAAAGCGAAGAGCTTGGTAAACCTCCTTTAAAAAGCTGTTGAGAGCCTGTTGGGTGGTGTCCTCAGGGCTCAGTACTGGGGCCTCTTCTCTTGAATCTCATCAATGATCTGGACAAGAGGATCGGGGACGCCCTCAGAGATCGCAGATGATGTAGTTGGGTGGGGGTGTTGATCAGCTTGAAGGTAGGGATTCTACAGAGGGGTCTGGCCAGGCTGGATCAGCAGGTTGAGGTCAGTGGGATGAGGTCCAACAAGACCAAGGGCTGGGTCCTGCCCTTGGGTCACAACAACCCCCTGCGAGGCTCCAGGATGGGGGAAGAGTGGCTGGAAAGTGCCTGGTGGAAAAGGACCTGTTGGGGGTTGGTCAACAGCCGCCTGGAGATGAGGCAGTGTGTGCCCAGGTGGCCAAAAAGGCCACCAGCATCCTGGCTTGTGTCAGCACTGGTGTGGCCAGCAGGGATTGTCCCCTTGGACTAGGTGGCACTGTGGAGGCTGCCCCTCAAATCCTGGGGTCAGTTTTGGCCCTCTCACTCCCAGAAGGACCTTGAGGGGCTGGAGTGTGGCCAGAGAAGGGCAACGGAGCTGAGGAAGGGTCTGGAGCACAAGGGTGGTGAGGAGCAGCTGAGGGACCTGGGGTTGTTGAGCCTGGAGCAAAGGAGGCTGAGGGGAGAACATCTCTCTCTGAACAGCTCCCTGCCAGGAGGTTGGGGCCAGGTGGGGTTGGTTTCTTCTGAAATGATAGGAGGTCACCTGAGATGCCAGCAGATGCTCACCACAAAACCACTGACTCCTATCTATCGATGAAGTCAGGGTTTTATGGGCAGTATCTCTTTACAACACGCTCCATTCACCCAGACTTCCTTTTGATATTGATCATTTGGGGTCTTTGGGTAAGACATTCGACGTTATTAAATTCATTTTTATCTCTGTTTTCCCCCCGCACTCAAGTAAAACCCCTCACAAGTGGCATGTTCACGGTGAGCTTCGGTGAGACGTTGTCTTAGCCAAGATGCCGAAGCTCCTTTGTTCCCTCAACCATTTATTTGCTGTTTACTTTATAAAAACAGGCTTTTCCTCTTAATCTGACAGACAGCCCTGGATGGGGCCGCCGTCCCCGGATCTTTTGCGACAAGTAGAAGAAATCACCGTTCCATCGCAAGTGAAGAAGTCAATATTTCATTTCATAGTTGCCATGTCCAATTTCTCCCGTTATTTGGAGAAGATTAAGCAAGAAAACTCAATTCATTATTGCATTTTAAAATATGCATTGGGTTTCTCTGGGTTCTTGGTTTTTTAGACCGGCTCTTCCAATGGCAAGAGGAGGGTTGGGTAGGTGGGTTTTTTTTCCTCCTTTTTTTTTTATGTGTGTGAAAGATGAAAGACTCATTTAAGCTCTTATCATTGAAAACATGTGTTCTTGCTGATTCACACCGGGGTTCCTGTTAGAGTGTCATCTGCTGAAATGCTGTCTCTGCTTCCGACACGTCGGGCATCAAATATCTCTTATCTCTTTCCAGGTGCGGCAGCTGACGCGCTGGGATTTGAGAGAAGATCTCCGGCGCGTTTTCCATGGAGATGGGGAGGATTTCCCGGTGCTGAAGGAAGCATAATGAAGCTAAGCCAAAAAAAGCCTGGAGGAAGCAAAAGCTGGCTGTGCAGGCAGAGTTTCTTCTTGGAGAAAATTGCAGCTTTTGACCAATTCTGTTCAGAAATGTCCCAATCTGCCATGGCTGTGCCTTGTCTGAGACCTTGCTGACTTTAGGGCAGCTCTGCCAGCCCAGGAGAAGTGTTGGGACACCCAGCAGAGAAGACAAAGCTGTGTTAGGAGGTGTAGGAGCCCAGCTGATCACCTCTCTGGTGGGGCACCAGCATGCCTTCGACCATCCGTGTCTCCAAGCCTGTACACCTACTTCTAGCCTGACCATCTCCAGGACTTAGTTCCCTCTGAAAAAAACCCCAAATGTTAAAAAAAATAAAAGGAATTCGGAGGGATAGAAATGAAAACCATCACCCCTTGTACTGTCCCAACAGGCTCTGCTCAAAGCTCTGTCCCCATCTTTCTGCCAGGCCCCTTCAAGTGCTGCAAGGCCCCCAGAAGGTCTCCCCTTGGGGAGCCTTCTCCTCTGCAGGCTGAACCCCCCCAGCTCTCCCAGCCTGGCTCCCAGCAGAGGAGGTTCCAGCACTCAGACCATTGCTGTGGCCCTGACCAGCTTTGCCTCCAGCTTCCCCAAAGCCCCTGAAGAAATGCCAGAGGGGAACGTGGCTCAGCTCAGGTCCCACAGGGCTGGTGGGAGCTGCAGACAAGCTCCAGCTTGGCTGCAGAGAGAAGGAAACACAGTCGGTCGAGCCCGTGGAGTAGGAATCGTACCCTGCGAGCGCCGCGCCGAGCGACTTATCCGCGTCTGATCTGCTAATACATATTTATTCCGTTAACAAGGAATTCATTCCCGACCAGAAAGCTGGGGAGCTGATTTATACGGCAGTCAAATCATGTCTGGGAAAGCTGCTAAATTCCCCCTGCGTAAAAATCACAGCAGGTTGGGGTTTTGCTACGGGCGGCCCCTTTCTGGCAGCCAATAATTGCCACCGCTTAACGAGCAGCATGAGCAATGCTCTCTTATTCTTAAGATTATTAATAAGACCAGTGATTATTTCAGTGTTATGACAGGAGTTGGTTTTTTTTTGCAGTAACATCACTGAGGAGCCATAGGCACCTCGGGGTGCCCTCGACGCTCCGAGGATGCTGGTAAGACGCATAGGTCCGCGAGCCCGTTCCCAGGAGGGTTTTATCCCCAGTCAGCAGTGGGTGCCAGAATAAATAAGTCCGTGGGTAGAGGGTTCCCATCAGCCTTGTCCCCAGAGAAGTAAATCTGTGCAAGTCACTCCCTTTTTAGTTGTATTTACCTAAAAAAGTGCTTTGTTAACGTGGGGTGAAAACGCACCGTGGAGAACACACTCGACACGAGATACTCTGAGCTGAAAACTTCAGCACTTGCTGCATTCTTATATCTGCTTTTTAAAGTTTATTATTATTGAATTAATTCCTCTTCAGAAGGTTCTGTTGCTCCTGTAACTCCTGGATTTCTTTTGCCTGTGTGCACGGTAGAATTCCTTTATCTGTACTTTTTATCATTTTCACAAAGAGCAAAATAAAAGTGAGGCAGGTTGAGTGAGGACAAAACTGATTTTGGTTGGGGATTTGACTTTTCAGCTCAGTTCTTCTCCTTCCCTGCCCTGGCTGTAGGCAGTGGCTGCTCCCAGCAGTGAGAACATCCCAGTACCCAGGGCTGGGGTGCAGACCAAGGTCTGCTGGTTCTTCTGCGTCACGTTGGGGATGCAGAAAGTAAAAGGTGGGACCTGCAGGGAAAAGGGACCAGGACAGGGAACCCTAAACTGCCCAGCGAGGGATTCCAGCCCATAAATGGCATATTTGGTATAAAGCTGAGGGGTCAGAAGTGTCAAGTCCCTGCTTGGCTCAGTTTGGGTCCTTTTCTAGGTTCTCCTCACTTCTTCACTGGCTGGCATCCGAGGGGGACTCTGTTTTGCCTTCGATCCCAATCTGTGTGTTCCCAAACTGAGTTCCAAAATCCATCTCCTGAACACAGTTCCCATCTTCCACTGGCCCCAGTCTGGGACTTTCCCAGTGCCTGCTCCACAGCATCAGTGGTGATGGTGATGGAATTACCATCGGGGGGGTTGAGCTCAATATTGGTTTTCTATCTATTTGTATATATTCCATTTTTATTATGATTATTTTCACTGTCATTCAAGCTGTTCTAGTTTCCTTTTCTAATGGCTGAGTCTCTCTCCCTCATTCCCTTTCTCTTCCCCTTTGGGGAGGGAGTGGGATTAACAGAGAGCATCTGTTATAGGTCTGCTGGGCTGCCCTGACCCCAAACCCTGGCAGGGATTTCCTCGGAAGGCGAAATGTCAGGAGCAGGAATCACACCAAAAGGTTTCAACTCCCTTGATTAAGTTTCCCGGTGAGGTTTAAGCGAGCGTGTCCGCATTCAGATTCCAGTTAATCTACAGGGATTTTCCTCGTAGGCATCATGTTTTAAAGCTCTAAATACATGAAAGGCTTCTTTGAGCCTCCTGCTCTGCCGAGGCTGCCCAGTGACGGTGTGGAATTTAATGATTTCCTGATATATTCAACCCTGCACGCTGTAAATAGTTGCTAAATATTCAGTGGAGCCTCGGTCCCCTCCTCGCTCTGCGGTCCAAGGCAAGCTCAGATGGTGACATTTTCCTCCCTAATCCCTTTACTCTTCCCATGCAAGAGATTTTTCAAAGGATGCTAATTTTCACCCAGGGCCCTTTGAGCTTGTAAAACTAGTTAAAAGTTGGGTTGTTTTGGGTTTTTTCCCTAAGAGGGTGCAGCATTTGGTGCTACCACCCTCTGGAGAAGAGCCTGGTTTTGGTAGCATCTCTTGTAGCATCCTTCCAGCGTGACTCGAAGGTCTGGAGTTCACAGCCAGGTTGGATGTGGCTCTGAGCAACCTGGTCTGGCAGAAGGTGTCCCTGCCTATGGCAAGGTGGTTGAAACGAGATGATCTGTATGATCCTTTCCAAGCCAAACCATTCAATGATATCTGCAAATGTTCAAGTTTTGAATCTTTTTTTTTGAGGTAAGTGCAGAAAGAAGTTGAGTTTGGCAAGAACTGGCACGTTAAACCAAAGAAGACTGGATGCTCGTTGAAGTCCCATCTAACCTGGTATTCTATGAAGACTGTGTTCTTCTGGCTGGATCCCTTCAGTGGATTCAAAACACATTTATAAACCAATACAATGAGCTTAAGTTGAAAGCCAGTATTTCATTTTAAGGATAGCGTAGGAAGAGTTTGTCACCATTTCAAAGCTTTTTGCACCAGGAACTTGCTCTTTCCCATGACTAATTGTGATTTTGATGGACAAGGGTCCTTAGACCAGACAAACTTTGATGAAAAAAAGGACACCCAGGGGTATCCCACCAGGTTGTGGCACTAAAACCTCCTTGTCTCAGGTCTCCTGGCAGCTGGGCTGGGGAGAAGGGCTCAGCTCTGCACCCAGCCTGGCACTGGGGGATTGTTCCACAGTACAAACCAAAGTCAAACACCGTGCAAAGCATTTTATTCCATCCTACATAACATCAGCTGCTTATAGAATCAGTATGGTTGGAAAGGACCTCCAGGGTCATCAAGTCCAACCTTTGTCCTATGTCCTATAATGTGCAGAAAGTGATCGCTGCGTAGATAAGAGAAGGTTTATTTCTTTCTGTAGGTTTCATCCCAATCAAGTCTCAGGGCGTTGGGATTTTTTATTTGTTTATCCACGGAGAAGGTTTATTGATCCTATTTCTCCACGTTTCTTAATTATGAGCACGGATGAAGGTACCGAGCGGAACGGTTCCACCTCCTTCTACGAGATCCCAACCCTTTGCAATAACCCTTGCAGTCTTTGTTGAGATGAACGCTTGAAGGACATCTGTTGGTGCTGGAAACAACGATGCAGGTTTTTGCTCTTGGGTTTTTTTTTAATTGCTGTTTTGTCAGAGGAATTCTGTCACTTGAAAATCCTGCTCAGGGCCGACAAAAAAAAAAGCTGCTCCGCGTTACCCCACGTTCCTCCCTTCCCCTCTCTAATTGGCGGAGCTGCGCCAACTACGGAAGGTAGATTTGGAAATCAAGATCAATATCATGCCAAGCCATATGTGCATCTCTCCAGGGGGTTTATTTAGCCAGTTAGTCTTTGTGCTGCTAATTACGCTGCGAGTTCTGTTTCCTGTCAGGTTTGAAAAGGTACGTGAAGAAGCGATGGCGTGAGCCCCCGAGCTGATGTGTTTTGGATGCTATGAATCTAGGAAGGAGAAGCTATGTGAAGGGCATGGAAAACACACGACTCAATCAGATGGTCCACAGGTGAATCCCATGTTTGTCCCGGAGGTGAAAAAATAATCAGATCAATTTTTTCATAGGGTCCGGTCCTTCACAGCAACCAGGTGCTCACTGGGGATGCCCTTGTCAGTGCTCTGTATGGATCAGCCCTCGGTCTGGTGGAGCTGTGGGACGTGAAGCCCACCCTATCAGCTGGGAAGGGTCTAGAGAACAAGTGTGGTGAGGAGCAGCTGAGGGACCTGGGGTTGCTGAGCCTGGAGCAAAGGAGGCTGAGGGGAGACCTTCTGGCTCTGACAGCTCCTGACAGGAGGTTGGAGCCAGGTGGGGTTGGGCTCTGCTCCAAAGGAACAAGCGATAGGACAAGAGAAACTGGCCTCAAGATGTCCCAGGAGAGGTTTAGGTTGGAGGTGAGGAGAAATGCCTTCATGGCAAGGGTTGTTCAGAGCTGTCCCAGGCTGCCCAGGGCAGTGGTGGAGTCCCCGTGATCCCTGGAGGGGTTTCCAAGCTGTGGAGATGTGGTGCTGAGGGCCATGGGTCAGTGGTGCCCTGGCAGTGCTGGGTTAATGGTTGCACATGATGATCTTGATGGGCTCTTCTGACTAAAACAATTCTAGGATTCTATGTGTGCAGCTTCAGCAGGAGCCCATCAGGGAATTGAGGAGCTCCATCAGAACTCCAGCCCCTCGATGCCCTGGGGTAGAGGCAGAAGGGGATTGCTACTACAAGCCCAGAGGGGCTACATCTGGTCTCCTACCCTTGGATTCCATACCCACTGTCATCATTTATCATCCACGTGTTTTTCATCTAAAAAACAAATCTTTCCCTTTGGAATAAAGATGTTCATTCGTTTTCTGGGCTCCCTCCCCCCATCTTTCCCTCCCTTCCTCTCTCTCTACTTAAAGTAAGAACATTGGAATAAATAGTTCTACCTTTAACAGCTTGTGGCTTCTGCTGGTTTTTCCCTTCGTTTGCCAAGCATGACTCTGCAGTTTCAGTTGGAATGGTTTATACCTGATGGGAACAAACACCCTAAAGCAAAATCAAGTGAGAAAGCGATGTCTCTGTGGAGCAACCTCCACCAGCTGCCTCCCAAGGTGGCAGCAAACAACTCCTCATTTAAATCAGGGGGGGAAAAAACACCAACCCACCCCTAGAGATGCCTGCATCTCAGTCTGACCCACTCACACTATCCTTATTTAGGAGGATCTTCCTATTTCTGTGTCCCCTGGTGATGAGGTGGGGACCAGGCAGGATGCTGGGGATGCCACCTCTCCCTGGGGCAGGGTGGCTGAGGTGGCAGAGCAGAATGAGACCCCAAAAAACCTTGGAATTTCAGGTCCAGTCTTTTTTTTCCTCTTTCTCCTCTGTGACCTCAGGCAAATCCCTCAATGTCCTAGTACCTCCTTTTCTTATCAGTAACATGAAGATAACAGAATCACAGACTGGTTTGGGTTGGAAGTGACCTTTAAAGAAGCAGGGATACCTTCAACTTGGGCAGGTTGCTCAGAGCCAACCTGACCTTCATCCCTCTTTCTTACCTCACTAGGTAAGGTGGAGGTTTTGAAGGCTGTGAGGTAATTAGCAGCCGTGGCACTGGATCATCTAGTTAGTCTGAATGAATCTTACAGGAGAGATTAAACATCCTAACATCTGTTTCCTCTGCTCTGAAGCAAGTAGGAAAAGAGTTTTGCACAGAGAACAACTGTCCAGGGTGACCTTGGTGCAGTATTTTTTTTTCTGGCTGAATTTTGATTCTTAAATAGCATGGGGAAAAAAAAAAAAAGAAAATAGGAAGGAAACTTTTAACATCTTCCTCCAGGTTGTTAATTGGACCAGTTAGGTTGAGATAATGCAGGTGCTTGCCCTGCATTTTGGTTCATTTTAATCCGAGTAACTGATGGTGCAGGAGCTGGTCCTGCCCTGACAGCTGTAACAGCTGGAAGAGAGCTCTGTGTTGTGCTTTGTGTTTTTAGGTGGCCATAAGAAGCTGAGAAAAAAAAAAAGGGTTGGCTTTGCCTTGGACCCTTTTGTGCTTGGGCAATGCACAGGATGGGAGTCACCACGTCAGGTGGACAAAGCACAGGAGCAAGGGGCCTCTGGCCAATCCCAGTTTGCCTTTGGAAAGTAGCTACCAGGATCATAGAATCATAATTGTGTAGATTGGAAGAGACCTTTAAGATCATCAAGCCCAACCATTCCTCCAGCACTGCCAGGGCACCACTGACCCATGGCCCTCAGCACCACAGCTCCACGGCTTGGAAACCCCTCCAGGGAGCATGGGGACTCCACCACTGCCCTGGGCAGCCTGGCACAGCCCTGCACAACCCTTGCCATGAAGAAATTGTTCCTCACCTCCAACCTAAACCTCCCCTGGTGCAACTTGAGGCTGTTTCCTCTTGTCCTGTCACTTGTTCCTTGGGAGAAGAGCCCAACCCCACCTGGCTTCATCCTCCTGTCAGGGTGTTGTTGTTTCATCAACCAGGAAATCTGGGAACAGACTTTAGTTGTTGCGACAGGACGAGGGATTGTGGTTTTAATGCAGTTACCAGGCCTTGTGAAGCATGTAGCATAATATTGACACTGGAAAACGAGATATTTTGCTTCATTTTTGATGAGTACCAGCACTGTTGCTGCAGTGGTAAAGTCATTTTTTTTACCTTCAGAGACTGTAGGTTAGCTTACCAGGTGCTGTTGAGAACATTACTTTGAAAGTACCTCGTGACTTTTCCCTAGCAAGCCATTTAGGAATTATAAAACCCTAAATCATCTCTTTATTAAGTTTAAACACTGGCCCAGCACGCATTCGGACCGAACCTTGCAAAGTTTGCCAGCCAACGAAATCAAATCAATTAAGCCCGCAGATCTTTGGGATTTTTCAGGGGTCGGAGTCGCTGGGCTTTTGCCAAGGACGCAGAAGGAAAATGTGTTTTTTTTCCTTTGGCTGTTTCAACGTGCAGGTGGAAAAGCGAGCTGGGAAGTTCTGCTCAGCGTCATCGTGCTGGGAGAGGATTCAACCCCAGGGGTTGGCATCTTTTGGGCTTGATGTTGAGAGGACCGACCGCGTGTATTTATAGAGATCTAAATATTTGATTGAAATGAAGAAGGAAATGGAAAGAGCGAAATTAGAAAGGTTAATTAATCATTTAATTATAACCAGCTGCCAAAAAGTCCATGCGCAGTTTAACTTTGCTTTCCATGAATCACCACAAATGGTCGGACTCGACCGGTACTTGGAAGACACCAAGTTCCTTCATAAAAGAGATTTGTGACCCTATGAAATGATGAGTTTTAATGGCAAAGAGCTCTTTGAAACGTTCTATAAAAGCATTGCACGGGGCACGACACCCACCTTATTTTCCCTCTGAAGATATCTACAACTCCTTCAAGCTGACCTGGGCTGACCTCAGCAGAGGGTTGGCTGTGTGGGGAGGGGGGATTGTGGTTTGATTTTTTTTTTCCTCTAAATGGTAAATTTTCAGTTGGATTTTACATGACATTTCTACCTCTCGAATATTTCCATGATCATAGTTTTCTTTTCCTACACACAAATCACCTCTGGTTGAAAACCAGGTTTCCTTCTCCTCATTGATCTGCTACATGAATCTAAAATTACCTAAAGCTGTCCCTGTCACTCCTTCACATCCTAATGTGGTTTGACTGGTCTCCCAAGTGATGCTTTTCAGATCCGTGCTTCCTGCGTTTTCGTTCCTTTCCAAAAATGCAGCTTAAAATAGTTCTCGTTTCCATTTGAGGTTTATTGATCACAATCTGGCGATTTCCAGCCCCAATCTGGACAGAATTTTGAGATACAGGGCTGATTATTAAAACAAAAAAAAAATACATCCCTTCCTCTTCAGCTGCTACACCTCTTCGTGTAGGACCTGGGTGATGCTCGTGTTTCTTGCCAGCAAGAAATAATCAGAGACCTACGGAGGCGGGCTAAGGGGAAGCATTCAGTGAATAAATAGGGCTTGTAGGAAGGAAATATTATGCAAAGGCAGCAAGGAATGAGGTGAAGACACTGGAAGAGGCTGCTCAGAGAGGGTGGATGTTCTCATGAGCTTAAGAGGGTTTTAAGAACTCGTTATGACATTTGAGGACAGAGAGAGCTCTTGCTCTCATTAGCAGTACAGCCACTTTGCCTGGTGAGCAAGCTGAAGGATGTCAAAGTACGTGGAGGTGTAATACAGGGATGCTTAAAAGCCTCTTCACTGTTTCAGTGTCATGGAGCACAGCCTGAGCTCCAGAGAGAATAAAAAAACCCTTCTGGGCCAGATCTGCTGCTAGCACTGACCGGTCACTTGACGGTGCTGAGCTCATTTAGAGCCACAAGCACCAGAACTTATGCTGTCATCTGAAACCATAGAATCACAGACTGGGTTGGGTGGCAAAGGACCTTTCAAGGTCCCATCCAGTCCAACCCCCCTGCAGGGAGCAAGGCCATCTGCAGCTAGAGCAGGGTGCTCAGAGCCCCGGGCAACCTCCCCTGCAATGGTGCCAGGGATGGGGCAGCCACCACCTCTCTGGGCAGCCTGGCACAGCCTCTCCCCACCCTCAGCACCAACAATTTCTCCTTCTCTCCAGTCTAAATCTCCCTCTTTTCATTTCAAACCATCACCCCTTGTCCTGTCCCAAGAGGACATCTCAAATCAAAAGGTAGTACAAGCAGTTTTATAACCCAGTATGAGCCTCCCTGAGCTGGGAGGGGAGCAACAGCATTTTTGTTGTTGTTCCACCACCCAGGGAGGTGGTCGAGTCACCATCTCTGGAGGTGTTTAAGGGTCATTTAGACGTGGTGTTGGGGAGCATGGTTTAGGGGTGAACTTTGTAGAGTAGGGTTCATGGTTGGACTTGATGACGCCAAGGGTCTTTTCCAACCTATGATGCAGCAGTTGGGGTGATAGAAGGGCTGGAGCCCTGCAGCCAGCACCAGAGCCCATGGCCCCACTGGGAGGTCATCTACTGTGCCACCCCAGCCATGGTCTCAGTGGCTGGTGATTAATTTTCTGAAGCCTTTGTGGCTAACGGAGCGTGAGTCACTTTGCCCGCAAAAGACCTGGGTTTTGCAGCTCTGGCTCTTTTGTTTGGGGACTTTTTTTGTATGTTTTTGTGGGTTTTTTTTCATGTTTTTGGTTGTTGTTTAGACAGGGATTGGGTGTTTTTTGTTTTGTTCCTCTCATTCTCCGGATAAACAATTCACCTGGAAGGAAACCTGCTCAGGCATCAGGTTTGGCACTGAAGAACACCTGGTCATTCCTCACCCTTTATCCCAGGCAAGGTCAAGGTTGCAGAGGCTCCCAAAACCCAATAATGCTACAGGAACATTCAGGTGTTCAATCTTAATACTGATGGACCTGTCAGAGGAGATGTAAAGCCAATGCTCAAAGCCCTGGCAGCAAATGAGGTTCCCACCACAGCTTGTTTAGGAGGGGAAGGTGACAAATAGCATCAGCTGGAGGAACATCAAGCCAGAGTGATCCTCCCTCCACCTGAAAGCTCTTTCCTGCTCCCAGCTGCATTTATAAGTTTTCCCTGCCTTCCTGCTTGTCTTTTGAGGGAATTCATCCTTTGCTGAGGTTGTGGATGGAGTCTCTGTGATTTTGGTGTATCCTGGTCAAGAAGGTCCTCATCCTGCTGGCTCCAGCGTACCCCAGGATGGTGGTTTTAACTCAAGGTGGAGTGAAGCTGTTGGACAAGCAGGTATTTGTGGTCTAAATGTTGTGGGAATGTGCTTTCTATTCAAGTGTATATCACAGGATACCGGGTGGGAAGTGACCTCAGGGGTAATCTGGACTCAACCTATCTTGGCAAACACATGGTTTAGATAAGGTGCCCCAGCACCTTGTCCAGTTGAGTCTTAAGTGCCCAATGCTGGGGGCTCCACCACTTACCCTGGGGGGGATGTTATGCCAATGGATGATTTTTCTTATTGTGAAGAATGTTTATCTTGTGTTTAATTGGAGTTTTCCTAGGAATAACTTGTGCCTGTTACCCTGAGTCTGCTCCATGTGACTCCTTGCAAAAAAAAAAAAAAGTCTCCAACTTCCTTGTATCCCCAAAGAAAACTTTCAAAACTTTCTTTACTCAAGGCTGAACAAATCCCCTTCTCTCAGCCTTTCCTCATATGGCAGCTTCCCAGACCTTGGATCATCTTGGTGGTCCTTCTCTGGACCCTCTCCAGCCTGTTTACAGCTTTTTTGGAATAGCAGTGACCAAAACTGAAACCAGTATTCCATGGGTTGCCTGACCAGTGCTTAGTGGGATAATCATAGAATCATTCAATGGTTTGGGTTGGAAGGGACTTTTCAAGGTCATCTGGTCCAACCTCCCTGCAGGGAGCAGGGCCATCTGCAACTAGGGCAGGGTGCTCAGAGCCCTGGCCAACCTCCCCTGCAGTGGTGCCAGGCATGGGACATCTGACTGATCACTCATATTGATCTTGCTGTTCACCAGGATCTCCAGGTACCCCTCCATCCAGGCAGATTCCCAGCCTGTGCTGCGCCCCTGGATTATATTTGACCTTATGCTTGTCCCTGTTGAACTTCAAACGTTTCTTATTAGTCAGCTCTTCCAACCTATCTGGGTCTTTCTGCAGGGTGGCTCTCCCTTCTGAAGTGTCCTCTTCCCTGCTCAGTTTGCTGTCATCAGCAAAATTTGTCATGCCTCAGCACAATTCAATCCTGCTGTGCTGGAAGAAATATCTTGTACATTAAAGTTCTACTTCCTGGCTGTAGATTATTGTTCAGTTGGGTCTAAGAGGCTGTTTCTCAGGCCACCGTGTTATTTATTACCCCTGTGCACTAATAGTGCTTATTTTGGTGTCACTGGGTCTGGCTCTCACTGGTGCTCCAGGTGGAGAGGCAGGATGGAGCTTGGAGGGCTCTAAATGTGTGGGAGAAACCAAAGAGCAGGGAATGACCAAATCCCCTTCCTTTTCCTGACAGCCTCCAATGGATCTTTGTTTGGGGAGCGATGGAGAGATAGCTCTGTTGGGGAAATGAATAGCACTTGCTCTAAAAGACCCTTTTTGTCAAAGGAATGCCACAAAGAAAAACAAATTTATGGTCTTCAGCCATGCAAGTATTGAATGAAGAGTCAATGCATGGTCTTCTCCTTGCAGCGTTGATGAAAGAGGCTTTGCAGGCAGAGTATTTGGAGACAATTGATCTCCAAAGGACCAATTTAATGCAGGAGCTGTTGCTTTTAGGGGAGACCTTTGAAAGGGTCATTGGCGAAGCCAAAGGGGATTTTTTTCCATGTCTCTAATACAGGAGAGAAGGCTCATTCCCCAAATGGTGGAAGGCAAATACCAGCTGTTTATACCCTCGTATGACTCTGGTGGAGAACACTTTAGAGCTCCAAGGCTTTTAGGTGATTGCAATCAATCTCTCCCCATCCCGTTTCAAGGTATTGGGAATTCAGGCTGATGCAAATGGGAGTAAATAACTCCATGTGCTTTGCAGTAATAGGGCAGCTGCAGTCGTTGGCTACTGGTAGTCCAAGATGAGATTTATTGGTGTTGAACAATGGTGAACGTAATGTAAAAATTGCTCCAGAGAGCGATAAAAGAAAAATATTCCTCCTTTGCTGGGAGTGAAGGAAAAATTAATGTGCGAGCAGAGAAAGCAATTTCTCAGTGGAGGAGCCACGATTCCTGATAAATGCACTCAAACTTGCATGCCAGCTTTGGAAAAATCAAGCTGCTGGTTGTGCAGAGCTTCAAAAACTCCTGTTGTCGCTGGGTTCTGGTAGGAGAGGAGGAGCAGAAGCTCTGTACCCACTCCAGAGCTGCTTGGGACCGTGACCCTTACGGGACCTGTCATAAGGATGTTATTCCTTCTCTCCAGTCTAAATCTCCCTTTTTGAGTTCCAAACCATCATCCCCTTGTCCTGTCCCACCAGGCCCTGCTCAAACCTCTGTCCCCATCTTTCTGCCAGGCCCCTTCAAGTGCTGAAGGACCTTAGCCTTGTCGAACCTCAGGAGGTTCCCAATACTCTGCCAGCCCTTTGCAGACACAACGGGCAGAGCTTGGTCCTGACGGATCAATATTCTTTGTAAAAGCCTCTTCATCTTCTCCTCCCCACTGCCAGACAAAAGGTGCTCATGGTTTTCCCCCCAGGCTTTGGGTGCTGATGTTCATGCTGTTAATAAAAGTGCAGTGCTTGGCACGTACCTGCCTTTGGCCTCTTGGTCTGTGGGCACCCCCCCCTGTGCCTTGATTAATGCAGAATAAATATTTAGATAGTGGGATAAGAGTCTTACTCAATGTAATTAGTGTTTTCGTATCTGTCTGTTAGATGAAATATTAAAACCTTCATCATCATTATTATTTACTTAGATTAAATTGTTGCGAGTGACTAATGATCCTCCTTCATGCGTACATCTCATCTGTGAGCAGCTATTCCAGGAGAGGTATAAGAAAGGTTTATTTGGAAATGCAACCAAGTGGCTGGTTCAGGATCATGTTGGTGTAGACAGCAAGGTGGGGTTGGTCTCTCCTTCCAAGAAGCAAGCGACAGGACAAGAGGAACCAGCCTCAAGGTGCCCCAGGGGAGGTTAAGGTTGGACTTGAGGAGAAATGCCTTCATGACAAGGGTTGTTCAGGGCTGTCCCAGGCTGCCTGGGGCAGTGGTGGAGTCCCCATGATCCTTGGAGAGGTTTTCAAGCCATGGAGATGTGGTTCTGAGGGCTGTGGTTCAGTGGTGCCCTGGCAGTGCTGGTACCCAATGATCTGAAAAGGTCTTTTCCAACCTTAACTATCCTATGATAAACATATTTAACACAGTTCTTTTACCCCCTTGGTACACCCTGAAGCCTGCTTCCTGAGCACCTCACCATCTTAATTTTTCATGTCTCAATGGTAGCGATATATCGAGGTATTAACCCAAACCAGTTATTCACCAAGGGTGGTTGAGCAGCTGATAACCAACCTCCCTTGAAGAACGTGGATGGTATAAATGGCCAACTGGCACCTTAAGATGTTTCAGTGCTGTAGCACATCTACTGCTGCACAGGAAGGAAGGCTGGTGAATCTGCTTTGCCTCTTTGGTGCCAATTCCTACACTCTGCTAATGACATGATGGAGATGACCATGACCCATTGGAGAGATCTCATTGTTCTCTTTCTCTATGCGTTCTACCCTTGCACTCTTCCTGATGCTGAGGTAGTTCTGGGGTACTGGAGCAGTTGAGGGATGTGGGAGGTTGATGGCAAAGCAGAAAGAGCTTGTCTTCTTGGGAGCTGAAACCATTTGGGTTTAACCAGGTGACACCACAAGCAGGGACTGAGAACAAATCAAGTGACCGAGTTGTTTAATAACCACATATTAAAACTGTAGCATTTCAGTTTTACTTTGGTCTTTTTGTTTTCAAAAACGCTTTCCATTTTCATCCCTTTCTATTAAATAAGGTTAAAAACCAGGATAATCCCCTTACAGAAAGACCTAGACCTCTTGTTTTCTTTTGAAGGAACATTTTGTTCAACTGCAAAAAAAGAAAAGGGAATACTTCAAAGGATTTTCTGTTGTTATTTTGGAGAGAGCAGCAGTATTCTCATTTCAGGTTAATCCCAAACTATATCTGCTGTGAAATATCTTTGTGCCTTGGCAGAGCTAGAGCAGTGATTATGCAGGCAGCTTTGTTTGCAGTATGAGTTCCAAAGATATTTTAATTTCGTTTATATCTTGGTGGTTTCAGAAGATGTTTCACCTAGGGAACGAAGAAGAGAAGGGAGAGGACAGGACAAGTGCATGTGAGCTAGAAAAAATTGGGGCATCCACAAAAAAGGCTGTGGGGTGGAATCACAGACTGGTTTGGGTGGGAAGGGACATTTCAGGGGACAGGTAGGGCCTGGCAGAAGATGCCTTTTCATGGTGTCTCAAGATCCGATGAGAAGCTTGTCCATGAAAAAATGGCAGGTGCCCCAGATGATTTGGTTCTTTTATCCTTATTGCTCAGGTCCTTTCAAGATGGCTTGAAACTTGACAGTTTTTCTCATGTCAGTCATAGAATGGTAGGGGTTGGAAGGGACCTCTGGAGATCATCTGGTCCAACCTCCCTGCCAGAGCAGGGTCACCCAGGAACAGATCCAGGTGGGTTTGGAATCTCTCCAGTCAAGGAGACTCCACAGCCTCTCTGGGCAGCCTGGGCCAGGCTCACAGTAAGGAAGTTCCTCCTCATATTGAGGTAGAATTTCCTGTGTTCCAGCTTATACCCATTATTCCTTGCCCTGTTACTGGGCACCATGGAAAAGAGAGTGGCCCCTTCCAGTTGACACCAACCCCTCAGATATTTATAGACATTGATCAGATCCCTTCTCAGGACTAAACACCTCCAGTTGTCTCAGCCTTTCCTCAAAGGAGAGATGTTCCAGTCCCATCATCATCCTCATAGTCTCCCTTGGACTCTCTCCAGTAGATCCCTGTCTCCCTTGAACCAGGGAGCCCCAAACTGGGCACAGTATTCCAGGTGTGTTTTCACCAGGGCAGAGTTAATTTTATTCTGTAGGGAAATTAAGTCCTGGGGTAAGACATGGGGGCTGCTTTCCTCCAGCTGGTCCCAAGTCATTTATTCTTCATCTTCTGCCTGGTCTCCACTGCCTGCGTGGGCTGTGCTGCCAAGGGAGCAGAAGCTGTGAGCCATGAGCACCTTGAGCTCCCCCAGCCCATTAGCCCGTGACAAAAAGGGAGTAATCTCCGAAGATGGCTCTCTAAACGCATTTTCACCGCGGTGATGTTATTAGCATCGTTTTGCCAAAAGCAATTATTTTATTGAACGAGTCCGTTGTGCTGCCAGGGGTCTGGCTACGCTTTATGGGTCTTAAATGAGGTTCCTTAAATAAGGAGATTTTTTCAGGGAGCTTTAATTTTATCCAGCCTCCGACTCATTAGCACCTCGCTTTGCAATCGTACCTCCCAGATGGAAGATGTGACTAAGGATGCCCAGCTCCCATGGAGCTGGAAAGGTGGCCCTCACATCTCTGATAATGGTGTAAAGAAGTAATTTTTTAGGGGATTTTTTTCTTTTTACTAGATTCTGAGCAAACCACGTGAGTCATCTGTAGGTGGTTCACCTAAATGGGCAGGGCTGGAGGAAATAATCACGGTGGCACCGACGGGTTGATGTTGGCTGGGTCTGATGAGCGGAGTGAAACGCAGGAGCGTCGTGGTCTCTGACAAGGTCCACCATCCCTGGCATCCTCTGAGCCAATTCATTTCCATTTTGCCCATGATTCACATGCAGTGGGACAGCTGAGGAGCTGGGCCTGAAATGTGCCAAGAAGTTTTCTTTGTCATCTTGAAAGATCATCTTGGTGCTGGCGTTTTGAGACACGCTCTGATGTAATGTGGGTTTGTTTGGGTTTGGTTTGGTTTTTTCTTATTCCTTTCTTCCTCAGCCAGGTTGTAAATGTTTGTGCCATGCCACAGCCGATCCTACCCACTTCCTCCCAGTGCCTCCCACCCCAAGGTTAAGTGGTGAAGAGCTCTCCCATTGCAGCTGCATCCCAAACTCATCCATCCACGGGGCTTCCCGGTGGGTTTGTTAGTTCCAATGCCTTACCACTGAGCTGATGCTCCAAGGAGCCTTGCTGTTATCAGCTTCAAGGTGACTCCTAGCTCTTATCTCTCTCTCTGTTGGATGGCAGATGGGATCCAAAGGCTTTATCAAATCTCATGATGGGGTGGAGCAGGAAGAGCGACCGTTGCCTGTGCTGTTTGCAGGAGTGAAAATATTTTATCTGATAACGTGATATGGTGGAATATTTGGAACTAAATTTATCTTTGAAGCCTTGGGAAAAGAGGTGGAGATGAAGGTGTTTTCTCTCTCTGCTTTGGTGCAGATTCCCAGGTAGATTGGAAGGATTAGACGGTGTGTAAACATCTGCTGTCTGGTTTGGAGGGATTAGGACCACGTTCAGCTTGTGGACCAGTGTCCCTTGGGTCTTTTTCTGCTGGGCTGATGGTAGCAGTTTAAATTAACGGTGGAGATAAATAATGCCCAAAAGACTTGTACAGTTTGGAGCCTTAGTACAGGAGATCTGAATACTTGGCCAAAGCAAGGCAGATTCCTGTCTAAACCCCCCCTCTGTTTTTCACATAGCTTTGGAGATAAGGTGATGCTTCAGATAAACCCTGGGGATAAGGCGACACTTCAGATGAGCCCTGGGCAACGCTCGCTCCTCCTTTCTAACCAAAGGGAACAGCACTTGGTCTGCCTTGCCCCGGGCTCCCTTATTTTCTTTCCAGTTCAGGTTTTTACATGACATGTCCTGGTGGAAAGCTCGAGCTGCTGAGCCTCCCTTTGGAAAAAGGCCTTTAATCCAAAACTTGGATTTAGAGGCCAGTTTCTGGCACATCTCTGTCATTTCAGTTAATTAAGTGGTTACACGGCGAGGTGTCCGGAGAACTGCTGCGCTCCCCGTGTGATTAATGGAACGGAGAGGTTTGAATCATTTTACGGGACCGCGTTGGTAGGGCAGCGAGGTGCCCGTTTCATGCTCATAAATCAGGTGCCTAAAGTTGATGTGAGAGTTTTATGCAGCAAGAGGATGATTTCTGCCTTCTGGAATTCAGCGCCGCAAATAAAATGCACTCTTGACCCTGCGGCAGCAGAAGCTGCTGGGACTCGTGAGTTAGGACTGGGTAGGTCTTTATGGCTGGGTAAAGAAGTCAAATTACTGGTGCTGCCAACTCCATCCTGAGGTTACTTTCTCAGCTGTGGTAGGAGCCTCTTCCTGAGCCTTCTCAGTTGGGATGGCAAGAAAGCCCTCCCTTATTTTGACACCACATGAGTCCCTTCCTAATTTACATCCCCAGGCTCCTGCACCAGCATTTTTAGCTCTGGGTTTTTTTTTTCACTTGGCCAAGCTCTCCCCATTCCTGGTGCTTCCACAGGGTGCCAAGCCCTTTCAGCTTTTGTCATCCCCAGGATCAACAAGGGATGCTTTTAGAGTTTCCTTTTGCATGCTAAAGTAGGAATTTAGCTCCTTTTGTATACCTGGGGAGCCTTGAATTAATCTGGTGGTGGAGGGGGACCTGAATTTCAGAGGAGTTCTCCTTCATGCCTGGTTCAGAGAAAGACATTAACACTTTCCTGTCTCCGGGGGAAGGGGGTGGTGGTGAAGCCCAGAATTACAGTGGCCTTTTTGAAGGTCTCAGCAGATTAATTTGGTCCATAATATAGCAAAGGAAGACAAAGCCACAGTGAAATGAATGGAGCTGGCACAGCAAATGGGACCTTATTTACAATTTGCACTCGTTCTCCTGCATTACTGGGCTTCTCTTGGATCTCTACTTCAAGAGCGATGGTTGGGATGGACAATGGCCACCTCAAAAGCCACTGCAGCTTCGAGGAGCTGGGGACCTCCCACCATTTCTGTGGGCAGATGATGATGTTTCTGCACCAGGCAGCTGGGCTCGTTGACAGGTTACCATCAATTCTATCAAACCTTTTAAGTTACTTAATTCCCTAACGTGGTGCAGCTTCAGTTCATAATCCCTTCTTCTAAACCAATAATTGGAAGGCAAATTATTGGAAAGTGACAGCAATGGATGTAGCTGGAAAGGGGGGGGGGGAACAAACCCAAACCACATCACCTTCTCCAGAGGGGATAAGGCTCAGCTGCTCTCCTTGCTCAGGGCACATATGGTGTTGCACAACCATCAGGGAAGTGCCGGCAGGAATTACTCCACTCTGGAGAATCACAGACTGGCTTGGGTTGGAAGGGACCTTTGAGATGATCTAGGTCCAAGCCTGCTGCAGGGAGCTGGGACATCTGCAGCTAGAGCAGGTTGAATGTCTCATTTCATGGCAAACAGTAAAAATGCATTGATTTGGCATTAAATAGAACAAAAAAAGGTCTCCTCAGGAAATGTTTCTATAAATTTAGTGAATCTCCTCCCCATTTTGGGGCAACTGTGGAACAACTTCACACTTGGGTTTGTTTTTGTGCTTCAACACCAAAAACCACTGAAATTTAAGCCATGAAGAAATAAGCAGCCTTCCAAGCACAGAGAAAATCCTCTCCACATCTATCTTTTTTTTTTTCCCATCGGTTTTAATTTCAGACACAACCTGCTGTGACCGAGTCGGAGCTTTAACATCAGAAAGAAATATTCTGTCTGAAATGGCCGAGACGGTGCAAAAACAAGAGAGCTTTTGTGTGGCTGGCATAAATCCCTCACCCTGGCTGCTGTTTGCTCAGACCTCGGGTCAGAGCAGCTTGTTATTTGGAGGAGCCCAAGGTCCCTCATCTATTCCCACGCTTTTCCTGCGTGTAGCTGCTGCACCTGAGGTGTGGGGAGGTCAGAAAAGCTTCACCTCCACTTCCACCGTGCGCATTTATTAACCTGTTGCTCATGTAATCTGCTGCTACGTCTGAAATCTGTTAGAGGTGGACGTTGGGCAGTTTACTCCATCCCACACCTCCCAATTAGTGTTAATGGGCACATCCAGCAAGCTCTGCTGTTTATGAAGTTTCTCACCATCTCTGTTTGTCCCTGCATCCTGAACATCCTATTTTTGGGGTTTTCTTTACTTTTTAATTGAGAGAAATGCTGATGAACTGTGGGTTTGGAGGTTAGTTTTTGAGATGGAAGTAAATACAACTTTAGACCCTTGGAGGATTGACTTCAACTTGCTCTATCAAGAACTGGCTCGGCTCATAGTCACTCATTTTTGTCTTCTGCACTTAATTATACCTTGAGGTCATCCAAGGGCTGGCAACCATAGGTAGCCAGCAGTCCTTATAAGATGTACAGCTCTATAATTGGACCCATGTTGAGGATGGAAATGTTTACCTGCAGCTGTGCTACAGCCTCTGGATGTGGGCGAAGCAACCTCCTGAGCTGGGAGCCCTGCACCAAATTGCCCTTCTGCAGCCCCATCCCTTTCAAAACAGAGCTGGGCACCCTCGTACAGCTCTCCTGTTATCAACTTCTGCTTCCAGTTCCTAGGGGGAGAACCAAGCTGCTGAGTGCTTTAAAGGTCACAGAAACATCTGCAACCAGCCCAGGATGTGAATGGTGGTGTCCCCGGGGGTTGGGTTGCTGCTGCTGGATGGATAGCTGGGTTCATGACTGCTGCTGCACAGCTGGGTCCTCTCGTGCAGCTCTGGGTAGGCAGTAAGCATCTCATGGCCCGCTTCAAACAGCAGATTTGCTCGCTGTCCCCATGAGAAGCATGCTAGATTAATGGAAAACTTCCAAGCAAAATCATCTAAGCAACACCTTCTTTCTAAACGAGAAGTCTGGAGCACAAGTGTGGTGAGGAGCAGCTGAGGGACCTGGGGTTGTTGAGCCTGGGGCAAAGGAGGCTGGGGGGAGACCTTCTGGCTCTGACAGCTCCCTGAAATTCAGGAGGTTGGAGCCAGGTGGGCTTGGGCTCTTCTCCCAGGGAACAAGCAACAGGACATGAGGAACTGGCCTCAATGAGGTTTAGGTTGGACCTAAGGGAGAATGTCTTCCCCAGAAGGGTTGTCCAGGGCAGTGGTGGAGTCTCCATGATCTCTGGAGGGGTTTCCAAGCTGTGGAGATGTGGTGCTGAGGGCCATGGGTTTAGAGGTGGCCTTGGCAGTGTTGTGATAATGGTTGGACTTGATGAGCTTAAAGTTCTCTTCCAACCTGAATGATTGATTCTGTGATCTTCAGCGTTGGCTCACGGGTGTCATTAACCATAACCATACGTTCTTCCTGGACCCCAAATGCCACCTGGCATCACCGAACAAGCCCCCTTGGGTTTTTTCCCCTCTTGTTTGACCCAGGAACAGCCAGTGTGCAGAGCTGATGTCAAATCTTTCATTACTGAAAGAAAACATCAATTAGCAGCAGCCTTGCCGCATTCATTATTGTTTCTAAAATTAGCATAACTGATCAATCAAGGGTATGCTTAATGAGCAGCAGCAGTGATACCCAAATTATGAAGCGTGTGGAAATAATAAAGGTGACAAACAGAGATCACTTTCCTCTGGGATAAAATATTAGGCTCGCAGCAATAATTTCCTCCCTTCCTTTGTGTGAAGATGGGTTTGAATTTTACACCAAAATCCTCTGAAGAGCCACACGGGAGTGGAAGTTTCTCTTTTGGTTTGGTGATTCCAAAATAAAGATGTTAACTTTCTCTCTAAGGTCCTGTTCTGGTCCTATAATGGGATTGGGCTGAGGAAAATTGGTGTGAAGGTCTGGAAAGATATGTTTGGTTATGTCTGACCATGATTTAGAATAAATATGCAGATGATAAAGTGATGCAGGGGGAAAAAAGGAAGGAGTTCTCTACTGCTGGAAAATTGAAAGGCTCAGTTTGAAACTTTGAGGGGCATCTTGCTCTTTTGTTTTTAACTGATGTGAGGGGGAGTTGCTATTTGGACAAAATTAAAATTGTTTTGGAAAGGAGTGTTTGCTATCTGGACAAAATTAAGCTCATTTTGATGTATCTTCTGCTTGGGAACCTGTATGGAGGTGATTACAAAGGCAAGGAGGAGTCACCTTTGCTGTGTTGCCATTGCTTTTGGTTTCCAGGGGATGGAGAAAGCGTGGAGGACGTAGAGGAGGTAGTGAGGGCAGTCAGGGGTTAGTGACTATGAAAGGGGCTCAAGGAATGTTTTATTGTGATGAAAACAGAGCTAAAGGTGATCCCACAGCAGCCCAGCAGGGCTTGAAGGACAGTGATAAAATCGACAGAGACAAACTCTTCTTGGTAGCATCAGATAGAAAACAAAAGGGCAGGGGCCATAAATTGTGACTTGGGAACTTCAGATATTGGAAAATCATTCTTGATGAGGAGGGTCATGCAGACCTGAAGAGGTGGCATCTCTGTCCTTGGAGGTTTCCAGGACTTGGCTGGGCAAAGCTGCAACTGATGGCCTTGTTGCTGCCAAAAACTCTCCATGGTGCTGAAGCCAGGACCAGAGACCTCCAGAGTTCCCTCCCAAGTGCTATTTCTGCAATCCTTGGATTTGTGTGCTGCTGGGAACCAGCAGTCTCCAGCTCGTTGAAGCGTAGGTAAGAAGAAATGTTTTGTTTGCAGCTCCTCACAGTAAGTTTGGTTCAGGGTGCCTTGGGAGCTCTGCCCTGTGCCCCTCTCCAGCTAATCTCATGTGCAGCTTGGGGAAGCTGTGTATGTGTTTGATGGCTCTTCTCTGAGTTTTGAGGGTGAAGAGCACAGTGAAGCTGCACGTTCTCCTGCCCTATGACCTGCCTCCCACCTTGTCTCCTGCTGGTAGAGGGAAGAGGCAAAGGGTGGAGGAAGGAGGGGATTTTTTCATGTGCATGTTTGCACCTTGAATATTGTGTTCAGTTTTGGGCCCCTCACTCCCAGCAGGACCTTGAGGGGCTGGAGCGTGGCCAGAGAAGGGCAACGGAGCTGGGGAAGGGGCTGGAGCACAAGGGTGGTGAGGAGCAGCTGAGAGACCTGGGCTTGTTGAGCCTGGAGCAAAGGAGGCTGAGAGGAGACCTTCTGGCTCTTGACAACACGTTGGAGCCAGGTGGGGTCAAGCTCTGCTCCCAAGGAGGAAGAGACAGGAGGAGGAAACGGCCCCAAATTGTACCAGGGGAGGTTTAGGTTGGAGGGGTTCAAAGCCATGGAGCTGTGGTGCTGAGGGACATGGGTTAGTGGTGCCCTGGCAGTGCTGGGGTAGTGATGGGACTCGATGAGCTTAGAGGTCTTTTCCCAGTGAAAATCTTCTTTGATTCTGTGTATGTGGTGGGTTTCTTTACTAGAGGCTGAAGCACAGTCAGGGCTTTCTGCCCAAGGCCACACACACTAATTCCCAGGCATCTGCTTCCTTGGTCCCAGCGAGTGATCCCTGGATGCAGGGATCCTTCGTGGCCTGTTCTCAGCATTCCATTTAATTGTAAGCCCTTCAATTAAAAGGGAATCACCGCCACGACCTTTGAATTAGAACAGCAGAGCAATGATTTTCCCATCTAATCGCGTCGCTTTGCGAGAAATATTTGGGGGGGGGGGGGGGGAGTACTTTCCAATCCCTGGAACAGATTTGAAGTTGTTTCATTTCATTCGATGCCAATAATGGGTTTGTTTGCTGGTAATAAAATTTGTGCTAGACTTCAATATTCTCATTATGTCCTTACCTTTAAGTGCAGCACAGGTTTGGTAAATGTCGTTGTTACTTAGCAACTTTGACTAGTTGTGGAAATGGTTTTTGGAAGTAGAAAGAGGGCATAAACAGAAGCGAAGAGGGGATTTCTCAATCCAGGCACCTAATTTTAGATTAAAGGGAAACAACAATCGCGACCGTGGAGGAGTTCTCGAAAGAAAGATCAGAAAACCAGACCGTTTTCAGCTTGTGAATCTGAAATGAACTGTAGCTGTAAGATTAAGAGGGCAGGGACAGTTTGGTGTGTGTAAAATTGTGATCTCCATCAGGCAAAAAAAAGACATCTCCTTTGAGTTCTGCATATATCAGAGCAGGCAGGATTATCGGGTCGGGAGGGGAAGGACGTGCGGGCTGTGTTACACAGGATGGGAATCTGAGATGCACAAATGTGAGTATTCAGTTAAATAACAGCTCCAAGAGGAAGGATGTTGGGCTTTGTGGAGGCTGGGAAAAGAAAAGGGGGTTTGTGTGTGTGTGTGTTAAAATTATCTCATCTGGTGTTAATATTAAAGGGTATTTCCTGCATGTGTTGCTTTATATATATTTTTTTATATATATTAAAAAATAGTCAGAGCTTTCCAGCTGAGGATTTTCTTCTAGAAACCTGGCTCATCATCCAGAGGGTTGAAGCAATTGTCTTAAATGTAAGAGACCCCATGAAAAGATCTTGACCTAGATGTGTGCCAGAAGCTCCTTTTTACAGCTCTGCCCCATCACTCCATTCCTCTGGGTTGGATCTGTCTCTAAAAACCCAACCAACCAAAGAAAAACAAGTCCAAAACTCAAAGCCTGAGTTTTCTTGCTGAATAGGTGACAGTGATTTCCTTGAATGAAAAGCAGAAACTGTGGCTATTTCTTTTTGTCCAGTTTTAAACAGCTGGGAATTCTCCACCCAGGACCATAGGCTTTGCTGTAGGCTGACCACATTCCTTCTACAAGTGTTCAGGAGGTTTATATGGGAGACACTTTGATCCAGAGAGACTGGAGAGAATCCAAACAGGACAAACTGGAACCCAGGAGGTTCCAGCTGAGCAGAACCACAGGATGGTAGGGGTCAGAAGGGACCTCCAAAGATCATCGAGTCCAACACCCCTGCCAGAGCAGGACAAAACTAGGGCAGATCACTCAGAAATACAGTTGCTTTTGAAAAATAAATTTATATGGAATAATGCCAGAGCAGAACATTTGGAATATCATGTGGAATATTTGCCAGAAATTCCCAAATCTTCACCTGCATTTATGTGGTTCTTTCAGATAGCTTCCTTTTTAATTCTTTTGCTTTCTTTTAGGTAATTGAAATAGTTTGGGTCAACTGGACTTCTTGGCATCTTAATGTTTGTTCCTCGTCCCAAATAACGATGAATTAAAAAAGAAAAGCAAGCTTACAGCAACACACATGCAACGGAATTTGGGGTGGCAGAAATGTCTCCCTAGGCCTGGAAGGACGTTCCCAGGGGAGTGAGGTTCTGCTCTGCTGCTGGTAGGTCTTGAGGACAAGCATCTAGAGCAGCAGCTTCGGGGAGTGTCACTGGCAAAGCTCCTGCTGCCTTGGCACAGGAGGATGGTCCAGATGATTCCTTGGTCTTTTGTGAAGCTTTTGAATTTCTTTTCCAGGAGCCAACGATTACCTCATTGTGATGACTTCACATGCCTTCATTTTTCTTGCGTTTCCTGGGGTCTATTTCTATTTATCCTGTTCTTACTCAGCTTTATATGTGTGAGGGAAAGGAAATAACCACCCTGATTTTCATGATGCAAATATAATTGAGTACACACACTGTATATATATATATGTTATATAAACAAGAACATCTTCTGCAAAAGAAAATTTCCCAGTGCAAAGGTTCTATTTTTTGCCTTCTCTAATAGATTCCAACCCCCCCTTAGAAAAATCTCAGGCCAGTTCTGCTGGTTTGATTAAAAAATTGACCGTGCATTCGTGCTCCTTGGTTTCTCCATCTTGTAGTTTGTTTCTATGACAATATTTTTACCTTTTGCCCCGTTTTCTACTTAGCTTCCCTCTCATGGGGGAGTTGTCAAAGGTTGGTTGAACGTCCGTGTAAACCATCTGCCCTGTTTACAGGAAGATAGCTGAGGAAACAAAGAAAAAACAAAACCAAATAGCAGGTGAAAAGGATGAATTAGTTGTTCAAAGCCAACAGCAGGTTGGTTTCAGAGGACTGTGGAAGGAACCCTGGAGCCTGGCTTCTCCTCAGCTGACCATGGCAGTAGGTACCACCTTCCCTAAAGAAATGAGTGCGCTAAACGAAGCAAATGCAGGTAAAAATAAGAAGAGGATGGATGATGAATGAGTAGGCTCATTAGTTCCTAGACCAGCAATCTCCAAGCTGCTTTGGAACCTGCTTCCTGCAACCAAATCTGCCATTAATAAGGGACCTGCAGGTAAGTGCATCATTAGAGTCAGATTAGCAGGGGTTTAATGGCCCGTGAGTTCTTCCTGTGCTGTGGTGTTTTAAACTGAGATGGAAAGTGCCTGGTTCCCAGGAATAAGTGTTGATCTCTAATTAATTTCTTAGTTTCTTCTTCATTGGACCTGCCAGCAAGATGGGGACAGAGTTTTGAGCAGGGCCTGGTAGGACAGGACAAGGGGTGATGGTTTGAAACTCAAAAAGGGAGATTTAGACTGGAGAGAAGGAGAAATTGTTGGTGCTGAGGGTGGGGAGAGCCTGGCCCAGGCTGCCCAGAGAGGTGGTGGCTGCCCCATCCCTGGCACCATTGCAGGGGAGGTTGCCCGGGGCTCTGAGCACCCTGCTCTAATTGCAGATGTTCCTGCTCCCTTGCAGGAGGTTGGACTGGATGGCCTCTAAAGGTCCCATCCAACCAAAACCAATCAATGATTCTGTGACTCTATCATCAATATCTATCTAGCAATGAACATACCAGGTCACTCTACTTCTCTTGTACTTCTTGTGCAGGTGGACACATCAGGCTTTGGGCTGAAAGAACCTCCCCAGACAGATGTGGGAGGCTGCAGAACAAGCTGAAGAGGGAAGATAGTCTGTCCGTGAGGATATCAGACTCAGGTAATTTGTGGCTGAACACATTATCTGCCTGACTTTTGGTGTTTTCAAGCTGTGAGGAATGCAAGAGCTTTCTGCAAAACCTGTCAGCAGTCACAAAACCCATTAACTGTCACGTATGTGCTGATTTTTATTTGGTTTTTTTTAGAATTCTGAGCTTTTAGAGTCAAGTGATTACACAAGACTTTTGTTATTAACCAGGAAATGATGTTTCCAGACATAAAGAAAAGGAGAACTGGCTTTAAAGCATGAATTCCCAAAGGTCACATGCCAGAGCAGCACAGAGAAGTCCTTCAGTCCTCCAGGTTGTGGAGTGTCTGTGGGGGTGGCTGTGCTGCAGTGTGAGATGACTGGGCTGTAATGCAGAGGTGGTGTGAAAATCAATTAAAACTCATTAAATGTTTGGAAAAAAAAATTAATTTTGAAAGGCATGAAAGATAAAAAATGTATCTTTAGAATATCATAGTACACAAACATTTCCTTATCCTGGCAGAAAGAGGTTGAGTCCAAATAGATCTGCTTCCTCTAATCTGTTTAAAGCTCTTTTTCTTCCTTGAATGGAGTGACAGAAGATGCTGGAGCTTGGCATTTCCCACTTGATCTGCTGTCCTGGGAGGCCTCTTGGGTAAGAGCAGTGGGAGCTGGATTTAGGACAAACCACTGGTGCACCAGGACACGGAATGTGTGGAAGGGTGGAACCCTCAAAGAGATGCTCAGTACGTAAGTGGGACCTGTCAGAAAGATGGGGACAGAGTTTTGAGCAGGGCCTGGTGGGACAGGCCAAGGGGGGATGGTTTGAAACTCAGAGGGAGATTTAGACTGGAGAGAAGGAGAAATTGTTGGTGCTGAGGGTGATGAGAGCCTGTGCCAGGCTGCCCAGAGAGGTGGTGGCTGCCCCATCCCTGGCACCATTGCAGGGGAGGTTGCCCGGGGCTCTGAGCACCCTGCTCTAGCTGCAGATGGCCCTGCCCATGGACTCTTCTAGACAAAGAGGTGTTTACAGTAACTCTAGTGAGTAGACAGGAGGAGTTTTGTGTGACACTGCTCTTTGTTAAGCATGTTAAGGGAGGTCCCAGATCCAGACGAGCACAGGATGTAGGGATTTCTCCTTCCAGTTATAGCCCAGACAGCACATAATCCCCAGGGAACCGAAGTACAGATGGCCTGGACCCATCCTTCTTCTCCAGCTGACTGGGATTGAAGGAGAAGGGAGGGATCAGTCTCTTTTCTGGTATTTTTTGTTGTTACGTTTATTTTTCCTGTTCAAGTCTGTATTTCTCTCCATCTGCCTCCCCCCTCCCTGTGTGACAGGCTGCTCAGCCTGGGCGTGGGAAGGAGCCACAAATTCAGCTCATCACCTCCTCCACCTTTCTTGACACGTGTAAATTTTTGTTCATTTTTGTTTGGTTACCTTGGTCTGGAGCCAAGCCTTGCAGGAAAATGGTGACGGGGCTTTAGCTGGACATCTTCTAAAGGAAGTCAGGTCTAAAGGAAGTCACTATTTAAAATATTATCTTGTCCTGCAGGTCAGCTCACTGATCATAGAAACATAGCCTCATTTTAGTGGAAGAGATCCTTAAAGTTGAGTCCAACCATTGACCCAGCACTGCCAGGGCACCACTGACCCATGTCCCTCAGCAGCACAGCTCCACGGCTTGGAAACCCCTCCAGGGATCATGGGGACTCCACCACTGCCCTGGGAAGCCTGGGACAGCCCTGGACAACCCTTGCCATGAAGACATTTCTCCTCACATCCAACCTAAACCTCCCCTTGAGGCTGTTTCCTCTTGTCCTGTCACTTGTTCCTTGTGACAAGAGCCCAACCCCACCTGGCTCCAACCAGGGAGCTGTCAGAGCCAGAAGGTCTCCTCTGAGCCTCGTTTGCTTCAGGCTCAACAACCCCAGGTCCCTCAGATGCTCCTTACCAGACTTGCCCTTGACTGAGGTGCTTCAGATTGAAGAGGTCACTGACAAATGGCAAAACACCCTGTCAGAAGGGAAAGGTGTGCCCAGAGTTGGACTGGAGTCACCATCAAGGCAGCTCTGTCTGTGCACCTCTCTAAGATGCCACAGGAGCACTGAGGTTCTCACTCATTACCTGGAACATGAGCATGTGATGGCCCTGAGGCCAGAAGGAAGGTGTTTGTGGAAAGAGGGAAAGCAGACAAAAGCTGGGTTGCTTTTACTGCTGGGCAACACTTTTTCCACCTCAACTCCATGGCAGGGGGGGTTGGAAGTAGATGATCTTTCAGGTCCTTTCCAACCCATACGATTCCATTCTACAAATGATGATAAAGCTGTGAAAGCAATTCTCTGGCTCTTGCTCTTTCTTTTTTAGCCATCAAGTCACGTTAACCCGTGATGACTTCTGCTTCTATTTCTGCAAAGCCAGTTTATTACCTCAAAGCATTTCATTTTCCAAGTTGGAAGCCATCTTTCTCCCCTTCTCTCACGGGTTGCACCAAAGCCCCGGCGTTAGGGCTCCACCAACCTCGGGACAGCTCTTCAGCTCAAAGGTTGACTTGTTGAAGGTCTATTTTCTTTCCCACTGCTTTTGATATGAGTGCAGTGACAATATGGTGTGTTTTAAAGCCATTTGTTCTTCCCAGCTGCTCAAGCCTGTTAATTGTCTATTTTTTAGCTACATCCTGCTAACAGCTAAATGGAGTTTGGGCACTGCACAGTTTCTCTGAATCATATTTTCCCAGCAGCCAGCAAGAGTCTGTGTATTTTTCTGGCTTTTGTTCTTTCATCTAGAATTGGGCTTTGACTTTTACAGCGATGGTTTGTGGAGCTGAGGGTCGCTTCTGAAAACTAGCAAAGCCCCAGACCTCGCTGAGTCAGAGTGGCCCTCTTCTACCTCAACCATCTTTGGATTGATGGCTTCCCACCAACCTTCCTCTCCCCAGACTCAGCTGCTGACATCATCTCCTCCTGCTTTTGGCATGTTTCTTTTTGGTTTTAGCAGTACCAGGGAATCCATCTGACTCCTGTAGACCGCAGGGAACTTGTTGTAGCTCAGAAAATGCCATGTGGAAGCAGAGTCTTGGCGAGGTTCTCCCTTGGTGCGTGCTGCAACCAGCCTTCAGCATGGTGCTAGGGCACCCATGAGGCTTGGTTTTCCCAAAGGCCAAATCTGTCCCCAAAGGCTGAGGTGGAGGAAGTGGTGCAAAGGTGCAGCTACAAGATGCCACAGGATGCCCCACTGAGAGGTCATTCTGCTCAGCACCACATCTCGATGGCTAGGAAACGCATCCAGGGATCAAGGGGAGTCCACCACTGCCCTGGGCAGCCTGGGACAGCCCTTCACAACCTTTGCCATGAAGATATTTCTCTTCATGTCCAACCTAAGCCTCCTCCGGTGGAACTTGAGGCCATCCTGGCTCCAACCTCTTGTCAGGGAGTTGCGGAGAGCCAGAAGGTCTCCCCTGAGCCTCCTTTGCTTCAGGATCAACAAGCTCATGTCTCTCAGCTGCTCCTCACCATGCTTTTGCTCTAGACTCTTCCCTAGCTGCATTGACCTTCTTGATACTTGACCTGTCAGAGCCAAGAGAGAGGGAGAAGGAAGGTCAGGGTCCTCAGGACACCAGGTTGATAAGCTGCAGTGGTGTTGTTCCAAAGCACAGCTCACATCACCCTGTGTATTCCTCTCCATCAGCTCACCTAAGGTCATTTTGGCACTGGGAGTCCTGAGGTTTTTTTGGGGAGGCTCTGGTAAATGCCTCCCTGTGGCATGCCCTGAGGGAAGCTCTCTGGGGAGGTCCTCCTCTGGGCTTACATGAGGACAGCTTTGCACAAAAAGAGCTGCTTCTTCCCTAGGTAGGTCCCAGGGGATGCTGAGAGAGATTCCTAACTTTGATAAAGAAAGAGAGGCTGATGTGTAACGGTTGGACTCCATGGTCTTCAAAGTCTGTTCCAACCCAGGAAGGAGCACTGGGAGTGTTTGAAGTTAGAAAGAAATGTGGCCTGAAAGGAACATGGGGATTTAGAAGAAGTGGGCTCAGATTTTTGCTTTGTAGGAGATGTTTCAGTGACACTTTTGTGTCTGGAACCAGTGATGCTCACAGCCTGGAGGGGTGAGGAGGCTTCACCCTGGAGCTGGACCTAACCAAGTCCTTCTCAGGCATTTTTGAGTCTTCTCTGCTGCCAGCTTGAATGAAGGCTTATTTGCTATCCTCAGGAAGCTGGTTCTGCTCGCTAACCCAGCAGCAAAGGAGAGCCTGGGAGAGGGGAAAAAAGTGTTTTCTGCTGGTTGAATGAGTTGAAGGAAGATGGGAGATCTCCCAGGACAGAGCAGGGTTCCCCCTTTCAGCAACCAGCTTTCAGCTGAGCAGATCCCAAGTGTTGTACAAAGGACAGCACAGGGTCCAGCAGCTGTCCCAGTCAGCAGGATAGGGGCCCTCCTGACCCCATCACCTCTCTGCACTGACCTTTGGCCATGCTGAGTGTTGTCCTTCTGAGAGCAGAGTCTGTTTGAGGGGTTTGTTTTGGTCAGTCACCTCCACATGCCCCTCAGCCAAGCTGTCAGAGTTGGCCATCCCCTGCTGTGCTGAAAGCTGCCCAAGCTCCAGGATTCACTTCTTGCCAAAGCCTGTGATGGGCCCCGTTCCTCCAGCTATGGTCAAACCTTCACATGGATCCTCACCAAGGTGCAAGGAGCTGCTCAGCATTGTGGCTGGGGTTACTCAGCAGGTAAGCAAGAGGCATTGAAGTAACCTCAGATATTTCAGGTAGGATTTTTCAACGAGCCTTTTTCCATCCAGCGCGCAGTGGTCAAAGGTGGCTAGTCTTTTGGATCCACAGATCTGGTGGATCTAGTCTTGTGTGGCATGCCCTAGGTGTTCCTGTATTGGCAGGGAGGTTGGACTCGATCTCCAGAGGTCCCTTCCAACCCCATCGTTCTATGATTCTAATCAAAGCAGGGCAGCTTGCACAAGCGTTCTGAAACCTCATCTTCCTGGGTCCAGGGTGGTTCCTCCACCCCAGGAACACTCTGCCCATTGCACAGAGGTTATTCCAATGCCCAGAAGGCTCTGAGCTCTGACCACCTTTCCTTTCCCAAGTTGTAAGAACCTGATGTAATTTGGAGCAAGCTCAGATTGCATCAGTCTTGCCTCAGGGTCTTGCCAAGTTTATTAGTTCAAAGGGAGGTAAAAGCTGAATTTCTATCCCTTCTATTTTCTTGGCTTTATCAAGATGCTTCAAGCCCAGATGAAAGCCTGCTCAGGAAATATTTTAATGGAACCCTTTTTTCTCTGTTTGGTTATTTCCCAGGTTTTTATGCGCCTTTGCACAAATAAGGATGGAATATGCTGTCAAGGAATGTAGGAAGCAAAGCGGGTTGAATTTCCCCCAGGCTGATACTTGTGAGTGCCAGCAAATGATGGTGTGTGCTGGGAGCTCCTGGATGGCAGGGAGAAGGGACCCTCCACCGAGGACTTGGTGCGTATCCTCTCCATTTTGTTGCCTGCAGCATCACACCGAGGGGTGAAAGATGTCTTTTGCAGGCAAAACTTAACCTTCCCTCACATCACTGTGGGATTTGGGCTATCTGCATTTACTTCTTTCCTGGTGGATCAGAGGGAGAGGGGGAGAGGAGCCGCTCCTAGGAGGAGGATGTTCCTCCTGTGATACAACCAAGGCTTTGTCCCATGGTTCCAAATGCCCAGTAATGTCCTGGGAAGCCACAGGGCCACACTGGAGGGGCTTTGACTGCAGTCAAGGCTCCCATGTGATGGCACTATGGGGAGTGCCCAGTGCTCCAGCCCCCAGCGTGGAGTTGCAGGGCTGTTTACTGATATCAAGCAAGTTTTCTGACACTGAATCCCCTGGCCCAGAAGCTCTTCCATCTTCTTGGGTTTGTCCTGCACAGGCCAGGCCAGGAGCTTTCCAGCTTCATAGAATCGTAGGTCGTTTGGGCTGGAAGAGATCTTTCAGATTATCAAGTCCAGCACTGCCAGGGCACCCGTAACCATGGACCCCAGCACCACTTTTCCACAGCTTTAAAACCCCTCCTTGGGAACTCTGGGGCAGGCCTGGGCAACCCTGGAGGGAAAGAAACTGTTCCTCATGTCCAACCTAAACCTCCCCTGATGTAATTCGAGGACAGTTTCTCTTGTCCTGTTGCTTGTTCCAGCCCCTCAAGGTCCTTCTGGGAGTGAGGGGCCCAAAAGTGACCCCAGGATCCGAGGGGGGGGCCTCCCCAGTGCCCAGTCCGGAGACCCCCCCCAGTTCCATTTTGATGCTTTGTCTTTTATTCCGGCTAGAAGGGGAAGAACCCAAGCCTCTCCCTGTTATTACGAGAGGTGATAATTTGCAGCCCGAGCTCGTTGCCATGGCGACGCGAGAAGCCCCCGAAAGGAGGAGGCCGGGGAGTTGCGGCCTAATCCGGAGGTGATTTTCAATAGCACCAGCTGTCCCGCGGCCTGAAAGGCATGGCAAATTACACCATTATCGGAGCGAAACTGGGAGGCTAAGCTAATTATTTGTGGGCTTTAGACACAGGTGTTCATAAAAGGGAGGCCGTGTGCTCCTCGTCGAGGGCGGGCCGGGCTGGAGGGGAGGGGGGGGGGAAGGCCCAGCGGGATGCGCTGGCCCCTCATTTCAATCACAAAGGGCAGGCCGCGGGGCCTGCTGCCGCCATGGGGCTTCGCTGCAGGTAACCGCGCCTGGGCTGAGGCCCTCTCTGCTCTCCTGAGAACTGGCTCTTTTATTTCGTTTTTTTTTGATTTCAGTCCTCTTCCCTCCCCCCCTTCATGTTTTTTTTAGGGGATGGTGTCAGAAGCCGGTGCTTTGAGGGGTGCTGGGGGTGGGGGTGTGTGTGTAGGAGCAGTTGAGGCCTATGGGGAGGGCCTGGTGCCGTGTCTTTGTTCCAAAAAAATAGTTCTAAATCAGTGTGGTTTGGGTTGTGATACCAGGCAGATCTGCTCCAAAGTGCTGTGCCTTTATTAAAAAAACCCAAAGCTATAATGAAGTGTTTTGGTTTTTTTATTACCAGGTGGATCTCCTTTATTTAAAAAAAAGAAGTTACAATTCTATGTTTTGATCATTACCAGGTTTGCTCTACAGTGCTGTGCCTTCATGCCCACGAAAAGTTAGAATTCATTGTTTTGGTCTTTTATTACCACGCAGATCTACTAATTTATTTAAAAAAAAGGGAGCTATAATTCAGTGTTTTGAGTTGTTATACCAGGCAGATCTGCTCCAAAGTGCTGTATCTTTATTAAAAAACCAAAAGTTAGTTATAATACAGTGTTTTTTTGTTTCTTGTTACCAGGCAGATCTACTTTATTTAAAAAAAAAAAGTTAAAATATGGCGTTTTGGTCTTCATTACCAGGCAGGTTTGCTCCAAAGTGCTGTGCCTTTATCCCTGCAAAAAGTTAAGTTATAATTCATTGTTTTGGTCTTTATTACCAGGCAGCTCTCCTCATTTATAATTCACTGGTTTTGGTTCTAATACCAGGCAGATCTGTCCCTAAATGCTGTGCCTTTATAAAAAAAAACCCCAAACCCAAATATATTAGTTATAATTTAATTAGTTATAATATAAATGCTTTTTATTACCAAGCAGATCTATTATTTTATTAAAAGAAAAAGTTATAATTCGGTGTTTTGGTCTTCATTACCAGGCAGGTTTGCTCTAAAGTGCTGTGCTTTTATCCCTGCAAAAAGTTAGTTATAATTCAATGGGGTTTTTTTTCTTATGAGGCAGATCTCCTTCATTTAATGAAAAAAACCAAAACCAGTTATAATTCAATGTTTTGCTTTTTAATACCAGGCAGATTTGTTCCCCAAAAAAATGGTTAAGTCTTGAATACCAGGCACTTCAGGACATGGTCATGATAATGTTGGGTGGATGGTTGGTCTGATTTTAGGTCTATTCCAACTTGAACGTGATCCTTTTGCTTTTTGGGGGCTTGGTGATTAATAGGGGTCTAAAACTGCTAAAACAAGCCGTGGGCTTTTATCCAAACTGGTGTAACTTTGCTTGCTTACTGCCTGCTTTGTGCTCGATTTTTTCCTTTCAGTGGATGAACTGGTGAGTGCAAGTTAAGCACCTACAGCTAAAATGTTGTGAGGCTGGAAAATAACCTTATTGCAAGCAAAACAAGGACTCTGACACAGGGAAATGCAGTTTCTTGGTGAGGGAAATGTCTATATATTATCTTTACCTGAAAATATTGTTATGGAAGTATACTTTGTGATTGCTTTTACTGGGTTGTTCTGTGCTTCAGGCTTTTAAAGGCTGCTCCTGACATAAAGGCTCTATTTTGGACCCTGTAAAACAGCTTTCCATATTTTAGGATGTTTTGACGTTGTGATACTCAAATGTGTGAGGTTGGGAAGGTTTTTTTTGAGTCCACTCTACAGAGAGGCTAAAAGTCAGTCAAATGACCCCTGCAAGCACATGGCTCAGTCCCTGCAAATACGGAGGGGGAGCTGGTGCTCTGGAACTTGTACTTATCTTATGTTTTTTTGCATTAATTCCAACATGGGCAGATGGAAATGTTTTAGGGATTCACATATATATAGATATATTTTTAATTGAAGATGAATTTTGTCAAAACTAGACATGCTTCCAAAGGAAAAACTTCAAGGCTTTTAAAAGTGCGTTGTGAAGTTCCCAGTGTCCTTACTCAAAAGACCAAACCAAAACAGCTTTAAGGTAACTTATGCTCATCTAAAAGCCCAGTATTTTTAGTGAGAATAACCACAAATTAATTGTGACTAATAGCTAGTTAAACTTTCTGTTTGTTGCAGCTCTAATGAGCTCCTCCTAATAAAAAAGAATTAAAATGCAGCCTCTTAAAAAGTACTTGGGAGAAAAATCTGGTCTCCTGGGGCAAGCTTGGTCCACAAAGCTGTGGTCTGACCAAAAAAATCTCTCCTGGCACAGAGATTTGAATCTGAATTTCCATTTGAATTCCCTAAAGCTGGTGCCTGGGCTTCTGTGACCAGAGGATTGTTGTTTTTCTGGTGGGGTTTCAGCATGTCTGTACTAGGTGAGCTGTGGTTAGGAGTAAACATGGATGTTTGCAGGCTGAAAACTGCCCTAAATCTAAGAGATTATTACGTTGTTTTTCTTTAAGATAACTTTATCAGAATACTGGATCTGTTGCTCTTGGGAAGAAGCTCTGACCATGCAAGTGCACGCTTAGATTGTATCCTAAGTTCAATTCTCACGGTGTTTTGCGGTTTATCTTTTCACTGCCTTTCGGAATAGCATTACAGAATTGATCTGGGGTTGTGTATCTTCCCCCTGCCCCCTCAAGGTTAAAAACTGGGCTTTGTTTTGCCCTACAATCTTCTTTAATGTGTGTTGGTTTTTTTTTGAGGGAGGATTTCACTACTGAGTTCAGGCTAGATGATTCAAATCACCAGGTATCTTACCCTTTGTGGTTTTACAGCCTTTAAAAGCAAGAAGGAATAAAATGAAAGCATTGCATGTTGTTAAATGTCAAAGTGCCATTTAAAGAAGAAAAGAAAGCCAAAGTTCACACGTTGAATAGCAGAGCGTGGGCTGACACGGCCAATTGACTTCTCCAAATCATAACACCAGGATGGATTCGTCCCCTGGCGATGGCAGACGTTGGAAGTGCTGTGGGTTTGATGAGGTTGGTACTGGAAAGACTTTAGGAGCCACTCCGTGAGGAGCCTTTGGGTGTTTGGAGCCTTCTCTGAGTTCCCTTCTGTTTTGGGAGAGGGGTGGCTGCTGTTGGAGTGGATCTCTGAGTAGAGGCTGTGCTGGAAGTTGGTTGAAGTGTTTTTTGGTTTGTTTTTCTCTCTGCACTTTATTAAAATGGGACCATTGAGAGAAGTAGGAAGAGAGCCTGAGTGGAAGAAGTGGAAAGCCCTGTCGGGTGGGTTCTTGCAGCATTCAGCAGGACAGAGTTTGGGCTTTGAAGGCAAGTTCTTTGCCGTGGTCTCGTTTAACTGCCTGGTCACACAGGAGAGATAAGGGAAGGAGGATTTCACCATGAGACACTGGCACAGGTTGCCCGGAGAGGTGGTGGAAGCCCCATCCTTGGAAGTGTTTTAAGGCCAGGCTGGATGGGGCTCTGAGCAACCTGCTCTAGTGGGAGGTGTCCCTGCCCATGTGTCCCTGCAGTTGGAACTGGGTGATGTTTAAGGTCCCTTCCAACCCCGACAATTCTATGATTTAAAGCTGCTCTTAAAGTGGCAGATGCTCTTGTCCTGCCCTCTTCTGTGCTCAGCATAACGTGCACAGTTCCTCTTGTGTTCTTTTTAGGCTTTGAGACGCAGTAGTAGATGCCAGGTAAGATCAAATGTTAAAAAGCAAAGGTGTTTTGCCAGAAAAAGGAAAGAGGAGGGGAAGGGGAAGTGGGGGGGGAGAGAGGAGGGGAAGGTGGGTGAAGAGAGGTCCAAAAAAAAGCATGCTTTGTGTGGATGATAAACTGTATTTGATGCTGGTGAGTCCCCAGGGCCTCGTCCCTGCAGGCCCTAGGCTGGGTCTCATCTGTTCTAGCATCATGCCCCCCAGTTCTGCTCTGGGGCCAGCTGGCCCTCAGCTGCACCCCCCCATAGGGGGAAACCCAGGGAAGGCAGAGCTGGGGACACAAAGCAGAAGGGTCCTGATGACAAATTTCTTTGCGAAGCGCCGGGGAGAATTTTACTGCCTTCCTGAAGCTTGAGTGCCTGGGGAGAAATGAAGGGGGGGGGGGGTCCTTTGCAACTAAAGGCCTTATTTAAACCCAATTTATTGTACTGTTCCCGTGCTTGCTCCTTATTATTGGGCCTTCTGCTGATTGCATTCAGCATGCTAAGCAATTATTGCTAAAATGAGGCGTGAGAGAGCGGGCGAGTGATGGATGGAGCTTGCAGGTAGACTGCAAAGCTCGGGTCCTGGGCAGCAATTGGTGTTTTATTTGTCTTTACTTCAGTGTGAGTAGTTGACACTAATCAGGAGAATGTTCTGCCTCTAGATACCCTTTCAGTTCATTACTTCTTCAGGCTGTTACTGCTTAAAAACTGAATCAATTGAGCAGCGGTGCTGGTGGGTTTTTATCCTTCTCCTCGGGATGAGAACGCATCCAAAGGGCACGGCTTTCTCCACTTTCATATTTCAGGAGAAGTCTTGTGAGGTGGGATGCTCGTTGCTTACTAATCTGCAGGGTTGATACGTGGGGGGAAAAAAACCCCTCTGCTCTCTTTGATAGTTGTTTATTTTTTTACCTATTTAGGTGAAGGCCAGCGCAGAACGGCAGCGGAAGTCGCGGCGCTCGGCGCACGAAACGCTGCTTCAGCACTGGTGGCAAAGGGAGAAAACCAGCTCTGTGCACCCTTGAGCCTTGTGAGTGATAGCAAAGCAAACCTAAAACCTGGGAAACCCGCAGCACGGCGACAGCAAAAGAGCAGGTGTTTGGAGGAGCCTGCCTTTTGAGCGCGGCTCCGCGGCGCTCGGCGTGACTTTGATTTTTCTTTTCCTTTGCTGTGAAGTACTTGACCTCCTCCTGCCTAGTTAACCCAGCTGGAAAATGAAGGGAAGAAAGGAGAAGCCTCGGTGAAACTCGGGTAGCACATCTAATCTGAAACCTCCTGAGAGAAGGGTGGGTTCTTTTTTTAGTTTGGTTGCTTTATTTTGGTGATGTTAGACGCTCGTTTTTCAGCGCTTCCTCACGCGCCTGCGAGCGAGCTTGAACTCGGCGCGAGGAGAAGCGATATTTGCTTTCAGTGAGCCCTTTGATCAGCTTGGGGGTGGGTGGGTGATGTGAAAAACACTACCTGCTTGGAGCTTGTAAGGCTTTCCCTCTTCCCCCCCCCACAAAGGGAGCTTTTGTTTTAATGCAGAGTAAGGCTGTGCGATTGATTGTCCCCACGGCAGATGTTTCTGGCTGGGGTTGACTCTTCTCGACCCCTCAAAACCAGCAGTTTTCTCTAAGCAAAACATATCTAGCCCAGGAGCAGCTGCTGCCGCCGTTAATCGAGGCCCACGTGTCCCCCAGGGAGCTGAAAATAATGACAGCTAAACCGCGATCGCTCTCCTGCTCAAACTGCTCCCTGAGAAGAGTTTGACTCGATCTTGAACCGTTTCATCTCATTTGTCATTTTTAAATGGTAAGAAAAAGCTGCGTTTAGTGGATTCGGAGCTGGGCTGAGCTACTTTACCAGAGCCAGGGGTATGGGGTGTACAAAAATCAACTGCTGCTCTTACTGGAACCCGGGTGGCATATCCCAGTGGCTCCAGACCATGCTGCTTTTTGTTTCTTCCCCGTGCTAGTAATAAACTGACATCTAATTTATCCCTGGTTGTCCCTTGATGCGAGAGCTCGGAATGAAAATTGCAGCTTCCGTTAGAAAGAGAAAGGACTTCGCCTTCTTCATCGTACGGAGGCAACTTGAGTGGTAAAATTGTTTGAAATAAGCTCTTAGCTGGGTTGGAATAATTAGAGCAGGCAGAATGTTCACGGCAGGGGCACCTCCTTTGTGATTTGCAAGGGGCAATGACATTTAAATGCTGGGAAATGCAAGCATCCAGAAAAACTAAGTGATGGCACCGTTTAGGCTGAAGTTACTGGGACTGGGAAAGCATGTTTCATGGGGCTCTGAAGAATACAGGTGGCTCAGAACTTTCCCTAGCTCCATCTAGAATCTGCAGGGTGTGTTTTTTAGCTTAGTTGTATGATTTTTTCCATCCTCAGCAGCAAGTTTTGATTATTGGTTGAAGTAACCCAGAGTTGCATAATCGAAATCCAAGAGGCTGTGTCTGCTAAAGAAAGTCCCTAAATCCTGAAGAGTGGTGGAGGAAAGAGGCAAGAAGGTGAGGGCTAAAAACAGCTGAGAAAGGCATCCTGTAAAAACAAAAATAAAGGGTGGGGAGTGTGTTGTGGAATTGAGTGGATAACAAGCTTTGTTTGCTAAAGGAGTTACTGGAAGTTGGGCCATTCTGGGATGGGTGCTTGGGTTGAGCAGTGGGTGGTTGGCATCCCTTGTGCATATTCACGCCCTCCTTGTACTCACCAAAGTCAGTCTCCTCAAATTCCTCCTCAATGCACAGTGCTGCCAGGTTTTTATCTTGTATTTTTTCCCTGAAACATTCTCTTTGCCTTTCCCTCAAGTCAAGAGTCAGAAACGATGGATGCTCTGAAGTTCAAAGAGTCTCATCCTGCCTATAGGGTGTTGAGTATGAGGTTGATTTTGGGGTAAGACCGTGGCCTGCACTTGGGGCACAACAATCCCCTGCAATGCTCCAGGCTGGAGGAAGAGTGGTTAGAAACTGCCTGGTGGGAAAGGACCTGTGGGTGTTGGTTGAGAGCTGCCTGGAGATTGGCCAGTGTGTGCCCAGGTGGCCAAGAAGGCCACCAGCATCCTGGCTTGTGTCAGCAGCATGGCCAGCAGGACTAGGGCAGGGATTGTCTCCCTGCACTTGGGAGGCCACCCCTTGAATCCTGGGGTGAGTTTTGGGCCCCTCACTCCCAGAAGGACCTTGAGGGGCTGGAGCTTGGCCAGAGAAGGGCAACAGAGCTGGGGAAGGGGCTGGAGCACAAGGGTGGTGAGGAGCAGCTGAGGGATCTGGGCTTTGTGAGCCTGGAGCAAAGGAGGCTGAGGGGAGACCTTCTGGCTCTCGACAGCTCCCTGAGAGGAGGTTGGAGCCAGGTGGGGTTGGGCTCTGCTCCCAAGGAACAAGTGACAGGAGAAGAGAAACTGGCCTCAAGTTGCCCCAGGGGAGGTTTAGATTGGACCTGAAGAAGAACTTCTTCATGGTAGGGGTTGCCCAGGGCTGTCCCAGGCTGCCCAGGGCAGTGGTGGAGTCCCCATGATCCCTGGAGGGGTTTCCAAGCCGTGGAGCTGTGGTGCTGAGGGCCATGGGTCAGTGGTACCCTGGCAGTGCTGGGGGAACGGTTGGACTTGATGCTCTTAAAGGACCTTTTTAATCTAAACTATTCTAACTTTTAGTGAATCATCCCCACTGAGATCTGTGAGGGGAGATGTGAGCAGAGCAGCCAGAGACAGCCAAACGTGGCAGGAATCCCAGTGCCAGCCAGTGAACCCCATCCTCTCTCCCAGTTGTGGCAGTGCCTTCTTCCAGCATCTGCTGCTCCTGCATTCATGTTTGTGGAAGAAACTGGTCCGTGTGCAGGTGGGTGATGGAGTCAGGCTGACCTGGCTTTTCTGCGTGCCCGTGACGCTCAGAGTTGCAGAAGGCAGGAGTTTGTCCCCGGGGGATGTGGCCAACTGGTGCTGGATGCTGGGCTTGTGGTGGTTTGCTTCTCAAACAGGGTGGTAAGAAGGCTTATCCTTTAGCTTGAAGCATCAACCTGGAATATTCAGGACTATTTGGTGGGAAGGAGGAATTATAAAGAAAAATTGCCTGGTCTTGTGTAAAAAGCCTAAAACCCAAGGAAAACATTGCCTAGAATCATTCCCAAAGAGGAGTTTTAAACATAATCCTGGCAGTTGTGTTTACAAACCTGAGCGAGCGCTCGGAATTTCATTGCTGCCTTGCCCCAGCTCGAGCTGCCGCTGACCCGGAGGTTCACCGCCGTCATCCCGCAGTCAGAACATGTTTATCTCCCCCTGAACTCCTTGATCTCGCTCGCCGAGCGCGCTGCAACTCCCTCCAGCCAGTTAGTAATGATTTCAGAGAGTAGCTTTGCTCCCAGAATCATCCCTGTTGTAGGAGTTGTAGGAATTGCGTTTTCCTCTCCGAAAAGGTTTGGGCTTTTCCGGGGTTTTTTTTTTGGCTCGCAGTCACCTCCTAACCTCCTGAGGTTGTCAGCAGAACCTCGGGTCCATCTGTGATGGTCCCTCCTCCTCCTTGACCTGAGCTGGAGTTAACAGTCGCACACGCTTGGAAGACCCAAGGGGAAGAGAAACACCCCCAAGGACAGGGAGCAAATATGTCTCCGTGTTCCATCTGTACGATGGCAAATGTTACACGAGACCCACAGTTGGTTATTTTAGTTCTTTTTATTTTTCTTTTATTATCACATCTCTTGTTTTAGTCAAACTGAGGAAAACAAATGCGCAGTCAGCAGCAGATCCCTGGCAGGCCAGCTGGCCAGCACAGGTTTCCAGCACGGAATGGGGAAGCAGAGAGCAAGACGAGATGGAATCTTTCTTGCAGCAGAAGGACAATTTTTCTTCCCTCCCCTGCCAGGCGATTCCTCCCCTTTTAACTTCTCCAGACAAGATCATGTTGAAGCATCAGCAAGAGAGCAAAGTTTGCCTGTTTGAACCTGGCTTTTTTTAACGCAGGGTAGCAAGTTTAGGATTTAAAAAAAAGGGCTTTCTTTGCACAGCATCTGCTGAAGATTGTTCATGAGCTGAGCTCGCTCGTTCGTCCTACGAAATCTTGCTCTAATTACGTGTCACTTCATCAGTCTTCTGCTGATTGCTGGAGCTCTTCAGCCTGATGTCTGCTGCAGCCTGGATTTTTAATGACTCTCTCAACAGGAATGATTTAGGTGTTTGAGAATCATTTTTTTTTTAGGGGGGGTGGTGGGGAATATTGTCTTCCACTTAACAATCATATGCAGATGGGATTTTGGGGTTTGTATTTTTGTAGAGTGGTTTGGGTTGGAAGGGACTTTCTAGTTCCAACCCTTCTGCTGTGGGCAGGGCCACCTTCCCCTAGAGCAGGTTTCTCAGAGCCTCCTCCAATCCTCATTTTGAATCTAAATCTCCCTTCCAGTGCTTTTGCTGTTTCCCTGGTAATATCTCTTCCTGGATGTAGGTGTGAAGTTCTCCCAGTGAATCAGCCTCCAAGAGGCTTTGGTAGCTGGAGCTTCTGAAGAGAAGCAGGGGCCTGAATCTGTGTTCCCACCTAGACAGCATGGAAAGGGAGTGGTGGTGGTGGAGTGGTGGAGTCCCTGTGATCCCTGGAGGGGTCTCCAAGCCGTGGAGCTGTGGTGCTGAGGGCCATGGGTCAGTGGTGCCCTGGCAGTGCTGGGTTAATGGTTGAACCTGATGATCTGAAAGGGCTCTTCCAACCAAAAAGCTTCTTTGATTCTGATTCTATGTACGTTGAAGAGCAGCTACGTAGAGATGGAAGTTGATAAGCCAGGCTGCTTGCCACCCATTTTATCATCTATTAAGTTTATCTGGGAGTCTGAACTGCAGTTGATAAGACCACCAGGATGGGAGCAGCTTTAGCTCAACTGCACGGGAGCTGTGATTCTGCCATACTGGGGTGTTAGAGAAAACCAGTGTCTGAGGCAGCTCAGCCTACACCCCAAACTGGTTGATTTTTCAGCTTGCGCTCTCGGCCTCAGCGAAGCGGAGCTGCCGACAGCCTCCGGCCTTCTTGGGTGCTGGAAAACTAAATTATGTTTGTGAAGGGCTTGGCGTAGTCAGGAGCACGGGATAAATGCTATGAGGAAATTAATAATCTTGACTTCAGGGTATTTAATAAAAAAAGCAGAGAAAAGGCTCTAAAAGGGAGCAGTGTGGTTCAAACACCTGTAACAAATGGCGATAAACAGCTTCATCCAAGCAACATCTTGTTGTTAATAACTGTGTGAGACGTGGACAGCTTGAGTTGTGTTTATCCCTCTGTGTTTTCCAGCTGCTGAAAGGTCAGGCAGAACGTGCTGCTGGGATTTTGCCCGTGGCCTGGGTTATGGTTTCGAGGGATGCCGGATGCGCTGGGCGGTGGCGACGGCTGAGCATCACTGTGCAGCTTGTCCTCCCTCCACCTCCCAGCAAACACAGCTACACAAGGCAAAAAGTAAAACAAAACCACCAAGGAAGGGAACTTTCTACCTCTGAACTGGGCACTGGGGAGGCCACATCTTGAATCCTGGGGTCAGGTTTGGGCCCCTCACTCCCAGAAGGACCTTGAGGGGCTGGAGCGTGGCCAGAGAAGGGCAACAGAGCTGGGGAAGGGGCTGGAGCACAAGGGTGGTGAGGAGCAGCTGAGGGACCTAGGGTTGTTGAACCTGGAGCCAAGGAGACTCAGGGGAGACCTTCTGGCTCTGACAGCTCCTGCCAGGAGGTTGGAGCCAGTTGTGGTTGGGCTCTGCTCCCAAGGAATATGTGACAGGACAAGAGGAACTGGCCTCGAGTTGCCCCAGGGGAGGTTTAGGTTGGGCAGTGGGGAAAAAAGGTCTTCCCCTCCAGGGTTGCCCAGGGCTGTCCCAGGCTGCCCAGGGCAGTGGTGGAGTCCCCGTGATCCCTGGAGGGGTTTGAAGGCCGTGGAGCTGTGGTGCTGAGGTATTTGAGTCTGTGTCCAAAGAATAAGGTTGAAGGTGGAGGAAGGAATTTGTTGTTTTTCTGCTTAATGATTCAAAGCCAGGTAGTGATGTGGGAGGGTGTGCAAAAGAAGCTGGAGGGGAAACTGGAGCTTGAGAGATTGTGGAGGATGTGAACCTGAGCCCCTGCTTGTTCCCCCACTGGTCTGAGTGGCCAGCCACAGTGGGTTTGTTAAAACCCAGCTTAAGATACCGATTATTTGACTCATTATAATCAAACCCATTTCTTTGAGCCTCTGTGTAGCTGCACCCAGGCCCTGTTTCCCTGAAGGCTGAGGTAGCTCCTTTGCAGCCCCACACCTACTACTCCAGGAGGCTTCTCTGCCCCACACCATTTTTCCTGTAGAGTTTTTCCTCTCCCTACGTGCTCCAGGATCCGGTGAGAGCTTCTGGGTGGCACTCAAGCACCCTGTGGCACTGAGCTTGGGCACCTCCCCTCCTGGTTTTGGGTCAGCAGTAGGGTGAAGAACCTTCCTGAGGGTTCACCTCGTGGGTCTTTGCATCGTGGGATGCAAACCCACGTTGTGTGCTTCATCCCAAGTGGGCAGCTAATGCTTAAGGGAATATTTATTCAATATTCATCTACTTTAGGCATATGTAAACCAGGAGCTTCAGTTTGCAGTCTGATTGTCAGAGAAAAGTAGTCTTCTGTGGTTGATTCCGGAGTGTCTTCCTTTCTCCCTGGCCTGGCTCTGGGATTCCGTGTAAATATATTTATAGATATGCACATATATATACATATAAAAAAGTATATAATGCTGACCTGAGTCTGTCTGGGCTGGAATGAATTTGTTTCATAGCAGCCAGTGTGATGCTGTGCAAGGTGTTTTATATATATTTTTATATATATATATATGCACATATATAATCTGTAGAGATTTGTAAAACCTTCCTTGGCTCTGAAACCTCTTGTTCTATAAGCAAATTGCTTTCCTGTTGTCAAAAAAAAGGGAAAACTAAACACAAATTACATTTATTTTGGAATGTGGCTCTTGGAATTGGTGCTGGAGAGTAAAAAGTGACCTGAAAAACTGAAGTTCTCTTGCCGTGGGCAACCAGGTCCGGTTTAACCTTGAGGACCGTACAACATCTTGTTAGATCAGATTCCTCAAACCTTTTCCCCACTCTTCCTTAGTGAGATGACTTTTAAAAGTACAGTGAAGACTTTCTGGCTGGTGGGCAGCCTCCTGTGCTGTCGTATTTTCTCCTGACATCTAGAAAATAAAGCTTTTGGTCTCTTGTCTTCACAGGGATATCGAGTTCCCATCGCAGCATTTTTTTCTCCTCATCATTACGAATCATTATGAAGATGAGGAGGATGAAGGGAACCATAAAGCCCCAGAGCAGAGAGGACACGCAGACAAAAGTCAGTGTTAGATGAGCTCAGAGCTTGAGGTGAGTTTTTTCCATAGGTGCCATAAAATTCCAATTAACCAGGGTATCTTGCAAGTGCTTTTCTGAGTCCCAACAAAAGTTTGGCAGTGAAAGCAAATGCTGCGACCGTGTAAGGTTTTACCTCACCCATATTGGACCAATGTATGGCTTTGCTTTTGGACTTAATTATTGCAGCATGAAGCAGGGGAAGGCTCAGCACTGGTGTCACCCTGCTGCAAAGCTGCAGTAACGTGCTCATCTCTTCTTTCTCAGTGACCTGGAGCTACAACCTCCTATTTTAGCCACAATCAGTTACAACCAGAGCGGTTTTATCTGGCACAGCTCTGTTAAATTTATCACCATCTGCAGTAAATAGTGACTGGATGGTTCATTTTATTATTTTTTTTAATCCCCCATCCCTTTTAAATCTCCAAAATCATTCTTGAAGTGCGAGTTAAAAGGATGGCTCTGGTTTAAAAGAAAAAGCCAACCACCTTCTGAAGGAGACTTGGAAGGGAAGAAGGAAACCTCAGCACAAGTCATAATGAGTTTTCACGTGTGAGCAAGAACATAGAGGTTACGTTGAGGTGTAGAGAGGTGATGTACACCAGCAGGGGACCAGGATCCCAGTGTCCAGGTGGGTTTGGAATCTCTCCAGACAAGGAGACTCCACAGCCTCTCTGGGCAGCCTGGGACAGCCTCTGACACCCTCACACCAAACAAGTTTCTCCTCTTGCTCACATGCAACCTCCTGGGTTCCAGTTTGTGCCCTGTGCCCCTTGTCCTATTTCTGGGCACCACTGACAAGGCTCTGGCCCCATCCTCTTGCCCTCCACCTTTTAGATCTGGAGAAGATGCCATTGATGTGGTTGTTGCTCCACAAGCAGCACTGCAGGATCTGGGGCATGTGCGACTCACCCCGAGGCTGAAGAACTGTCTCTGTGGCCTCATTATTTCCTTATCTCCCTGTGTCTGGTCTGTCCCTGGGAGTTTGCTGCAGCTCAGTGTGTTTTATACATCAGGACTATTCTCCAGATACTCTCTCATTAGCAGGAATTACAATTACCATGTAGTTGGGACTGATTAAACAGCCTAATGATCATTACTAACAGTAGTAGCTATTCTAGTTAAGAGTGCAATTGGTGCATCAAAGGCTTACACTTTGGAGGTGTAATTCTGCCCCTGGGAGAAACAAAGTTCCTCCTCCATCCTCAGCACAGCAGACTACACAAACTACAGGTGGAAATGGAACAAAAAGGATTATTTTTCTTCTTGGCATCAGCTTTTGGATGGGCTGGAGCAGTGATTTGATCTGGTGTGGCAGGGCCAGAGCTCCTCCAGACCATTGCTTTGGGAGCGAGAGCCGTAAGCGATGCTGACACGAGCAGGCTCGATGGGCTGGTGTCTGTGTGTTGGGGGGGGGGGGGGGGATTGGCAGTGTGTGTCGGTTGAAGAGACAGCCCTCTGACCAAAAATCCGTGTTGCTTTGCTGTAAACAGGGTTTTGTGTTATTTATTTCTTTAAAAATAATGTGGTGTTTGGATTGCATGGTTTGGAATGCAGCTGGCTAAAAAGGGGAACTCTTTGCCAGATTGATTTTTGAGCTGATTTCAACAGGAACCACCCAAGAGCAGCTAATCTGCACAGGACTTGTATATGGCGAGGCTATACCTTGAATCCTGGGGTCAGTTTTGGGCCCCTCAGTCCCAGAAGGACCTTGAGGGGCTGGAGCGTGGCCAGAGAAGGGCAATGGAGCTGGCAAAGGGTCTGGAGCACGTGTGGTGAGGAGCAGCTGAGGGACCTGGGCTGGTTGGAGTAAAGAGGATGAGGGGAGACCCCCTGGCTCTTGACAACTCCCTGAGAGGAGGTTGGATCCAGGTGGGGTTGGGCTCTTCTCCAAGGAACAAGAGGAACAGGTCTCAAGTTGCACCGGGGGAGGTTTAAGTTGGACCTGAGGAACAATTTCTTACCCACAGTGGTTGCTAGGGGATGTCCAAGTCTGCCCAGGGCAGTGGTGGAGTCCCCATGATCCCTGGAAGGGATGAAAGCCGTGGAGCTGTGGTGCTGAGGGCCATGGGTCAGTGGTTCCCAGTGCTGGGTCTGCTAGGTCTCCCAACCAAGAAAGGTTCTTTGTTTCTGTTGTCTGTGGAGGTGCCTGGCAGCACACGTGTGTTAACATGGAGACTCTGTGCCTGCCAACGTTGCTGTGTCTCAGAACTTTTGTCTCAGAACACAGACTTCCCAGATTTCACATCTGGCTTGAGTTTAGCCTTACCTTCACCTCGGGCTGGAAGTCACCTCTGGAATCCTATTTTTAGACATTTCTCTCGACTGCCATCAACCATGCTCATCATAAACACTTCTAAGGCTGGCTACATCTTCTCTCTTAAAGTCCTGGGCAGGAGACATTTCCTGCCAGCTCGAGTGTCCTAAATTTAACTTCCCTTTCTCTAGGTTTTATTTGCCTGGGAGTTGAAGCCATTCCTTGTTTCTTGTCGTTAGTATACTCATTTTTTTTTTCCCCTCCTTTTTTTTTTTGGTGAATGACTTTCTGCTGCAATTCTCTCTCGTTCTGTATTGCTGCAATAAAGCCAAGTGAGATGAGGAATGAGATGGAGTTGGCAAGAGGTGAGGAAATGATACCAATACAACGTCGAGCATTACAGGATAAATGTAAAAGAAAAAAACCAAAAAAATAGGCACTTGAACCTGCTGAAGGGACAGGAATTTCTAAGCCCTGCAATAAGCAAAACAATAAAAACAACAACAACAGAAAGAACAATTTTGGGGAATAATGCGGCAGTTAAAATGCTTGTCTTTGGATATGATGTTAGTTAGCATGGAAGTTTTATAGCTTTTAAAATGTTTGCTGATTTGTGGGAGTTTTGTGAGGGGAAAACAGGGGATTGGGGTTTTTTTTTTCCTGGTGGTAGGATTGAGATCGAGGCAACGTTCCTGCTGGGTCCCCGTGTGCTCCCAAACTGCTTTTCATCGGTAGTGGAAATGAGAAGTACTTCTGCCAGGTATTTGGGGTTAGATCCAGTATGGATTTGTGTGTGTAAATGTGGGTGCTGTGGTGCCAGTGGCTTGGGAACCTGACCATAGGGACCACTGGGGTTGAGAAGGGGCTGTGAAAGTGGGGGTTCCTTCTTTAGCACTTGGGGAGCTTCTTTTGGCTTTGTAAGATCTAAATGTTGATATTTAGGGGTTCATAAGAAGCTCTGGGTTCCTCTGCTCCTGTGAAGAGAGACAAGAAAAAGAGGAACTGTGGGAGAGAGTGCAGGGGAGGCTGGGAAGATGCTGAGGGGCTGGAGCATCTCTGTGGCCAGGAAAGGCTGAGAGCCCTGGGGCTGTGCAGCTGGAGAAGAGCAGCCTGAGAGGGGAGCTGAGCAATGCTGAGCAAGAGCTAAAGGGCCCCGGGGGGCAAGAGGATGGGGCCAGACTCTGCTCAGTGGTGCCCAGCGACAGCACAAGGGGCACTGGGCACAAACTGGAACCCAGGAGGTTCCACCTGAGCAGGAGGAGAAAGTTGTTTGTTGTGGGGGTGTCAGAGGCTGTCCCAGGCTGCCCAGAGAGGCTGTAGAGTCTCCTTGTCTGGAGAGATTCCAAACCCCCCTGGACACTGGGATCCTGTCCCCCTTCTCTGGGTGACCCTGCTGGAGCAGGAGGGTGGCACCAGCTGATCTCCAGGAGGTCCTTTCCAACCCCTACCAGTTTGTGATTCATGCCAGGTTAATCCTATGTACCCAGATCAGCAGTTCCAGCCCCCAGCAGGAAAAGGCAGCGTTTAGAGACAGCAGAATCTGCTCTCCTAACAAAAAATTGGAATGTTGTTTTGTCTTGGACTTTCCACCACGCTGCACGGAGGGTCAGTCAGAGAGACACACAGGAAGGGAGAGGAGCAGGCAGGCGATCTGTGACCATGACCATAAATACCCTGCTATGTTGTGCTTTGAAGCAGGCAGGTTATTTTTCCCAAGGCACCAAAGCAGCCTGAGTTTCTGAGCTTAGAAGGATCAGATGCTGGAGGTCAAGGGCCCGACCGCAGCTTTGCACCCGTGGGAAGTTCTCTTCCCTCGGTTCCGCGGCGCCAGAAATAGCACGGAGCGGGATCGCGCCCGTCGTTTGAGGAGATGTGACATGTCAGGGAGTGCCACATGGTGCTCTGCTGGGATCCTCCCGTGAGAATAATCAAAATACAAGCCACCCTGCAAAGTCTGGAGTTGATGGACTGAACGGCTGAGAAGGTGGCAGCTTTCACCTGGAGTGAACCAAAGCCTGCTCCAGGTACAAGGTAGGAGGGTTTAGGACAGCCAGGTAATGAGGACAACAGCATCCAGCAAAAGGTTTCTTTAGTGAAGATAAAAGTGCCCATCTCTCTGCTCCATATACATATTTTTTTTTAGGGATGTAGGTGCCAACTTTGCAGGAATCTCTATCCCTGCATAGGAAAGCCAGAAATGCTGTGGCTCACCAGCAGCTAAATCGTCCTCTGCGTTGTCAGCTGTGGGGTAAATGTTTTCAGGCTGCTGTCATTTTCCACATCATCCCATTTATTGCTGCAATTATTGTTTCAGTGGTAACAATTTGGCGTGGGGCTTTGTTGCCAGGTACTTGCTTTTGTTTAAACACCAGAAAATGCACTCCATAAAAAGAACAACAACAACAAAAAAAAAGCCATTGTGTTTTAAAGCATTTCCTGGCAAACAGGACAACACTTCAGCATTTTAAATGCCTTCTCTTCCCCGCCCTCCTCTTCTTTTTTCTTGACTGGTTTATGAGGAGGAAACACTAAACCTTGATTCAGCTGATGACCTTGTCCTACAGCTTTGGAGGTGCTGGAAGGTTTGGTTTGTTTTTTTTATTATCTCTTCTGTATGGTGCTGTGGAAGCAGAGCTTGGGCTCAGAGCCTGGCTTGGCATCTGGGAGATGCCCCCGGGGAGAGGGGCTGTTCATGACCCAGCATCCCAAGTCCTCTTTCCACCGTGTCTCTTAATGGGAAAGAACCCTGCTGCCCGGCTGCACCTTCCCATTTCCAACACAAAACCAGCTCCACCTTGGAAACGAAGTGGTGAGGAGGTGGGGAAACAGGTTTCTCAGCCTTAGATGGACCATCCCGTGGGAAATCCAGGGATGTGAATTTCCAGCATCGATCGTAACTTCATGCGCTGAGAGATGATCGCCTGCTCCAAGTAATTATTCCTTTGGATGATGCCATAAATAAGTCGGGGAGGGGGGGAGCAGCATTTCTCTCAGCTTTCAAAAGCTTCCTGATTTTTTTTTTTTGGCTAATAATAAGAATAGAGACAAATGCTGACGTTAGCAGCCCAAATTGAGGTATAAATCACCCGAGAGGGAATCTCAGTGTCGTTCTGCGGCGCGTCTGATTTTTACGCTCCGCGTTCTGCCTCTGTCACAGCCCTTTTGTTTTGCCAGCCCTGGCACCTCATCCTTCTTCACTTGAGTGTGGTGCTGATGATGCCAGACTGGGTTATGCACCATGCACCAAGCTCTTCCGCCCGCTCTGCGGTGATAGGAGGGGTTGTTGTATCTGCCTGGGAGTTGGCCACGTCCACCACTGACCAATGTACTCCATGAGACTGAGGAATCCCTGACTGCCCAACTTCCAGTCGTCATTTGGTGACTTCACTTGGTTACCTTGCTCCTTCTGCTGTGAGCTGTGAGGAGAGAAACTCCTTTTGTCTCGTTATTAAATGTGGTTACTAATTTCTTAATAATTAGTGTTGTTTATCTCTGTCCTTCTCCTCAGCTTGCTCTTCTGAATGGTTACTGGAGCTGCCTACAATCTCCTTTGGGGGATATTTCCCACTCACACCTGCAGACAGCTTTAGCCTCAGGTTAGGCATCAGTTCTTTTCTGGACAATAGAATTCCTGACCAAATCTTGTTTATTTTCCTTTCCCTCAGCTCTCCAAACCACTGCACGGCACGCTCCCAGGAATGACCAGCATGGATCCACAGTGGAAACGTTCCTGCTTCGCTGGTGGAGAGGATTCTCTGTCTCAGGTGTGTCTTGAATCTGTTTAGCATGGCCTAAGCTGATATTTTCCTTTTGAATTCACCTTGCCCACCCCACTTCATCAGACATCACTTTAGGAAGCGAATCCTTTGAGGACTTCTGTCGACAAGAGATACTCTGCAATCTAACCTCTGATCTCTCAAAGTTCCTGTTGATGGGTGTTAATAAAGCTGAAATCAGGGTGATGTGGCATCACCTTTCACAGCTGATATTTTCACACTCCAGAAGTCCTTATGATGATGATGGAGTTGGGTATTTCGCCCTCCGCTTGCCGTGTGTCAACGGGCTCTTTGGCAGATGCCAGGCAGGAGAGTTTGTTGAATGTTCCGGCCTTTTTCTATTAGCAGCTCCACCACTTGTGCTCAGTAATGGGCTCTCCTACTAGGGAAAAATCCCCTAAATGGAGCCATTTGCTGTTGAGTTGTAGGTGGTGTCTTTGGGAAGAGTAACGCCCCAGAAGGTTTCGATTCTGTCGATCGTGGGCGTATTTTATTGTCCTTTCACTTCCCTTATCTGCACTCTACAGTTCCCAGGTTCTGTCACCTATTGATTACCATTAGTTTCCTCCTGAGTCTATAAAGGAGAATTACAAATATTTGGTTGAGTTGCTTGTCCCTTTAAGGAAGTTGGGCAAGACTCAGAAAGCAAAACCAGAGAGGATTTTTCCTGTCTCAAAACCATTTTTGCCAGGGAAGCTGTCACTCAGCATCCCTGCCAGACACTTCCTGGAATAGCTGTGACCAGTGACTTGGTTTCTGTGGCTGGAAAGTGCCCAGTGGAAAAGGACCAGGAGGTGTTGGTCAGTAGCTAGCAGAAGATGAGCCATTGTGTGCCCAGGTGGCCACCAGCATCCTGGCTTGTGTCAGCACTGGTGTGGCCAGCAGGACTAGGGCAGGGATTGTCCCCCTGGACTGGGCACTGGGGAGGCTGCCTCTTGAATCCTGGGGTCAGTTTTGGGCTCCTCAGTCCAGGAATAAGAGATAGGACAAGAGGAACTGGTCTGAAGTTGCCCCAGGGGAGGTTTAGGTTGGACATGAGGAACAATTTCTTCTCTGGAAGGCTTGGCCCAGGCTGCCCAGGGCAGTGCTGGAGTCCCCGTGATCCCTGGAGGAGTTTCCAGGCTGTGGAGATGTGGTGCTGAGGGATATGGTTTAGTGCTGCCCTGACAGTGCTGGGTTAGGGGTTGAACTTGATGATCTGAAAGGTCTCTTCTAACCAAAATGATTTAATGGTGGTTCTTCCATTTCCTGGCTTTTGGAAGATATAACTGGGATATTCCTGCTTGCTTCTTGTACAAGAGAGCCCAGTGTTCTGCAAAGACCTCCTGGAAGTTTGAGCTGGGGCTCATTGCTGCCTCCTGTGGGGGCTTCTTTCCACCTGTGTCCCTGCATCTGCCCATGAGAAGCTGTTTTTCTCCCTGCTACTTTTTCTATCCTTATTTGAGATGACCCTCATGTAAAAGGAAGGAAGCAAAACTGAAGGTTGAAGGCCAGAGCTTCCCTACTCATTGGGTGGCAGGGTCTCGTTGGGTTGGTTTGTTGCCCCTGCACCCATTCTGGGTCCCTGGGTTGGGCCCCCTGGCACGTGGATGGCTTTTTCCCTTCTTTTCTCATGGGGAAGGAAAGCACTGAGGTGTTTTCTGAGTCAGGAACTGCTGGAGAAGAGAGGGCAGGAAGGATGGAGCTCGCTCTGTGCTTGTGCATAGTACCAAACTTGGCAACTCCTGGAAGTTTGTGTTCAGTGGAAGTTTTTCTGCTACCCAAGGCAGGCAGCAGACAGAAACCAGAAAGATGAGCAGAAATCCACCTCCCCCGTGCAGCCATGCCATCTGCTTTTCTGCCACAAAGCCTGAAAAATGTGTGAAGAAGGGGAAAAAAACCCCAAACTACCAAAAACCCCAATATTTATTTTGGGGATGGAGAGAAGAAACGTGAGAGTCTTCGCAAGCTCAATTGCCAGGTCCTTGTAACTCTGTGTGTAGCTAAGAGAGGTGGGATTTTTTCTAATCCTCATGGTAAAACATTTCCTTTGCTGATGGAAACAGCTTTAGATAGTCCTGGCATAAGACTTAAGGAAATGTTTACACTAAAGATTTGGTTATGAGCTTTTATTTAACCCCTAGCATAAGGACTCTGCGTAAGCCACCATGGGATTATCACTCTTCATCCATCCCTTGTATGTTAAGTGTGTTTGCTGACCATGGTTTCTACTCCTGGTGGTGTGAGGAGATTTTGTGGAGTTGTGGCCCTTTGTTGAAGGGTGTTTTGCAGAGGTTGTTTCATGCCTGAGGTTCTTAAATCTGGTTTCTGTGGAGGATCTTAGAGCGTTAGGGGTTGGAAGGGACCTCTAGAGATCACTGAGTCCAACCCCCCTGCCAAAGCAGGGTCACCCAGGGTGGGATTTTAGCTTTCAAGACTTGAGAAACTTCCTAGTGCAGTCTGCTGGTGCTTCCTCATTCCTGCATTTCATGTTCTGAACAAGGTGGAAGTGTTAAACTGAGCAGTAAACTGTGTGTTTTAACAGAGGGCTTGGCAAGTGCTTGGTTAATGGCTGCACTCAGGGATCTGAAAAGTCTTTGCCAAGCTAAATGGTTCTGTGATTGATTTTTAACTGTGGTGCTGTTTTCATAGAATCACAGACTGGTTTGGGTGGGAAGGGACCTTTCAAGGTCATCCAGTCCAACCCCCCTGCAGGGAGCAGGGCCATCTGCAGCTAGAGCAGGGTGCTCAGAGCCCCGGGCAACCTCCCCTGCAATGGTGCCAGGGATGGGGCAGCCACCACCTCTCTGGGCAACCTGGGCCAGGCTCTCACCACCCTCAGCACCAACAATTTCTCCTTCTCTCCAGTCTAAATCTCCCTCTTTGAGTTCCAAACCATCACCCCTTGTCCTGTCCGACCAGGCCCTGCTCAAAACTCTGTCCCCATCTTTCTGCCAGGCCCCTTCAAGTGCTGCAAGGCCCCCAGAAGGTCTCCCCTTGGGGAGCCTTCTCCTCTGCAGGCTGAACCCCCCCAGCTCTCCCAGCTTGGCCTCCCAGCAGAGGGGTTCCAGCCTCCCAAATGCACTTTTTTGGTTGTTAGCCTAACAAAAGTCTTCTCAGTGTCCAACTACTGTGTATTATTAGTCCAGTTCTAATGCCTTTATAATCCAAATCATCTTGTTAATATGGAAAAGGCTCAGGAATACAAGAGCTTCTCCTCTGAAGGCAGGAGGACAGGGAAGGCTGGTCACTCCAGCTGGGCTTTTGTGCTGGAGATGCAGGATTTTTATTCTATTTACACTCTTATTTAGGCACTACACAGAAACAAGAGTAAATAGGTGAGGACCTGGAAGGAAGCTGCATAACTTAGAGCTCCACAGGGCTTGGGCGATAGTGGCTAAATACAAAGCTGAAGGAAAAAAGGCAAGGAGTTGGACTTTGGGAGCTTGATGTCCCACAGACACCACTGCTGATGGAAACTCTGCTTGCGTGGCTTGGTCTCCAAATTACGAGGACTGTAAGTAGGAGGGGAAAAAAAATCCCCTGTGTTTTGGGTTTTTTTTTTCCCCTTGAAAGCTTAACATTCCTCACATCCAGGCTGGTGAAATGGAAGCACCTTGAGGAGGTCAGGGAACTTTGAAAGCAGAACAAATGTGCTGCTGCAGATGCCTGGTCCTCGTGTGTACTAAAAGAGCTGAAGGATTATTTTTTTCCATGCTTGCTGGCCTCAAAACAGTTGAATAACCTTCTGTTAGGATGCTGTTTGTTTATTTTTTAGGGGGGCTTTGAATCCTGTGCTGCCTAAAGATCTTCAGGGAGTCATTTAGAGCTGGCACTAAACTAAAGCAGAGAAATTTATTGGCTTTTCAACCACTTTATTTCTACAGCTTCTTGGTTGCTGCTGTTTGTGTGAGTCAAGGAGTAACATCCTCCCTCGGTGCTGGGAGGGATCAGCTTCTTGCTTTTTATTTTGGAGTGGAACCTTCTGAAGAGAAAGCCAAAGGGAGGGGATGGTAGCCCACGAGTGCTCCATCCTCCTGGCTGCTGTTCAGGCTGAGCTTTAGCAGAATGGCCCATCCCTGTTGTCTGCAGGCCCACAAAAGCCTTGATTGCTCCTTCAGTGGAGCTGGGAAACTGAGTCAGTGGTGTCCAGAAACAGGGCAATGGGCACCAACTTCAATCCAGGAGGTTCTGTGTGAGCAGAAGGAGAAAGTTGTTTGGTGTGAGGGTGTCAGAGGCTGTTCCAGGCTGCCCAGAGAGGCTGTGGAGTCTCCTTGCCTGGAGAGATTCCAAACCCATCTGGCCAATGGGATGCTGGGCCCAGGGAAAGGCTTGGAAATTCTGAGAACGTTCCCAAACTGGTTTTGAGCTTAGGTCCCAAAAAACCATCACAGTTACGGGTGCTGCCTAAACTGGAGAAAAGCAGGAGAACCATTTGGGCAGCAGAGTGGGAGCAGCTTCCTCCTTCCACATCTTTCCATGCTGCCTTTTCTGCTGGTGCCAGTCATGCCCCTGCAGTGCCCTGGCTTTGCAAACTGGTGTTCATGTCGACTGAATTCTATGGAGGGCAGGGAAGGAAGATGACCCAGGAGTGGGTGGTTGGATGCTGAGTCTGGCTGACAGGTTTGTGAGCGAGCCAAGACTTCAGGCACCCTGTTCTCTGCTGCTTTGAGTTCTCTTTTTTCTTCGTTAGCTCAGCTGATTAAAACACAACTCGGGTACTTTGCTTTCCTCCAGAAAACCCCCCAAATTGGGTGCAGGTACCTGGAAAGATGCTGTTTAGGTGCTCCTTGCCAGAAGCCCCCTCCAGCTCCTTTTATTCCAGCAATTCATTTCCTTTTCTAGAACTGTTAAAAAACTGAGAGCAGTGAATTACCAGCATGGAGCTTTACAGCAACAAACTAATGGCTTCAAAACCTGATTCATTAAGGAGGAAAAAAGAAATAAATGACACTCGCTGTTCCCTTGGGTTGGTTGTGTGTTTCCTTTGGAATGTTTGTCTGGAAATGACTGATTCCAATTCATCCTTCTCCTTTTTCCTTGCCCCTCAGCAGGCAGCTGCCTGGTTGAAACTGAGATGCTTCCAGCAGTCGGGTGAAAAAGGGGGTCGCGTCCTTTTCTCCCCTGATTCCCTGACCCAAGAAGTGGTGGCAGGAGCTCGCTGGGAGGGTTTGGGTGTTGAAGGCAGAGAGAGCTGACCTGTTTTCTGAGCAAAGCAACCACTTCCTTGAGAGATGGTACCCAGCAGGCTGCTGCACCCCGGGGAGCTGATTGCAGCGGCGGCGTTTGGCAGCGTGAACTCCTGGGAGAGCAGAGGAGGGTTTCCCACCTCCAGTTAGGAGTCAGCAGGGGTTCTGCCTGCAGCTTCCAGTGGCTTTTAGAGATCTTGGTTTGCTAAAGGATGCTGCTGTGAGAGGGTGAGCAGGGCTGGGACTCTCTTGGAGGAAGAGGATCCATGTGCTGGGAGGTATGGAGAGCTCTTGGAGCGACGTGGTGCTGTTGAGTGATGGGATAAGTGTGGGGTGTGCTTCCCTCTGGGGCTTTTGGGGTGGTTTAGGTGTCCTGGAGAAGTGTTTTGAGAGCACTGTCTGGCTGTGAGGAGGATCTTCTGAGGGCAATGCAGCTTTCTTGGGTGTTGCTTCCCCGTTTAAAAGGGGTGAGAGAGCTAAAGAGCTTCAGAAATGAGTGAGGAGAGAAAAGAACTGCTGGGAATGGTACAAGATCCAGGGTGTGGAGGATTTCAGGCTGATGCCCAGAGAGTTTTCTCTGTGGTGAGATAAATGGCATTGTAGAAACATTTCCGAACGTGAAATGGTTGAAGATTCTCCCTCCAAGAGAATCTGCTGAAGATTCTTGCTCCCGGAAGGACCTTGAGGGGCTGGAGCGTGGGGAAGGGTCTAGAGCACAAGTGTGGTGAGGAGCAGCTGAAGGACCTGGGCTTGTTGAGCCTGGAGCAAAGGAGGCTTGGGAGAGACCTTCGGGCTCTCCACAGCTCCCTGAATTTCAGGAGGTTGGAGCCAGGTGGGGTTGGGCTCTGCTCCCAAGGAACAAGCAACAGGACGAGAGGAACCGGCCTCAAGTTGCCCCAGGGGAGGTTTAGGTAGGAGCTGAGGAAAAATGTCTTGATGGCAAGGGTTGTCCAGGGCTGTGCCAGGCTGCCCAGGGCAGTGGTGGAGTCCCCATGATCCCTGGAGGGGTTTCCAAGCTGTGGTGCTGAGGGCCATGGGTCAGTGGTGCTCTGGCAGTGCTGGGGGGAATATTTGGACTTGATCTGCAAAGTCTCTTCCAACCAAAATGATTCTATGTTTCTGTGCAGGACTTTTGGTCCTTCATTGTGCTGTATTCATCTTTTTACTGTCCCGTTGTCAGGAAGGACACTGGAGTGGATTCAGAAGCCTGTAGGTGTCTTCAGTGGGATGTATTCTCCTCAGTTTGGTTTTACTTTCTACTCTGAACCTTATTTTCTTTCTGGCACTGGCAACCGAGCTCTCAGATTGCTGCTTCTAGAATCTTTAAATAGTCAGAGTGGAAGAGTGGTTGGAAAAAAAAAAACCCACTCAGTTTTCACTATGAAAAGAGTATTTCCCTCAAGAGATTGTGGAGTCTGCCAGCGGAGGTTCTTAGGGTGGGTTAGACAAACACATGCTGAAAATGATTTTGCTTTAGCTGAGGAAATGGAAATGCATTTAAGGGCTGGATTCCTGATAAGCTGCTATCTTCAGCAAGTGGAAGTGAAGAGGGAAATCCCCGTGGAGTGGGGGGAAAAGCACCTTCTCCAACTATTTCTAACTCTCCTTACTGGTAGAAAGTTTTTCCTGATGTATAATCCAGATTTTACATCTCCTGGGCTGTAACTTAAGCCTGTTACTTTGTTCACTATCTACAGAGGCCGGGTCAAAAAGATTTCCTGCCCTTCACCATCAGCATTTTGCAAAGTTGTCTTTCCACACATTTCCCCTTTTTGGTCTTAATCCCTTTCTCCCATGTGCTTTATGGGCTCTGTGTTCCACATTTCTGTTTATTACTGATATTTATTTTTCATTTCCAGTTCTCTTACTCAGCACGTTCCAATTCCATCTCTTCTTACTGAGCTCTTCACCCTTTTCCCACCAGCAGAAACCAATCCCTGCTCTGATGCTCAGGTCCTTTTCCTCTCCCACCTGTAGCTGCCCATCCAGTCTCTTTTCATTTCCATGCTGTACTTCCCACTACCATTTTGAATCACATCCTATTTACTTGTTTTTCCCACTGCTGATGCTGTTTGAGAAAGTAATTCTGAGTTCAAATCCCACCCCACAGAAGGTTTGTGGTTTGCTCTGTTCTTTTCTTGCTTTACAAGGGAGTGGGAGAGGCAGAATTTTAAGGGTTCTGATGCCTGCAGCTTCTCCCTGGCTGCAGGGTTTCCTCTCACAGGAATAAATCATTGAGGTTTGAGTATTAAAGGTCTAAAATGAACTTCTTAACCAAACAGATATTCTCTGATCTCTTCCATGGGTTTGTTGGCAAGATCTGTCTCCTCGGAGTAAAAGCTGCTGGTAAATACCTGGGTGTACCCAAACCTTCCCTGAGTTTATAGTTCCTCTTCTTTCCACCTTTTCTGTCACTTACTGACTGAAAAATTGATTAGCTTGTCTCATTTTGCCTCCTGTGCATCTGATCTGTCAGCCCTGGCCCAGGCTGCCCAGGGCAGTGGTGGAGTCCCCGTGATCCTTGGAGGGGTTTCCAAGCTGTGGTGCTGAGGGCCATGGCTCAGTGGTGCCCTGGCAGTGCTGGGTTAATGCTTGGACTTGGTATCTTCCAACCAAAATGCTCTGAAGCAGCTCGGTCACCTGGGGTGGTGGAAACATCCAGTGAGGCTCAGGTTCTGGCTGCTCTCTCCCCAGCACCCATGGAAACTGGAATCATGGTGTTGTTCCTTTACATCCCCCCCGTGTTTTTGTCACCTGCAGGTACAAAGCTCTTCCTTTTTGTCGTGTGGTGGCCGAGCAGAAGTGGCCCCCGTGGAGTTTTCAGCAGCAGAGCTGCAGGTTTCTCTGGTTTTCTGAAATGAACCTTTAGAGCTGGCTGAGCTTGGGAGGGAAATTGTGCTCGGAACCCAGCAGCGAGCGCTTGAATTCAGACCACGAAGCGGAATGAGGTTTGATTTGGCTGCCAGGCAGCAGCAGAACCCTGTCACAAGGTCAAGTAAGGTGATGGGACAGTTCCAAGCACTACATTCCATCTCTTGGGGCTGGTGGTGGGCCCTGCTGTCAGCTTGGAGCTTTGACTGAGGTTTGATTTCTTCACTGGGAGGGTGGTGAGATGCTGGAACATGTAGATTCTTCATCCCTGGAAGTGCTGGAGGCCAGGATGGATGGGGCTTGGAGCAACCTGGTTTATTGGAAGGGGTTAGAATGAGATGATCTTTAAGGTCCCTTCCAACCCAGTCTGTAATAGTCATACTGTACATTTTAGTTGGTGGTGGGGCTGCCCTCCCAGTGTTGGTTTCCATTTTCTGCATCCATTTTATTGCTGCATCTGCCCCAAACCAGCCCCTGAACCTGAGATGATGGCATTGGAGGAGGAGACATTTCCAAAAGACAAACGTGGTCATTACCAGCTCTCATCGGCACGCTTGTCTCTTTAGCTGCTCCAGGAGAATTCTACTTTCCACCAAGGAAAGTTTTGCAGGAGGTACTTCCTGGAAAAAGCCTTTCTGAAAGTGAATCTACTTCCAGTCAGCTTCTGGTTAGAGCTTTAAAGATTATCAGGGTGCTTTGTCACCTTCTGTTTAATCCCTTTTGTGACTTGGTTTCCAGCTCAGGCTGTTATTTGCTTGTTATTTATTTTATTTTTAAACACCTTTTGCTTTGCTTGAGTTGCCCGAGAAAGGATTTTTAATTGTCTTCTGGTTTAGCTTTAGAAAGGAGGCAGGTGCTGCGTGTTGGCAACAGGGAGATGTGAATTTGGTACCTGGAAGACAGAAATACCAGATGTTGAGCCATACAGCTGTGTCTCCAGGGCAACTGTTGGATCACTGTTCAGTCTGCGCAGTGACAGAAAAGTTGGTGGGGTTTTTTTCCCCTCCTCTTTCTATTAATTAACTCATCAAACAACTGGCAGAAACCCAAAGTCATCTTCCTTTCCTGATTCTTGTCACCTCACCCTGTGCTCCAGTTCGTGAGGGAGCTCCAGAAGCTTCCAACCCCAAGTGCCTGTGTCAGGTTGTGGGTGTGTAACGGTAGCTGTGGCATGCAATTAGCCAGTGGCTTAATTAGACTCCACGATACTAAGGAGAAGGTGGTGGGGGAAGTCCTGCCTTGTCCACCTGTAGCCCACGTAGGCTGAAACTGGCTGCTGTGACCAAAGAGGAGCTTTAAGGGTTGTTGTGGGTTGGAAATCAAAGAGCAGACACGTAACGTCTGGAGAAGCTCTTCACCCTGCCTTCAGCTCTGCTACCTCCTGTGGCATCTCTCCAAGACAGAGTGAGGTTTGTCCCTCCCCTGCCCCTAATTGCTCCCAGAGTGACTGATTAGCTCGAGTGGTGACGATAACGAGCCCGGGGCAGGAATCCCTCTTTACCAGGCTTCGTGCGGCGTGGCTGGTACCAAAGAGAAGATGCCTTGTGGCAAAGGGGGCATCGTCCAGCACTTGGACGTGGCCCTGCTGAGCCAGAGGTGGTTTGACCTTGGGGGAAGGTAAATGCCTGGTGAATGGCTTGTGAAAATCCTGTGGCGATGGGGAGGTTCCAGGGGAGGACTGAAGCTGCTTCCTGATGAATTCCAAGAAGCAAAATTGCAGGAGGGTGAAAAGAGACCTTTTTTTTTATTATTTTCTTTTATTTTTAAATTGAAATTGAGCCCGGAAGGAAACCTGAAAGAAGGGATTAGATACAAAAGCAAACATGTGCCCAGTCTGGGGTAGGCTGCTGTGGTGCAGCCTCTGGAAGATGTAAAGCTTGCAGAAAAACATGGTTTTAAACGCTCAGCTAGGTAGGTGTCTAAGGCTTGCGGTCGCGGGGAGAAGCAGAGAAGCTGCTCGTGCTGGGATCAAGGGTGAGAAACAGCATCTGAGATCGTGTTACTGTGACTTGGTAAATAATTCTGGCTTTGTCCTGACTGGTGTCAGGCTGTTTTCCATTTGCCTTGGTATTTAGCTGTCTTTCTGACCTCCTTGGAGCTGTGATGGAGGAGCTTTGCATCCTGCCCTACTTCTCAAGGCAGGAGGAAGCACCTCAGCAAAGGTGTGTGGAGTTGGAGGTCTTCTGGCAGAGGCTGTCCTCCTGTTCCCCTCACACCTCTATTCTTTCATGTACCAGTGCTGGGCTCCCCAGTTCAAGAGAGACAAGGAACTACTGGAGATAGTCCAGCAGAGTCTGGGAAGATGCTGAGGGGCCTGGAGCATCTCTGTGCCCAGGAAAGGCTGCTGAGATCCAGCGTGGAGACAGCAGAGCTGTTTTCTGGGAAGATGCTGAGGGGCCTGGAGCATCTCTGTGCCCAGGAAAGGCTGCTGAGCTCCAGTGTGGAGTCAGCAGAGCTTTTTTCACTCTTTCCCACCTTGCTGCTGCCTTTAGATCTGCCAAGGAAAAGGTCTGGTGACTGTAGTGCCAGGAGATCCAGAGTGGTAATAAGAATGGGATAACTGGTGCCGTGGCATGGCAATCCCAGTCCTGATCTGGTGTGGTACTTTTCAGCTTTCCCAGTGTGGGGCTGAACCCAAACCAGCTGTTCAGAACTGACTCAAAAAACACAGCATGGAAGAGTTGAATAGCTGGGGGGAGTGGGGAAAAAAAAGTCTTGATTCACCCCAGGACTCATTTTTTTGCAGTTTCTCTCACATATTGCAGAGTTTCTGTGTCAAAATCACTTAGTGTCAGCTGTAGAGAAGTTAAAAGGAAAACCAGAGGTTCTAACAACCCTCCCACACATTCTCTTCCAGCAACCAGCTCTTCCCAACGGAGCACTCCCAGTAACCGCGGCATCGTGACGCGCAGCCGGCGGAACAGCTCCGAGGTGCCCAAATGCTTTGGCCCTTTTGTGGGGTCAGTACAAACAGTGTGAAGAACATCCTGAAGCCTACAAAGACAGACATGTTTGCAGCCTCCACCCCACGTTAACTGCAGCTACAAGGTTGGTGTTGTCCTCTGGTGCCAGCTCCTTTCTCCCTCCCTTTTCCACCATCAAAAGCCAGCGCTTCGTAGCGAAGCAGAACGTTGGCATCGGTTGGGTTATTGGTTTTCCCTCTCTGCTGTCACTTCACTGTGTTCCTATATGTGGCATATGTCAGAGAGAGGTCATCCTAGATGGTTTTTCAGTCCTTTCAGGAAGAACTGGGTCTGAAGTGTGTAGGTCCCTTCTGAAGGCTAATCCCTTTTCCTTCTAGTGATGTTTCACATGGGTGGTCTGTAGCATAACAAAGAGGGTCCAGCTTGAGAGAAGCAACTTTCTAAACAGCTCCCCACCTACTCCAGGAGAAAATACACCATCAGTAATTGAGGTGTCGTGTCACCAGGGAAGGGAATTTTGGAGTGAATGTGTTTTGCCTTTTCCCATTCCTCTCTCTTTCTTTCTCTAAATCCTGTCTGAGGAGTGATAGGTCTCTTTTGGGACAGCTGGTTTTCAGCTTCAGGTTGGTTTGTCTGGTCTCAGAATGCCACAAAAGAACTTGTGAACGTGTGGTAAGTTGGACTTGAGTAACAGGGCCTCTTGCATGGAGGGCATGGGTGCATTGATAAGAGTGTGGCCAGCAGGTCGAGGGAGCTTCTCCTCTCCATCTCTTTGGCCCTGGTGAGGCCACCTCTGGAGTGTTGTGTCCAGTTCAAGAAAGACAAGAAACTACTGGAGAGAGTCCAGGGGAGGCTGGGAAGATGCTGAGGGGCTGGAGCATCTCTGTGGCCAGGAAAGGCTGAGAGCCCTGGGGCTGTGCAGCTGGAGAAGAGCAGCCTGAGAGGGGAGCTGAGCAATGCTGAGCAAGAGCTAAAGGGCCCCGGGGGGCAAGAGGATGGGGTCAGACTCTGCTCAGTGGTGCCCAGGGACAGGGCAAGGGGCACCAGGCACAAATTGGAACCCAGGAGGTTCCACCTGAGCAGGAGGAGAAAGTTCTTTGGTGTGAGGGTGTCAGAGGCTGTCCCAGGCTGCCCAGAGAGGCTGTGGAGTCTCCTTGTCTGGAGAGATTCCAAACCCACCTGGCCAAAGGGATCCTGGGCACCTGCCGTGGGTGACCCTGCTGGAGCAGGGGGGTGGCACCACATGATCTCCAGAGGTCCCTTCCAGCCCCCCCACCATGCTGGGATCCTGGTGTAACACCAGTAGCATAAGGAATTACTACAAGCTTCATTGCCTTGAGGTGGTGGGCTTCAAAGTCCAATACTGAAAGAGCTCTGGGAGTTTTGCCCCTATAGCTCATTGCTGGGAGCTCCTCTCTCATTCTCAAGTTAACCAGGACTTAACGGCAGCGATCGGAGCCATTCCAGCTTACCCTCCAATTCCAGTTGCCCTCCCCACTTCTCTTCAGAGCTAACCTTCCTGCTTCAGTCATGTTAGGCAACTGTGTAACCCACGCAGACGTTCGAGGATTGCTGTAAAAGTCACCCACTAATCCCAAACAGTTGCTCAACAGCCTCCCCAATTACCATCTTTCCCCTGCAATTCCACTTTACAGCTTCATTTTACATGACAAAATGTTCTGAAGGCATCTAATTTAGATTGACAGCACATGGGCCTCTGCTCTTGGGAGGGAGAGGGGGGGGATGAACGAGCGCGTGTTGATTTATGGAGGAAAAAGAAAAGCAACGTGAGCGCCTTGGCAGCGCCGTGAGAGATCAGGACTGGGAAAAGAGGTTACAGTTTGGAGGAGATGAGGTGAGAAGTCAGAAACATCCCCAAAACTGCTGTGTACTGGAAGGAGGAACGTGGTCCTCCGGGGCCTGGGGAGGAACGTGGTCCTCTGGGGCCTGGGGAGGAAGACCTTGATGAGGGCCAACTCTCCTCTGGAGAAATGGGCTGCTTGGGTTGTTGTAGAATGGAAATGAAGAGCTACCTCCCAGTGGCTGCTGGCCAAAAGCAAGGAGTGGTTACTGGGTGATTACTGGGGAATTGGTTCTGTGAGGGATTCTCTGGGAGTCAGAGTAGAGCTTTTTAAAAACTACAACCTGCTTGAAGTGGAGCAGCAGGCAGGTGGGGTAGGAGGCAAGAGCTGCTTTGGGAGCAGGAGAAGCAGAACCAGGAGAAGGTGGAAATATGAGCGTGACCGAGACGCTACTTTGTGCAAAGCAACTGCAAAACTATTGGAAGGATTTTACTTTCATTGTATTTTTCCTATCTTGAGTGAGAACTTTGGTGACTGATGACTGTTCTTTGGGCTGTGGAGGAGGCACTGAAGTGGACTTGGGTTAGTTGGCTTGGGAGAAGGATGTAGGTAGATTATCTGACTTGGGAAGGTGATGACAAACACTTGGAGCCTGAGTTCTGTTTTGAGCCCCTCACTCCAGGAAGAACTTTGAGGGGCTGGAGTGTGGCCAGAGAAGGGCAACGGAGATGGGGAAGAATCTAGAGCACAAGTGTGGTGAGGAGCAGCTGAGGGACCTGGGCTTGTTGAGCCTGGAGTAAAGGAGGCTCAGGTGGGACCTTCTGGCTATCCATAGTTTCCTGAAATTCAGGAGGTTGGAGCCAGGTGGGGTTGGGCTCTTCTCCCAAGGAACAAGCAACAGGACAAGAGGAACTGGCCTTAAATTGCTCTTGGGGAGGTTTAGGTTGGACATGAGTAGAAATATCTTCATGGCAAGGGTTGTGAAGGGCTGTGCCAGGCTGCCCAGGGCAGTGGTGGAGTCCCCATGATCCCTGGAGGGGTTTCCAAGCCGTGGAGCTGTGGTGCTGAGGGCCGTGGGTCAGTGGTGCCCTGGCAGTGCTGGGGAAACAGTTGGACTCAATGATTCAAACTGAATTCTCCAACCAAAGAATTTCTGTGATTCAATGTCTAAGAACTTGCAGCTGCTGGGACTCGTGCTGTAAAGCAAGTGGTGGGATCCAGACTTGATCTCGGAGTGAACTATAACACCCCTGGCTGCTGGCAAAGGGCCTTTATCAACTTCAGCTAAACAATTCCCCAGTAATTCTTGGCTGGTGATTGCCAGCATCAATCCCAGCCCAACATATTCTTGCCTGGTATAAATGAGGGTGACTCCTTTCAAAACATTTGACCTCTTCTGGTCTACACCTGCCAAGGACTTGGCTCTGCCACCCACTTGAAATTCACTGCCACTTCTGACCAGTTCCTCCCAGCTCTCAAATTTATTCCTGGTGATTTTTTTTGTTATTTGTTTTTATTTTGCCTCTGACTTTGTTCCTGTCAGATTCTCTTTTCACCCTTACAGATGGGTGGGGAAATCTTCTGCTGTCATCTGGATTACACTGAGCTGGAATCATAGAATTCCCTTCATTTCTCCCCAGTGGTTCTTTAGCACATTTGCATGAGAAGAGGATCTTTGGCATCTTTGTTCCTTAAGGGCCCATCTGCTCTTGCTGCTTGTTTTCCCCCCACCTGAAGTCATAATCCTGTTTTTGATGGGACGCTAGCGGGGAAGGAACGACGGCGACGTCACGGGAAGAGGATTATGGCACTTTCAGGTATGGGAGCAGATGGGCTTGACACAAAGATGGCAAAGTTCTCACTCTTAGCCAAAAAAAATGGGAGGAAAAAGCAAGAAATGTTTTGCCACAGTGAGTCTGTAGGCTGCAAAATGGGGTTTTTGTTGTTTTTTTTCCTTCCAAACCAATTATGTCATGTTCTTAGCTCTTGAGATCCAGCATAAAGCAGAGTAACCCTCCGAGGGGAGCTGGTTTAGGAATTTCTGGAGAAGCAAAATGCTCACCAAAGGAAGCAGAAGCCTCAGCGTGCTCCAGCCAGGGTATGGCCGTGGGGAGAGATTGCACCCAGAGTTAAAACCCTGTGGTGAACACCAGTGAACGCCCGGGTACCACGAGTTTGATTGCCCTTGCCAACCTCTTGCTCAGTGAGTATCTTCTCTGCGGGGTCCTCCTCCTGCCTTAGCGTTGGCTACGTGGAAGTGGATTCTTTCCTGATGCTGCTCAGAACTTTAGTAGAGGGAGAAAATTCCTCCTAAACTTCACTCCTTCAAGCTCACGCTGTCCTTTCGCTGTCATTGGAGCTACCCTCTGCTGAGAGGACATATTCCTTTCATTCTCATCGTCTTGATCTTCTGCAAATGTTCTTTTTTTTTATATTTATACACATATTTCATTTGTTATTGTGATGCAGTGCTTAGGAACTAGCCCCAGAGCGATACTTTTGACAACATTTTAGGCTTTGATGCTATTATCTGTTCCCTGAGCTGAACGAGTGAGAAAAAGCTGGTGACTTTGATTGGTTTTTTGAAGGAGAGTGACTGTATTATCCTGCAACAGCTCAAAGGTCCCTGCTCCCTTTCTTAGGTAACATCTGAACCTGGTGCTCCTCATTCATCCTTGACAGAACTCAAAAGGATGGCACCTGGCCTTGACTTCCTACCCTCTCACTCAGACTGGAAGATGCAGAATTTGGCTCTTAAGTGGACTCCGGGCTGTAATTTTAGGCAAACTTGAGGGGATTTGCTTCTGTTTGCAAAGAACTTGAGATTTGATGTTGTTGGATGCAAGATGTGCCAAGGGTTCTTCTGGCATGGCCTGTGATCAGCTGAGGTGACTCCAGAGGCTTTTAGTAGAAGGGTGGAGGGTTGTCTGTTCTTTCTTCCACGTTTGAGTTGTGCTGAGGCAACCCAAAGACCCCTTGAGTTCATCTTCAGGGGTTTTGTGGACTTCTGATGCAACCCAAAGACCTCTTGAGTTCATCTTCAGGGGTTTTGTGGACTTCTGACAAGCAGGGACTTCCTGAATTCTCTTGGAGGGATGGAGGAAGGATTTCTGTCTTGAGTTGTTGTGGTTGCAGTGACCTAAAAGGGAATGGAGCTGTTTGAAAGGAGCTTTCTGCAGGGAGGAATGATGAGCTCTTGGGTGTGGGCATCTCCAGGATACAGCAGGAAATCCAAGGGCACATTTAGGCTGAAGGTGAAGTGATAATGTGTGGATTTATCAGCGGGGAAAGGTTTGGGAGAGTTTGGTGCACGGATGCTCGGGGTGCTGTACACCTGCAGCATCTAAAGCAGCCAGTGGTTGTCTTATCTCCTCCTTTTCTCTTGGAAAAGTAGGAGACAGCTGGCTCCTCTTAACTGGGCAGCTCCTGCAGCTCTGGGGTTCTTCCTGTGTGAGCACTGGAGCTCTTGGAGCCAGCTGGGATTTAGCTGGCTCTTTTGTATCTCTTTGGAAAGCAAAACCTCCTCTAGGCACCAGCTGATCTGCTGCTGGGGGGAAGATGCATTGCAGACTTTTCTCCTCCAGTTAATTTAGCAGGCATCCAGATTGCCTTGCAGGCAATCCATGTCCCACTGGGTGGATGTTTTCCAGCTGGAAAGATCCAGCCTGCAAATTAAAATGGAAAAGAGAAGCGGGAAGAGAAGTTGGCTCAGCAGTTGCTGGGGTGATGTGGGGCCCAAGCCTTGGTTTCTGATGACCTCGGGTAGAGCTTAAGCTGTTTCAGGCTCAACAAGCCCAGGTCCCTCAGCTGCTCCTCACCACCCTTGTGCTCCAGCCCCTTTCCCAGCTCCGTTGCCCTTCTCTGGCCACGCTCCAGCCCCTCAAGCTCCTTCTGGGAGTGAGAGGCCCAAAACTGACCCCAGGATTTGAGTCCAGGGGTTTGATCCTTGCCCTAGTCCTGCAGGTCACTAAATTTATACCATGATTTAAGTCCAAATGAATTGGAACAGCCCTTGGTTTCTTCTGTCCCTCGCATCCTGCCAGGCCACTTCTCAGCACTCCTTTCTCTGGCCCAAAGCACATCCAGGAATCAAGCAAACAGCTGAACTGACTGGATGACTTCAGGCTGGTGTCCAAGTCCCTGCTGTGACCGTGGGCTGGTGTCCTGCTGCAGATGTAGCCCTGCCTGTTAACCTGCTGTTGTATCTGCTGGATCATGTCCTGCCCCACGCAGTCTCAGCGGTGAGCAGCAGCCAACTTCTTTTGACACACGCTGAGTCTTGGGTGACTCTGGCTGCTTAGCACTGATCTGACAGCACAGAGCAGCCAAAAACATGTTTAGATGGCTCTGGAAAATTACCTTTGAGCAAAGAAGATCTTGAGAGGATAATAATGCCAAAGCAGCTTTCTAGGAGACGACGGAAACCAGGACTTGGCAGCCATCCTCTTGCCAGAAGACTTCCTTGGGGCTACAGCATCCAGCCGTAAGTCTGATCAACTTTCCCATTGCTCTGATTCACTTTGGGATGTAGAGGAGTTCCAGGTAGGCTTTGGTCTAGGAGATCCCGGTGGTGGTTTTGAATTCTTGTTTTTTGGTCAGCCCACTGCATCTGGACGTGGTTTGGCCAAAGCAGAAAGTTGTTCTCTGTTGTCTCCTTCATCCTTCTGCTCCCACCTCAGCTGTAACCTCTGGGAATCTGGTTGAGCTCATGTGGTGATGGTATGGAGGCATCTCCATGCCTGCCTGAGTCTACCTTACCTCTTTTAGCTGAGCTTTTTGAGGCAGAACCTCTAAAGTCCATCCCGTGAGATGTTCTCTGCTTACAAGTAAGCATAGAAACAGGGACTGTGGAGCAACCAGAGCTCATCATCAGAGATGAAACTGGGTGTTTGGTGGTGACCACTGGAGTTCCTCTGCAGTTCTTCTTAAAGCTCCTCTGGTTTTCTTTCTTTTCCTCTAGGGAAAAAAAAGCTTGTGCCTGGCTTTGTGTCATGCAGAGCAGTCCTCCTACCACACTAGGGGATAAACTCTTTAAACTAATGTGGATTTTAATTTAATTTAATTTTTTAAATTCCATTACATTACAACTGGGAGAAGGGACTTTGAGAGGGAGAAAACCCTCTGTGGCAAAAACCACTCCACTGCCCTGGGCAGCCTGGCACAGCCCTTCACAACCCTTTCAAGGAAGAAATTGTTCCTTAGCTCCAACCTAAACCTCCCCTGGGGCAACTTGAGGCCGGTTTCTCTTCTCCTGTCACTTGTTTCTTGGGAGAAGAGCTCCACCTGACTCCAGCCTCCTGGCAGGGAGTTGTCAAGAGCCAGGAGGTCTCCCCTCAGCCTCCTTTGCTCCAGGCTCAACAACCCCAGGTCCTTCAGCTGCTCCTCACCACACTTATGCTCTAGACCCATCCCCAGTTTCATTGCTCTTCTCACCCCTTTTGAGAGTATCCCTTTCCAAAAGTCTCCACCTGAACATCACCTGCTTCTCTGAAACACAAACTCCCGCCGAGGCTTGAGTTCAGGAGGTGGACCTGCACCAATGGCAATTGTGGGGTGGCTTTTATTTAGCTATAAACATGATCTCTTTTATGTAACAAAGCAAGGAGACAACCAGATAACGTCACGAGCGCTGCGGGTCGTGATTTGCTTCACCGAACGCTTCCAGCTTGCTCGGGCCTCCCCAGCTCTTCGTGCTGAGAATTGATCCCTCCGAGATCGCAGCGGGAGCTTTCGGAAGGGTGGAGACAGATGGCGTTTGTGACCTCAGGAGGCAACTGGAGACGGAAACCCCGAGCACGTTAACAGAATAAATCCAGCTACAGTGATGGGTAAGTGACTAGCGAAGAGTGTTGACCTTGAAATCATCATAGTCAAGCTTTGAAGTCACCAAATGAGCGGGAGAAGCGAGGTGGTGCTGAAGGGAACTGATTCTCACTGCAGGCCGGCTCTGGGAGGTGATGCGTCGTCGTCGAATGAACTATCAAGCCCACGGGGGTTGGTTTTTATTTCAGGAGCCCCTTCCATCAGGGCCAGAGCCCTGGAAATGTCTCGGCGTGTGCAGGTAAGGTGAGGCAGCTTGAAGGAGAGGAAAACGTGCTTTGAATGAGAGATGTGCAAAAGCAGCCGAGGAAAGAGACTCGGGGATAAAAAGCGGGTGATAATTAGAAGGTAAAGATCCAAGTGGGTGGCAGATGCAAGAGGAGCTAATCAGGTCTTACGGCGAATAAGCAAGAGGATTAGGTTAAAATCAGGCGAGAGAATGGGTTTGTTACACAAAGCCTTTGTAAAACCTCATTTGAAATATGTCCAGCGCTGGGCAGGGGATTTAAAGAAGGATATTCCCAGTATCACCAGTATAAAGGCGGCGTTAACGAGGCTTACCCGAAGCATTAGGGGTGTGAGCTCAGGAAGGGAGGCTCGGGGAGCCACCTGGTCAAAAGAGGGAAGAGAGACAACTTGATGGTGTCTTGTCAGTGCTCGGAGAGTGTCAGGAGGCTGAGGAAGGGGTCACAGCAGGACCCGGGAGTCCTGGTGACCAGCAGGTTCACCACGAGCTAGGAATGGGCCTTTGAGGCTGGGAAGGCCAATGGTCTCCTGGGGTACGTGAAGAACAGTGTGGCCAGCAGGTTGAGGGTGGTTTTCTTCTTCTCTGCCCTGGTGGAAAGCCAAGTGGTAAGGTGTACAGAAATCTTCCTAGGAAAGGTTTGGCAGTCAGTTGTCCTGGGGTTCCTTGACTTTGCCTCCCAGCTGGGACAATGGAGTGCCCAGGTAAAGAAACATAAGTTTCCTGGGGACAAGCAGTGTGTTGGGAGATGCTTCAGCATCAAACCTCCCCCTGTGTACTTCCAGAAAGACCTGTCAGGTTGTGATACCTGTAATTTTTTCTCAGCAAATCCTTCCTGTCTTCAGCTTTCTAAGCTGTGTTGTTACCCAGACCCACTCAAAGGGAGTTGTGCCACTCTGCTGGAGTTTGGAACTGGGGGCTTAGAAACCTTCCTGCTTTGTTCCCTCGACAGTACTGGGTGTTGAGGATGCGAGGAGAAGCTAAACGTGCTTCTAAGGGACCCAGTAAAATCCCATCCCATCAGCTCTTTGGAAGTAGTTGTGTGACCCTGGGGGCTGAATTAGCAAGATCTCCAGACAGGGATTAGTGTTACTGGAGCCAGGGAAATCGCCCCAATTGTCCTGCCAGTTTGGCGGGGGGAATTTAAAGAGGGGTTTTAGTGGGAATACCGGAGGAGATTTTAGTGAAGAGCTGACACTGAATTGTGCAGAAGACACAATTATTCCTAAACTCCCTGTAAAAAAAGGGGAAAAAAAAACCCCAGCCTAGCAACCAAAAGCAAACATTTTTTACACAAAGCCCATTAAAGATTAATTTAGGGCCGAATCCTGCCGATTTTGCCTTCCTTTTGACTCGCCTGTTCATCTGCTCTGGAAGGCAGATGTTAGTCTTTGTCATCTCCCCGAGATTCTCAGGGTGAAAGGGTCGAGAGTCGCGGGTCGGAAGCCGAAAGGAGATGAATCGAGGACAAAAATACCCGGTGGGATGTTAACAATGAATGCAATTAACTGTGGGGATAATTTACCTCGGGCTACGCCGGCTTCTCCACCCCTCCATCTCTTTAAATCATGCCGGGAATGCTGGGCTGAATGATGGTGTGTAGCTGACATTTAAATGATGTTGATGGAGCACTTGAGGTTGGATGTAGTAGGGAGTGATTGTTTGTCCTTTTAATGTCCTTTATGATGTGTTTCTGTCTGTAGCTAGAGATAGACATCAATATATATATGTAAATATACTAGTCTGGGCAGAGAGAGCTATAAATAGCTATGAATATACTACTCTGGGTAGAGAGAACTATAAA
>JANVCC010000121.1:1623400-1634663 GCA_025345505.1 Todiramphus chloris collaris | reverse complement strand
CCTCACCCCTTCCCCTTTTGCTGATCCCGAAAAGGGAGAAAAAGAAAAAAAAAAGCCAAGAAAACAAGGAAAAGCATCAACGCATCCCCGGCGAGGAGGAGGCAGAAAGGGGCTGTCCGTGCATGTGTCGGTTCCCGCTGGTGCACAGGACCTGAACCTAGAGGTGTCCGTTGAAATATGGAGAATAGTCTTGAATGTGTTTGGGTACCAAAGGTGGTTTTTCTCCTCTTGGCTTTGACGCTGGCGAACCCGCATCCTCGAGTCTCCGGTAAGTCAGCTCTGCCTTCATCCTTTTCCACTCCCAAGGGCTTGTTTTGGTGTTGGTTTTGGGGTGTTGTTTTTTCCTCCGCATCCCGAAGCGCCGTGCCCGTTTCTCTTGTACCGATGGACTTTTCTCGTGATTCAGGGGGGGGTTTTGGTTTTTCGTTCGCCGGGAGGTTTTGTTTGTTGTCGGCACCGCTGGGGAAGGGGGGACCGGGGTGAGAAGAAAGGGCAGGAGGAGATGGGTGGCAAAGAAAGGAGAACCGTGGCAGGAGGTGGCATAATAGGTGTGTGTGTGTTTGCGGTGGAAAGGTTTAGTTCCCATTCTCTTCTCCGCCTCATCCCGCTGATTTCCTCGCTGGGAGAGCTTTTTGGGTCTATACGCTGAGAGAAGGAGTTGCCTTTAGCAGGTAAAGGGGAATAAAAGCAGCGGGTGAGTTACCGAGGCAGGAAAAAAACCCCCCCAAACCCTTAACCCCCCCCGCAGTTGTCTGCAAAGCATCTCCCAACTCGGCAAGGATTCTTCGGGGCTGCGCCTCGCTCGCCGCGCTCGGCAGGGCACGTTTCCTAGTGCAAAATGGCAAAGCCCGTTGCGTGTGGAACCCGGGGTAGGTGGGGGGGGAACCAACACGGCCAGGCTCTCGGGCTGCTTGGGTTGGAAGCAGGGAAGGGCTTGGTGGTACCCGGAGCTTTTACCTGGGAAAGGAAGGGGATCGAAATGGGAGCGTGAGCGGCGAAGTGTTAGGAACTAAGAAAGTGCAGCTTTGATTTTGCAGGAGGCTCGGGGGGTGAGTGCGTGGTGGAAGGAGATGCCTGCAAGGAAAAATTCTTCTCTGTTTCCTTTTCTCCAAAAAGAAAATGAGGAACGTTTTGGTGGGAAAGGGGGGAGTCTGGAAAACACACACACACAAAAAAAAAACCCCAGGGGATCCGAGCGCTCGTCTTTTCACGCAGCTTTCCCAGCAGTGCCGGAGGAACAATGGGAACCAACTCCCCACCCCACGCACACCAGTACTGAAGCAGGTTTTGGTGGTGGTGGGGGGGGAAGTGCCGCTGCGTACGAAGCGGTTTTTATGCCAAAAAGCTCCTGGGTTTCTCCTGGCAGAGCTGAGGGTACCAAACCCTACGCCAATGGCAGCTGCCCGGGGAGGTGTTGCATCCTTTCCGCAAACCGGTGTAGCGTTGGGTTGTCCTGGTTTCGGTGGGGGGGGGGAGTTAGGAAGTGAACTGGGAGATGCTTCTCTGCTGAACTGGGAGCTTTATCCCCCTCCTGGGTGCTCAGCATTGTCCTTTCTAAGGTGGGACCCAGAGCTGGGGTGGGGGGCAGAGTAATGAACGAGTGACTCTTGCCTTCCCAGTTTAAAGGCTGGGAGACGCGGCAGCGATCCTTGGCCTGAAAGCCGAGCGACTCGCAGGCTGCTCTGCTGCCGGAGGAAGGGATGGAGCCAGAAGGGATGGAGCCAGAAACCCTGGGCTGCATCGGGGGCCAAAGCCCAGCATCCCCAAGCATCCCGGTTTTGCGGCACGCGGAAGCAAGCGGGCACGGTTCCAGCTGCTCGCTTGCGTCGGTTCACGCCCCGTTCTCCGGTACAGGTGTTTGCCGCACCGCTTCTGAAGGTGGCACCTTCTCCTCGCTCTGCCTTTCCCCCTCCTGCCAATGGGCAAAGTTTTCCTCGCCCGTCGCAGCCCCGGGGGCCGGTCGTTGAGTTTGCGCTTTCCAGTCGGCCGAGGAAAAGCCCGGAAAGCAAATCCTGCCTCTTTTTTTCCGGGCAAGGCTGCGGGAGGTGCGGGAGCTTCGCCGTGCCCGGCCCCGCGACGGGCAGGCAGCGAGCGCTGCTGACAAAAGAGATGCCTCCACAATAAGGTCGATTCCTCTTTTTTGCTCCCTGCCCAAAACCTGGGAGCAGCTCCGAGCCGCGTTGGAAACTTCGGGACCGAAAGGCGATGGGTTTTGGGGGGGGTGAGGCAAAAAGCGAAGCACGGGGTCGGAGTTTTCGTGGGTGGGATTGTTGGAGGAGGAGGTGATGGGTGCTGGTGGCTGTTTTGGGAAGAAACCAGAGAAAAAAGGTGTTCTTGCTAAAGGCAGATGGCAATGATGTAACGCTTGAGCGTTATCAGCTGTATGGTTCCTTCCGTGGAGGTATTAAAGCGACCACAAAAAGCTTTCCCTTCTTTTTGTGTGTTGTCTGTAGCTGGGAATTTAACTTCACCTCTGTTTCAGAGCTGAGGAGACTGGCAAGTTACACTTGAGTCGTCCTCGTCATCATCTCTCTAGAGTTTGATGAATGTTTTTTATATTTAACTCTTGGTTTTGTGTCTTTTTTCTTCTCCTCCTCCACGTCCTGGACACAGGACCAGCTCTGTCTGTGAACGCACAGCCCAGGGTGCTTGTTTTCAGCGGGGTTATGCAGAGTGTGCTGATGTCCAAACCTCACTCTTAGCTCATTTATCCTTCACTTCTCCTCCTTTCCCAGTACAGGATCCTCTCCAGGGATGTGGTGCACAGAGGTAGTAAGGAGGTTGTAGTTCAGCACGCCCGCTCTCATTCTGCTATTACAAAGAACTGGAAATTCCTTCAAGTGTTGGCCTTGCCTGAATAAAGTGTATCCTGATAAATTCCACTGAGGCTTTCATGATTAATTAACTGAAGGCAAAAAAAAAACCCAGAAGAAAATTCACTTGCTCGCTTAAAATTATCCCTTGGGTGAAATGTTGACCTAGTTCCTAGTAGGAACCCAAAGTAAGCACGTTGGCCCCGTCCTCGTTTCCCTTGCATCCCTCTCCCTGCAGCCACTGTGCACGGGGCTGGACCGAGTTCTTCCTGCCCAAGAGCTCTCGAGAACTTGGACTCAGGAGGCAGCACCCAAGGGTGCTGTTTGCTGCTCCCCGAGTCTCTGAACACCCATATTTCTAAGTTGCCCAAGTCAATTCCTTTCTCCCCCTAGTGACTCTTTCTGCTGCTCACTTTAAAGAATTTCTTCTCAGATGTACGTGGTGGAGATGGCTTCAGTTTCTGGTCCTTGGAAAAGAAATTTACTTCCTGTGTTATCTTCTCCTTGTCCCCTGTTACAAACTTCCCAGTCTGTTTGACCTCTTCTGCTCAAAGTATTCAGAAAATGACCCAAAATTGCTGCCCAAACTTCCAGCTAAATGCTGGGTGTCAAGTAGAGGAGCTGAAGGAATGATATTTTCTGGGGAAGTCACATTGCTGGATAGAACCTGGGTATCTTCTGGCTTTAGAAGAGGGAGAGTAGTGATGCTGTGATGCTTTTGGTTCCTTTCATGGTGCTTTCTGAGTCGGATTCGCTGCCTCGCTCACGTGCACCCGGCCCACGGTCGCGCATCCCTGGGCTGCAGGGTTCCCAAGGTGCCTCCTCTCCCAGCTTGGAAGCAGAAGGAGAAGATGGTGGAATGCTGCTCGTCGGGGAGAGGATGGAGAGCTTTATCAATTGCAGGGGTTTGACTCTTTTGGAGAGGCTCTGGAGATTAGCTGAGCAAAGGTCAGCTCTCCAATCACCAGAAGAGCCCTGCAGTGAATGCCAGTCTCCTGGATCATATATTTATCATTGATATATAATAACAGTTTCACAACCTGCTGTCCACCTTCTGTTACACCCTGTCAGGCAGTGAGGGCTTCAGGTGTTGTGCTGCCAGCAGCTCTTTCTGTCCTGCTCAGGTGAGGAGCTACCAAGTTGCCTTTGCTTGTTTCTTTCCCTTTTTTTTTCCCCTCGATATCAGAATTCTTTCCCTGTCTCCTGTTTCTCAGGTCTAGTTTGACTCCCACTGTGTACCTTCTGCTGTCTCCACAGTTGCCCGATGCTCTGTCAAATCTCAGGCACAGTTGGGAGTCTCAAGGCAAAGCAACTAAGGAGAAATCCTGTAGGTGATACTTGCTTGGGAGCTTGGAGCCAGGACAGGAGCAGATAATGTTGGTAAAAGAGAGGAGTGTGGCCAGAGAAGGGCAACGGAGCTGGGGAAGGGGCTGGAGCACAAGGGTGGTGAGGAGCAGCTGAGGGACCTGGGGTTGGTTCCTTGTTCCCAAGGAACAAGTGATAAGACAAGAGGGACTGGCCTCAAGTTGAACTAGGGGAGGTTTAGGTTGGAGCTGAGGAACAATTTCTTCCCCTTGAGGGCTGTCCAGGGCTGTTCCAGGCTGCCCAGGGCAGTGGTGGAGTCCCCATGATCCCTGGTGGGGTTTGAAAGCCATGGAGCCGGGATGGGCTGGAGAACATTGTCCTTTGGCAGAGCCAATTGCATTCCATGGGTTATTTGGGGCTTTCTTGGTTTGCTGTTGTCTCTCATTTGGATTTCCTTGGCTTCAGTTTGGTGCCACTGGTTCTTGCTGCACTTTTCCCCCCTGAAGTAACATCCAGCTCTCCCTGAGCAGGTCTGAAGTAGTCAGAGGTGGCTGGCCAAACACCAACCTCATAAACACTCTCAATCCAGGTTCCTTATCCCTTTTTTTCTTGGAGTTTAGTTTGAGGAGGAACAGAAAATGAGAGAAATCTTTTGTTCAGGAAGCATCTGAAGGCTCGTGCCCGTGTTACCGCTGCGACCTGCCGCTGAATTGATGGGTGTTTCTGTCAGGCTGTCAGGTTCTGAGAGTGGTAATTAGACAAAACATGACAGTTCTGAGCAAGGTCAAGAGATCTAATTGCGTGAAGCGTTTCTTTCAGGAGATGGGACTCCCCAAAGCGTTGCTGTTAGAAGCTGGAGGTTGCTTCCCTAGGAGTGGAGTTGACTTAGGAGCAAAGAGTGGGCTCTTCTGAGGCTGGTCCGTAGTCCCTTTGATTCTTCTTTCCCTTCTCTACCTTATGCTCAGAAGAAGAGGAGAAAAACCCTTAAAACTGTCCCCCTGTTCTTCCTTGGTGGAGACCCACAACAGACCATGGTTGTGGTGAGACCCAAAAGCACCAACCTGTTGGCTGCTGAAGCAGCAACACCTTTTCTCACTTGAGTTGAGGTTTTGATGGTCATTGTCTTGGTGGCAGGTGCTGGGGAAGGACCAATGCACGTTCTCTGAAAGACTTTAATTGGTAATTGTAGTTTTGGGTGGAGTTTGTGCTGACCCACCCAGAGAATGGCCATGGAGGAAGGTGGTCCAGCAGATCCACCCAGAGAATGGCCATGGAGGAGGGTGGTCCAGCAGATCCAACCACAGAAAGGCCATGGAGGAAGGTGGTCCAGCAGAAGAGAGGTGTATTTTAGATCTCTCTTTCCCGTGGTTGCAGCGATGTGAAGTTCTCCTTGGAAATTCCCTGCTTTTCATCCTCACTTTCCAAACATCCCGGTGCCTGTTCTTCAAACACGTGGTGGAGGCCGTTCCACGTGGCTGTGGGCCAGGATCTCCCCCTCACGCCACCGTTACTCGTTCTTTCTTTGCATGAATCTGAAATAAAAGGTCAGGTGGATGAAAGGTTCAGGAGGAAACTGGGTTTCCAGTTGCCTTTCCACCCTGCCCACACAATTCTCTAAACCCAACGTAACAGAGAATAAATCAGATTTATTTTTTTTCTTTTTTAATCCATCAAATTTAAACAATTAGGATAATAAAAGAAAAAAAAAACCCAATAGAAAGGTAGGTTGTTTCAATCCATCAGGCCAGATTCTCAACCTGAATAAATCCCCACTGGTTCTTCCCATCCCCCAGATCCCTCCTCGAGGTGATTTGTGGTTGCTCATTTGCATTCTTTCGACGCCGATTCCCCGCCACCGACGCGTTCCGCTCCGGCAGGTGTATTGGTATTAAAAGGGTTGTTAACATCCCACCCAACTAGAGCAGGGTGCTCAGAGCCCCAACCAACCTCACCTAGGATGGTATCAGGGATGGAGCAACCTCTCAGAGCATCCTCTTCCAGTGTCCCACCACCCTGGGTGTCAACAATTTCTTCCTTGTATCTAAATCCCTGTATCAATGTCTTTTTATTTCTTTTACTGGAGATAACTGGTTGTCCAGATGACACGTTGCTGTTCAAGCAAGTGGAAAGGAAGGTGTGGATTCTTGCTTGGTGTTTTTAATTTGCTGCCCAGCACAGATGGACACCCAACTGGTGGCAGTGAGACCTCTGCCTGCAGCAGCACAAAAGATGCTCCAGTGACAATCCACAACAAAGATTATCCGTCGGCCGTGAGGCTCCCAGAGCTACACCACCAGGAAGATGTTAAGAGCAGAACCCTGGGCTATATTACACCATTATTTTTTAATTATTATTATTTTTCCAGGTAATACTCTTGACAGCTTTTAATGGGAAACTCCAGTTACAAATCAATGGGGCGATTCAATCCTGTATTTATTAACACATCCCTCCCGTGGCAGATGAGTGAAAACTACCCGAGTCTCATTCAAATAACCCTTAGATGTGGAGTGTGAGGGCATTTCTGTTGCTGGGCTCTGTCTCTGTGTAAATGAGCTCTGCCCACGTGTATTAATAGGCCAGATACCTGACAGCAAGAACTCTTGCCTTAGTCCTGCTGGGTCCTGACATCTCTTCTGTCACCAGGCCTTCTCCAGGCTGCAGGCTTTGCCACTAAAAAACTCCCTTCCCATATGGTGGGTAAATGGGTTGTGTCAGAAATAAGTAAACCTCGCTCCGAGGTCAATCCGGGTCAGTGCATGACTTCAAAACAGCAAGAAAAAAAAAATGCAGTTAGAGGCTCCTGGAGCTGGGGTTGACTCTCTTCTCTACGGTGGCTAAACAAGCGCTGCTGGGTTCCCAGCCCTAGTGCTTCTCCTTGCTCTAAAGGTCCTGTGCTCCTTTCCATGTGTAAACCTGATGCTGACACCAGTCCCCTGGGAGGTAGAACCTTTTTTTTTCCCCTCCTCTATTGGGTTTTTAACCACCCCCCTTCTCCAAAAAGAATCTCTTTCCCACCTTTCTCTGCCTGGTCCTGCCAAGCCCTTCAGAGTGGTCCTGTTGCTTCTTCTCCCCAAAGTGAAGTTGTAGTTAAGGCTGAGGAACCCCAAACATCTCGGAAGCTTTGCTAAACCCACTTGGAGATTCCCGTAGGAAAAAGGCTACGCCGCCACCGTAATGTATGGCAGCCATAAAATGCTGATCATCCGAACGCCGGGAAGCTCCAAACAGGGCTGGAGTTAACCTGACAATAAATGAGATTTTAAAAGGTAATTCAGTGAATGGATGATGAAAATTTGGCCTCTTAGTAGACGATCTGTCAGCAGCTGATCTGAATTTGTTTCTCATCTTTTCTAGAAGGGGTTTTTTTTTTGGATGCCTTATACATTGCTCTGTAATAGGAAAAAAAAGAGCAGCTAACTAGTTCCCATCTCCACCCCTGGGAATAACCAGTTTGGCTCCTGGGAGGAAACTGGATCTATAAAAACTCTAACTCTTCCCTGAGCTGGGAAGGATGCAAGGAAAGCCCTCCCAATCCCATCAGTGTTATTCAGGGAAAGAAGGACAGGAAGATCCTGAATTGGTGTCGCTTGTCTCCCGAGCGTTCGGAATTGGGCTCCTCTGGTGGATGTGAGTGGGGAGACTGGAAGTCGATAGCTGGGATAGATGCAGGACTCCTTAGTTTGCAGGCAGTCACTCTGAGCTCACATGGCTTTCAGGGGCTGGGAGGTGTTTTCTGACAAGAACAGCGTGATTCGGGCCTTCCAATTTTCCTAAGTACTTGCCAGGGGATTTGTGAAGAAGCTTTGGGTCCAATTTTATTAGAAGTAATCATATAATGCATCAGCTTATCACGGCCGAGCCTTCCTCCTGCTCACGGGTGGGCTCGGGGCAGGGAAGCCCAGTTATCTACAGCCAAGATGTGCTAATTTTGGTCATTAAGCAAAGCTTCTGGTTCTTTCACCTCCTCTGTCTATCCAGGCCCTTTGTCTTGGATGAAAAGATCCCTGTGAGGGATGGGACAAAAGGAGGTTGGAATTTTGCTCACACGGCTCCGTTCCCTCTGGTAAAACTGGCAGTGGAGATGTTGTTGGCAGGTCCCAGTTGGGATCCGTGTGTGCCAGGTGGAGTGACCTCAGGAACTGTTGGAATAGCAGGAGGACAGTAAATGGCTTCGCTGAGAGCCAGAGATAAACCATCTGGTCCCCAACTGGGAGTGTGAAGAAGCTGCTCTGGGGGAGCCCCATCCTTCTGGGTCATAGAAGCACAGAGTGGTTTAGGTTGGAAGGGACCTCTGGAGATGATCTGGTGCCACCCCCCTGCTCCAGCAGGGTCACCCAGAGCAGGGGCCCAGCATCCCATTGTCCAGGTGGGTTTGGAATCTCTCCAGACAAGGAGACTCCACAGCCTCTCTGGGCAGCCTGGGACAGCCTCTGACACCCTCACACCAAACAACTTTCTCCTCCTGCTCAGGTGGAACCTCCTGGGTTCCAGTTGGTGCCCAGTGCCCCTTGTCCTGTCACTGGGCACGACTGACAAGAATCAGAGAGATGTTGGTAGAAATCAGTGGAGATAAAAACACTCCTTTTATAGACAGATAAGGGCCCCTGGGGACATCTTTAGATCCTGGGTTACTCTCCAAGGGACAAAACATGAACGAGACTCACTGCCAAAAGGTCAGAATAAAACCAGAGGCTGTAAAAATACTGAAAGTATTTCTAGAAACCTGGAGTAATTCAGGTTTTTTTTTAAGGCAAATGATGGAGGAGTTGAATTTGGCTCCTGTTCCGAAATTGCTGACTTTAATTAATTCCAATTCTTCTGTCATTTCATCTTCAAGCTCTGGATTAAGCGAGCAAGTGTTCAGCGATCATCTCCAGATCTCCTTAAAACAATTAAATCAAGTTTTAATGCCCCCTTTTTAGGCTGTATTTTTTTTGTCAGGAGTAGAATTAAGTGGTGAAGGCTTTGGCTGCCAGAGCTCTTAACGTGGTACCCAGTCCTCTAATGAAAGTGGGTTTCTTATTAAGAAAATAATGTCACATCTTCAATATTCCTCATCCCTCCTTCTTGTGTCCTACACAGGGTTGTTTCCCCCCAGGAATTAATTTCCTGACCTGTATTTTTGGGTCGACGTGGCTTCAAATTCAGCAGAAAAGCCCCAAGCCCCTAATGACTTAGCTTTTAAATGTAGGAATGTGAAGTTACTGTTGTAGTTTTGGTGGCCAAGGGCTTGGGCGTTGTCTTGGGTTCAGGGATAACAGAGCTCATCCTCGTGAAATTAATTCCGTGGCATCGCTGCAAATGAAACCCCACAATTGCTGGTTTGGCTTTTTCCAGTTTGTAGTTTGGGGCTCCACGGGTTAAGATGGTGAGAAGAGGCTGGAGAGTTTCAACTGAGAGCTTGACAAGGGAATGAAGCCCTCTGAGATGAGCTTGGCCATCTCTCTGATTGACCAGATATTGGGGGGGGGGGGGGAATGGACTTTTCTAGCACCTCCTGCAGCACAAATTCCCCTTCCCCGTCTCTTCCTGTGGGCCTGTGACTGAAGATGTGCATCAGCATCCATAAAAGAGGTGGAAACTGGTCCAGAGAGGTTTCTTCCATCCCCATTCCCACCCTGTGGGCTGAATCCCACACCCCGTGAGTTGTGACAGCCGGAGCATCGGATCTGTTTTGGGGTCTCTGGAGCGGCATGGGCTGGCACAATTTCTCCTTCTCTCCAGTCTCAATCTCCCTCTTTGAGTTCCAAACCATCACCCCTTGTCCTGTCCCCCCAGGCCCTGCTCAAAACTCTGTGCCCAGCTTTCTGCCAGGCCCCTTGACGTTCTGAAAGGCCACCAGGTCTCCCCAGAGCCTTCTCTTCTGGCGATGGTGGCCACTGGATCATGTGCTTTGAAGGGTCAGTGGTTTCCCTGGATTCAAGTCGTGTCGTTAAGCACTTGTGAGGAAAGAAATGGCAAATCTTTTATTTCCTGCAGTTTGGAACTAAAGAGACCTTCAGGCTTACTGAAAAACTGAGCTCTCGTTTAAACTGGGATTGGAGGAAGATGCTGAGAAATTTGCTCTTGGGGAGAAGGTTTCTCCTGAACATCTCTGAGACTTTCCCAGGTATTTGAAAGGTGCCTGCTGCCTTGAGACCGATGCCCACCAGCACGGGTCCCATGGGTGGTGATGGGTGGAAGGATCCCCTTGGTGGTTGCTCGGCTCAGGTAGCTTGTTAGTGGAGAGGTTTCTGTGCTGAATGGAGAAGAAATAAAGGGAAATGGAGTAGGAAATCCCTCGGCAGTGCCTTTTCTGCTTCTCCTGAGGGGGCTTTTCCAAGGCGACGTCGCCTTCTGATGCCTGCCAGCAGCAGGTAAAGTCTCTAGGGAGTTAAATACAAATCCCTGCCTTCAGCAGCAGCAGCTCCCTGGTACTGGGGGAGTTCAGCAGTTTTGCCTGCAAGCAGAATTCCCTCTCAATCCAGGTGTTTTCCAAACCCAGAGTCCATTGGAGGAGCTGCCTTAAGGCTTTGCCAGAGCCGAGGCGGAATCCAGCGCGGCTGCCACCCCTCCCCAGCACAGCCCAGTGGCGATTGCTGGAACCCCCAGTAGCGACCAGGTAGGGCAGGAATCTCCGGCAGGCCGGGATGCTCTTTGATTGACAGCAGGCTCCTGATGGCTGGGAGATTACAGGCTCTGACTTCTAAAGAAGAGCTTAATTAGCTCCGCTCCAAGGGCTCCATTCTCCCCTTCGTACGCGTGCGTGACTCCGGTTGACGTTAATGTGAGTTACGGAGCGGGGGGAGAATAGACCTGGAACGGGGGGGAGCTGGGGGGCAGAGGGAAACAGCATCAAGGTGCTGGAGGAAGAGGAGGAGGAGGAGGGGAGCGTGATGGAAAGATGATGTGGGGGGAGAGAGGTGCCTGGAGAGGAGAGGTGATGTGCCTCGCTGGCCATAAGGATGCTGGGAGCACTGGGTTGTGATCTTGGCTTCCCCCTTTTGTTGCCTGGGGTAGTAAAATCATGGCAGAAGGATGCTGGGAGCACTGGGATGTGATCTTGGCTTCCCCCCTTTCTTGCCTGGTGTAGTAAAACCACAGCAGAATGATGCTGGGAGCACTGGGATGTGTTCTTGGCTTCCCCCTTTTGTTGCCTGGGGTAA
>JANVCC010000121.1:1606028-1620151 GCA_025345505.1 Todiramphus chloris collaris | reverse complement strand
TCTTCCTTGAGCAGCATCTTCCTTGAGCAGCATCTTCCTTGAGCAGCATCTTCCTTGAGCAGCATCTTCCTTGAGCAGCATCTTCCTTGAGCAGCATCTTCCTTGAGCAGCATCTTCCTCTTGGTGCATCTCCTTTGCCATCATGTCGTGCTCCTCAAAGGGAATGGGTGGAAGAGAGGAGCAGAGAATATATTCTTCTTATGAATTGAATGCATCCGAGACCCAGAAAGAAAAGCTTGTAACTTAGCCACTGAGTATTTTTATGGTCTCTCTTTGGACTTGTTTCTTTTCCAGCTTTTCAGAACTAAGACCTCCTTAAAAATTCCAGCCCTGTTCTTACAGTAAGTGCTGTAAGATAGATCTGAAAGCTGGATAAAAAAAGAGGCACGTGAGTTTTTGGAAGAAATTACAGGTGTGATGTAGAGAAGCAGGGAAGGAAGGAGTTGACCTTCCAGATGTCCTGGCTCCAGGAGAGCGTGGCTGCTTTGTGGGAGGGGACAGGAAAAACTTTGCTACCTTAAACCAGAATTATTAGGAAGATGGAAGTGTGAATGATGTTCCTTTGTGGGTGAAGATCAAGGTAGAAGAGTGTATTTTGTTATTTATACCAGTGATGGTTTAAGATATTTACCTGAGAAGAAAGGAAGAGAAATCAAAACTCTTGAGTAGCTTTTGCCAAAAACCACAGGAAGCAAATTTTTTATTGTTTTCATTTTGCTCTAATTAAATAGCTTAATGAAGATGCTCCACTGCAGCATTGCAGAGACAGTGACAACACGTGGTGGCTTTTCCCTTCCTTATTCTGGCTTCTTTCACCCCAAAGCCATCGGTCCCTGGACACGTGTGCTCCCAGACATCAGAGTGATGTCTAACCTGGGAGGTGTTGGAGGTGTTCCTGGTCACCACCAATGAGAAGTCCCCTTGGCTGTCTCACAGCCAGCACAAGATTAATGAGTGTGATTTATTTACAGGAGGATCCTCTTTTAATTAAAACTTTGTAGAGCGACGTTATTAGCACTGAAAGGCGAGCTGCTGTGAGCCAGCCTCGAGAGCTTCTGGAGAACTGGCTCTGTGTCAGTCTCCTGAGGTTCAGCAAGGCCAAGTGTAAAGTCCTGGTCCTTGGGTTGGGCAACCCCTGAGATCAACCCAGGATGGAGAGAACCCTGGGAGAAGGACTTGGGGGTGAGAAGCTGGAGCTGAGCCGGCCCCGTGCGCTGGCACCCAGCAGGCACTGGCACCCTGGGCTGCACCCCCAGCTCCGTGGGCAGCAGGGGAGGGGGGGATCCTTCCCCTCTGCTCCCAGGGCTCTGGGCAGAGAGAGAGAGAGAGAGAGAGACCCCCCTGCAGTGCTGGGGCAGCTCGGGAGTGCTCAGCACAGCAGAGACAGGGACCTGGTGGAGCGGGGCCAGAGGAGCCCCAGCAATGCTGGGAGGGCTGGAACCCCTCTGCTGGGAGCCAGGCTGGGAGAGCTGGGGGGGTTCAGCCTGCAGAGGAGAAGGCTCCCCAAGGGGAGACCTTCTGGGGGCCTTTCAAGGGGCCTGTCAGAAAGATGGGGACAGAGTTTTGAGCAGGACAGGCCAAGGGGTGATGGTTTGGAACTCAAAGAGGGAGATTGAGACTGGAGAGAAGGACAAATTGTTGCTGGTGAGGGTGGGGAGAGCCTGGCCCAGGCTGCCCCATCCCTGGCACCATTGCAGGGGAGGTTGCCCGGGGCTCTGCTCTAATTGCAGATGTCCCTACATTGCCAGCCAGTTTAACCCCTTGCAGGGTGGGTATTTTTTTTTCTCTCCCGGGGCTCCGCGTGGCACCCGGCAGCGGGATTCCCGTTGGATCAACGAGTTGAATCGAAGCAGGAGTAATTTAAGGGCCTGTTTTGTAAGGGTTGGTTTTAAGCTCTATTGACAGCTCTGGCTTTTATCTCCGAATTAGCCCCACGTCAAATAATTGCATTTAAAAAGGACTCAGCAGGCTGCTGTTATCAAAACCTTTTGAAAGGTCTGTTCCGTTTGATATTGCTGGTCGGCTTTTTTGTTTTCTTTTTTTTTTAAAGAACATCAAAGTTAAAAAGAGTGCAAAAAAAAATAAAAAGGAAATTAATAGGAGATGTTGCAGCTCTCACTGACCTCCCTGTGTCCCCTGCTGTTTAAAATATCCCCGAGCAGGCTCAGGATGTCCTGTGGCACTGGTTCTGGGGCAGATGCTGTTGGAGGACGTGCTGGATATGGAGCCACTCATGTGGATTGCATCTTAACAAGGGATACTCAAGGGTCACACGCTGGTAGGGGTTGGAAAGGACCTCTGGAGATCAGCTGGTGCCACCCCCCTGCTCCAGCAGGGTCACCCAGAGCAGGGGGCCCAGCATCCCATTGTCCAGGTGGGTTTGGAATCTCTCCAGACAAGGAGACTCCACAGCCTCTCTGGGCAGCCTGGGACAGCCTCTGACACCCTCACACCAAACAACTTTCTCCTCCTGCTCAGGTGGAACCTCCTGGGTTCCAGTTTGTGCCCAGTGCCCCTTGTGCTGTCCCTGGGCACCACTGAGCAGAGTCTGGCCCCATCTTCTTGCCCCCCGGGGCCCTTTAGCTCTTGCTCAGCATTGCTCAGCTCCCCTCTCAGGCTGCTCTTCTCCAGCTGCACAGCCCCAGGGCTCTCAGCCTTTCCTGGCCACAGAGATGTTCTCGTTCCCCACACCAGCTTCATTTTGGTAAATTCACTGCTTTCCCCCAGTTCCTCATCTTCATCTTTCTCTGGACATCTTAACCTCATTAAATCCAAACGTCCAGTGATCGATGAGCTGTACAGGGTCAGGCAGGAGCAGAGGGCTCATGTCAGTCCTTGGTGACACATAAAATGTCATTTACCTTCAAAGAACCCATCCCCAGGAGCCTGGCCCAAAACCTCACCTTGCATCTTCTCAGAGCTCTTGGTGTTTAATCCATCCCAGTTCCTCTTGGTGTTTCATCCATCCCAGTTGCTCTTGGTGTTTCATCCAGCCCAGTTGCTCTTGGTGTTTCATCCATCCCAGTTCCTTGCCTCTCTGCAAACTGGTGCTGCATTAATTGAGGAGCACTCCATGGTGACCTCACAGCAGATCCACAAAGAGAAACCTCCTACGAGGTTCCTGGGTTGCTGAAAACCTGTGAGAAACTTGGCAAAAGAACGTTTTGATTTCAGTCTTTTAACGAAGCTCTTGGTAACCGGGGAGGATGCGACTCTTTTGAGGCTAAAGAAACACATCTTTCGGGCAGCTGAATATTCCTTTTTATTAACTTTAATTCTAGGAACCCTCTAAAAAGGTTCCCAGTTTGGAAAACACCACCATCAATTGCTCTCGACAGCGAGAAGTTTCCTGGATTTTTGGCTTGCTGACTACAAGCTTTGCTCTCTGCTCTCCATGCCCAGCCAGGTCTACGTGGTGTGGGTTTTTCTTCCCTCCCTTTCATCCTTTCTTTCCCAACAGATCCATCAGTTTTCTTCATCCCTATTGTAGGTTTTTCAACCATCTGGACTCAGAGCTGTCTTGGGTTTTTTTTTTTTTTCCTCCCAAATGTTGTCTCATCTGCTGTGAAACTGAAAAAAGGCACACGACATCTCAACGTGAGCATCACCTCTTGACGTGTAGATGGGCCACGGTTTGGTGGTGGAGTTGGCAGGGTTGGGTTGACGATTGGACTTAGTGATCTGAAAGGTCTCTTCTGACCCAAACTGTTGTAGAAGATTATTCTTTTCCCCAGGGTGTTGTATTTATTGTTGGCTGATGTGGGTTCGGGTGGAGGTGCACAGAGAGGAGAGTCTGTGGCATCCTCCAGTCCTAGAATCGTGGACTGGTTTGGGTGGGAAGGGAGCTTTCAAGGCCATCCAGTCCAACCCCCCTGCAGGGAGCAGGGCCATCTGCAGCTAGAGCAGGGTGCTCAGAGCCCCGGGCAACCTCCCCTGCAATGGTGCCAGGGATGGGGCAGCCACCACCTCCCTGGGCAGCCTGGGCCAGGCTCTCCCCACCCTCACCATCAAAGAAAAACAAAAAGCTTTAGATAAACCCATTTTTCATTTTCCTGAGCTCTCTCTGAAGAACAGCAAGCCATGAAACCTGCCTGCACAAGGGGATTTTGGGTGGGCTCTGCTTGGTGTCTTGGAAGCCGTGATTAATTGTTGATGAAAAGACAATTTCAGTCCCTGGTGGTTTTACCCTTGGACCCACCCTGACCTTCTCCTTGCCCTACCCATGAACTTCCCCACGTTCCTCTTAAGAGGGTTGATCCGCTCGCTGCTCGGAACAGGTCCAGCTGGGGTTTGGCATCCCTTTGAATGCATTTTGGTTTCCTTTTCACCCTCTAACTCCCTGAAGGAACGTCAGCGTGTTGTATTTGTAGACATATGTAGCTCGTGGATTGATTTTTATTTTCATGATCAATAAACAGAGCGAGTACACGAAGGACCCGGGGTAGTGTAAATATCCTCCGAGCAGTTCATGGAGTGTCTGTTTTTTCTGCTTCCCTGAATGATTTTTTTTTGTTAAGGGCTCCGATCTCCAGCGTGAAGACTCCGTTTCTTGGGGGTTTTTTGAGAAGTCTTCTTCAGAGCAGAAGAGCAAAACGTGATGTCTGGCCACCACCTCGCTTGGCCTTCCTTGTCCTCCTTCCCCTCCAGGCTCCACCAAACCTTGGAATGGGTTTTGGGGTTACGTCAGCTGCTGGGACCTTGGCTGTTGTCGCAGTGGTTCTTCAGTTGGAAGGAGACCGTGGGGTGGTGTTGGTTTGGTTTGTAGTAATTTTTGTGGTAATTAGCATCTGGAAAGTTCATAATTTTTAGTTTTCTAATTTTTAGTTTTCTAATTCCTGTACTTGCCAAAGTTGTACAATCTGAGCGGCTGGAGCTTGGCCAGGGAAGGGTGATGGAGCTGGAGAAGGGTCTGGAGAACAAGTGTGGTGAGGAGCAGCTGAGGGACCTGGGGTTGTTGAGCCTGGAGCAAAGGAGGATGAGGGGAGACCTTCTGGCTCTCAACAGGGAGGTTGGAGCCAGGTGGGGTTGGGCTCTGCTCCCAAGGAACAAGCAACAGGAGAAGAGGAACCAGCCTCAAGTTGCCCTAGGAGAGGTTTAGGTTGGAGATGAGGAAAAATGTCTTCATGGCAAGGGTTGTCCAGGTCTGTCCCAGTCTGCCCAGGGCAGTGGTGGAGTCCCCGTGATCCCTGGAGGGGTTTCAAAGCCGTGGAGCTGTGGTGCTGAGCGCCATGGGTCAGTGGTGCCCTGGCAGTGCTGGTGTTTGGCCTTGATGTTCTCAAAAGCCTCTTCCAACCAAACCAATTCAATGATTCTAAGACTCCTGGAGGATGATCTTTGCTTCTTTGCCCATTATGCCAGTAGACTACTTGCTTTGGATGCTTCAGGGTAAGGTGCAAATTCCTTCTCCTGCTGGAGAGGCTGTGGAGACCCATCTTTCTCCTCCTGCAAGAGTGTCTAACCCAGAAGGTTATCTGTGCATCTAAAAAGCTTCTGGTTTCCTCTTTGACATCTCACTCACTCAATTTTGAGTTGCTCCAGCATTTTGACCCTCCACTTTTTGACCTGTGGAAGGGTTACCTTCTTTGCAGGTCCATTTCAATATGATTCCATCTTAGGAATTCTTTTCCTGAGGTGTTTATTTTAGCAGACAGCTCTGGACACCCTTGTCAAAAGTATTTTTCTCTTCTGTTTTGTGTTCGTTCCGGACGGCGTTTGCTCTTGGCATTTCAATTCCAGCCCTGCCTACGTTGAAGTTCACGAGATCTTGAAGGGCGTTTAGGATTTGACAGACAAAAATCTCTCTCTCATGTTGGTTTTAGCTGTTTCCTCTGAAGGAAAGATCCTTCTCCTGTAGATATTTCCAGTCCAGCTGTAACCAGCAGAGATAAAGTTATCAAGGTGTTGTTTGGAAGCTCTTAAAGATGTTGTAAAGAGGTGACTAAAGATGGATTTGGCAGGGTCCTGGGGAGGCTATGTTGTCTGAGATGCTGAAAATGGTTTTATTTGTGGGGTTTTTTTTTCCCCTCTCTGCTTTTCCTGATCAGACTTGGATGTTTGAGGAAAAACAAATGCTCTTGTCAGGTCAGCAGAGGCTTTGGCTTTTTTCTTTCTCTGTTTCCCTTTTTCTTTGCTCAGGAACCTTTATACCCAAATAGGGTCACCAGAAAGAGCTGTGATTGTCGAGTACAGTTTGTTTTCTTTCATCTCCCCTCGTCTTCCAAGACCTTTGTGGTCACCACAGGGTACTGGAGATGCTCCTGAGCTGGGTTCCACTCTCTGAACAAAGCCTCAAGCACCCAGAGCTTGGCAGAAGCTCTCCAAAAAGCAGGGCTGGCTGAGCTCCAGAGCTTCAGCAAGGTATTTCAGTTCTACTTTGGGCTTTTTTTCCCTAAGGTTAGGAGAATCTGTTTGGTTTTCCTCTTTATTTGTTCCCTTTCACTCAAGATTAGGGAGGAGAAGAGTCTCTCCATGACTGTTACCTTCCATCTGTTGACTTGCATACAAATGAATCAAGGAGCCTGCTCGAGGTCTTATCTAAGCATCAACTCTCTTCTCTGGGTGGAAAGGGAAGTTTTGATCTAGGAAGCAAAAAAACAGGACACAGGAAGCAAAAAAACAAGGGAGATACATGGAAAGGCTTCTGCTCTTCATGCCTCTGGCAGCTCTTGAAAGCTGATGCCTCAGCACCTGATGGGCACCAGAAATTGGGAGGAGAAAACCCCAGAGGCTAAAACCATCCCTGTAAAACAAGAAAGTGTCTCGGTGTCATCCTGTCTGCATTTTGTCCCCGTGATTTTGTCCCCGTGATGAAGAGCCCACTTGGGGAGAAGTTTGCTGCTTCTTCTGCCCTTGGTGTCTCTTGAATCGCAGCGTGAAAACCGTGATGGATTTCTCCTGTGAATGCCTCTTTTCCTCCTCGAAGAAAATTCCTCATTGTTCCCTTTCTCTGCAGACCCTTTTTAGGAGACATCTCCTCTTTAATTGATCCTTTGGTAACGAGAGCAAGGGCTGCAGGACTCATCTCCAGAGCTTCATGAGAGCTCAATTCACTCCTCCTGCCAAAGCTTCTCCCCTCACCCTGGGTTTATCATCGAGGAGGCTCAGACCCTCTTCTCCTCCCCAGCCTTTCTGATCTTGCTCGAGATCATCCAGTTTCTTGAATGCCTTTTTGTTTTGGTGTCTCTTTCTCAGCTTTTCAGGTCAGGATCAGTGGTCTCCAAATTGTGGTTGTTTCAGTCACGAGGAGAGACTTGGTGGGTTTTTTTAGGCTCAGAAAAGCTCAAATATAGTCCAAGTTTAGCAAGTTATAGCTTGGGCTGGTTAGGATGGCTCAACTCCAGGTCCTTGGTGTACCCTGGTAGTCTAATGCGTGTGTTTGAAATCCTAACAGAAGAAACCCCCCTGAAGTTGGTGGGGTTTTTTTCACTTTCATCTATTTTCTGGTGTGGAAGTGGCTTTGGATCTTTCTTACTCTGGGGTTTGTGGCAGGAGCTGGCCAAGGTGAAAGCCCCATCCCTGGCACCATTGCAGGGGAGGTTGGCCAGGACTCTGAGCACCCTGCTCTAGCTGCAGATGGCCCTGCTCCCTGCAGGGGGGTTGGATGAGATGACCCTGAAAGGTCCCTTCCCACCCAAACCAGTCTGGGATTGTCTGAAGGAGAGGGAATCACTGTTCCTTCCCTTGCTCCAGCTGGGCAGGATCACAGAAGAGGCTGGGCCAGCAAAGCTTGTACTTGTGATTCCACCACCCAGGGAGTTGTCCCCTGTCCTCTCCCAGTAGCGTGGTGGAGAATTTCCCATTGATCACCCTACCACCAGCAATCGGCTCGGAGGAGATCGATGCTCACCTAAGATCCAGGTTCTCTAGCTTACTGGAGAGCTTTGTCAAGAAGTAGAGACAGGGCTCTTGGAGAAGCAGAGGCTGGCTTTTTTCCTTGCCTTTGTCGGGGTAGGAGTTGGAGAATCAAAGAGGTTCGTGGAATAATAAAGAGCTGAGCTGGAGAGGATATTCCGGCCGTCTCATCTTCTCCTCCCTACCTGTCAGCACCGGTTTCCCCCCCCTCCCCATTGTGTTCTCCTTTTCTTCAGGTGCCTTTGAGCTGTGATAGCCAATTCAGCTCCAGCCAGCCCAGGCAATCACCTCCTTCCAGACTCCACTTCCTTTGGTGACCCATCCCCATTTATGTCTGACAAGAAACGGGGCCTTTTAGGTAGAAGGCGTCGCGCGCGGCTTTTTTTCCCATCGGGATTACCTCCCTGAAAAGAAACTAATCCGGGGCTCTTCTCTTCCTTCCCGTCCTCCCGTTTCAGCAGCATCCTTGGAGGATTCCTCCGGAGCTGAAGCAGCTGCTTTGTTGGGGAGAGGGCTGGGAAAAGCTCCTTCTGAAGCAAGGTTGGAGTGGTATCAGGTGGTATCTCACCCTGCCTTTGCTCACCGGGTGATGCCCTTTGCACGGGGCTGGACAATTCAATAATCCACTGGATTATGACACAGAAAACCCTCAAAACAATCCTTTTTTTCCATGTAAACCACTGAAATGGGATGATTTTGGGTCTTGTAACCCTTGCTCGTCGTTTCGTATCGATAAGAAACACGATGGTTGATGGAGCTGAAGCCAAAGGTGAGCGTAGGAGCTGCTCCCTCCGGGGCTCGTGCTTCTAAATGATTTAGGGGTAGAGCTTTTGACATCCCGCTCTCCAGCTGTATTTTCCTGCTTCCTTGCCTCATCCAATGGAAACCACCAGCCCGTGATGAATCGTTGTTTGGGTTTGGATTTTTTTTGCTTCCAGGAAAATCTCAGAACTGAAGAGTATTACGGGGGGGGAGATGGTTTGTGCTGTGGCTTTGGTGGCCTGGGACATCTCAGGGAACGACGTGCGGATGCTCTCGGTGCTTTGCCGGCCTGCGGTGCCGGTGGAGGATGCTCTGGGTGTTGGTGACATTGGCTTCTGAGTTTTTTTTCATCTCAAACCCTCTGACAGTCATCCCTGACCTCTTACTCAGCTTAGGGAAGCGACAAAACACTTCTGGCTCTGGAAGTAACGTGGTTACAACCGTTGAGATGATGCAAAGAACATTCTGACCTAATCCCGTTGCATCTGAGAGCTGGACCAGCCCAGCCTCGTGCAGGGGAGTGGAACTTAAACCCAGGAAGAAATTTCCACACTTAAATCCTAATAGGCTTAGTAGGGGAAAAGAAAAGCAATTCATTTAATGTTCCACTCGTTTAAATGGGAACGAAACAAGCGGGGCCAGAGGAGAAAGGAGCCAGCCTTTCAAATTAGCCGACGTTTCACGGCCTCTTCTCCTCGCCGTCCTCATTTGCTGATTTCAGGCTTGTCAAAAGCATCGCTTTGGGCCGTCAATCTTGGGATGCAGCTGAATTTTCATGGCAGGACACGGGCTTGGTCGACGGTGCCAGGAGGGTAGAGGAGGCTGCCATCATCCCCCTAACCCAGGACTGGCGTGGGAGAGGCTGAATAAAATTCCAAACCCTGCAAAGGAGAGGGAAGTTCACCTGGTCTGGGGTGATCGGGGAGGGGAGGACGCGTCGCTGCCACGCTTGTTGAGCGCCCCATCTCTTGATGGCTCTTCTTGATTGCCTTCCAGCTTCCGTTAGAAGGCAGCTCCTTTCATTTCAATCCCCTCCATGAAGATAATCACCTCGCTGCCCTTAATTAATCTGCCCGAGAGCTGCGCGCGGGGTGGGGAAAACGCCACTCGAGGGTCAAGGTTGCGGTCGTTGCACGGGGGTCGGAGGCTTCGTTTGAAATAAAGGGTGGTTTGGCTGGATTGGAAGGAAAAGAAAATCCAACCCCAGTGATTAGGTTTGGTGTCAGGATTGAAAACTCCTGGAGAAGACAAAAGGCTTAACAGCCAAGAGTGGTTGTCATCGGTCAACGGTTCTGGTGTCTGCTAGGAAAAGCTTCCCACTAGGGACCATTAATACCAATTTCACTATTAAACCAAATTCACACAAAGTTTCCTTTCGGGAATACTGGGAATTCTGCAGGAACTGGTAAACTTTAGAGAGGTCTTCTGAAAAAGCCCTGTGTCCAAGGCTGGGTTGGACAGGGCTTGGAGGAACCTGCTCCAGTTGCAACTCCCCGGGGTCGGAACGAGATGATCTCGAAGGTCCCTTCCAACCCAAACCAGTCTGATTCTGTGGGTTCCGTGACTCCAGTTGTGCCCTGTTCGGCTGGAACGGTTACTCAAGCAGGGCAGGAAATTCAGAAAGCAGGAAAAAAATCCTTCCAAAAGTCCTCGTTTTCCTTTTACTGGGGCTCCCAGTTCCAAACGTCGCCGCGTGACTGGGATTTCAAAAGAAAGGGTTTTTCTTGGCGGGCAGCGAGCGATTAACACGCGCAGGGTTTAGGTTCTTTTTCTTTCAGAGGTCTAATTCTTTCCTTTCTAGTGTTTCTTCTGTCTGCTTGCAGGTTTGTTTCTGCTGCTTTTGCTGGGCGTGGGATTACCAAAGCACGACCCCAAATCTCCTCACTGTCTTCATTTGGCATCTTTTAGGATGCTTATTAAACACAAAAACCTCCCAGCTCAGCATTTTACTGTCGCCCCATCCTCCCCAAGGGGTTCCAGTGGCAGAAGAAGTCCTCTTGTAGCTCTGTGCCTTCCCTTCTCTGCCCAAAGCTGGATACCCCTCTTGTTTTCCTTTCCATTTTGATATCTGAGACCAGTCTAACGTCCGTAGCTTTCTCCACCCTGGCACTGGGAGTTCACATTTCTCCTCCGGGCTGAAGAACGTAAAGCCCTGTGATCACCACCTCCCCGTGACCTTAGCAGGGGACGTTCGTTGGGGTCTTTCCCTCTGCCCTCTTCTCCTTTATGATTCCCTTTTATGATTTCCCTTTTACTCGAGCCACCGATGCTGCTTTTTATACGGAGATTTCTCCAAATATTTTGACAAGGTCTTATTCTTCTGCAAGGCTTCTGTAAATACAATTAGAGGAGACATAACTCAGGACGATGGTGGCCCTTCCAAGCTTCCCAAGGCTTCCCACGGGTGCTGTTTAGTCCTTTAATTGCTTCCTAATGTAAAAATATCATTATTAGGATAGCGTAAATCATGACAATCTGGTCCCACAAGAGGCTAAGAGCAGCTCAAGATGCCATAATTAAGATCTACTAATAGATCTAGCAATTTATAGAAGAGCAGCTTTTAACCAGGGTTGAAAAATGGGATCGGGGGGTGAAGACCAAGGAGAGTATTTCCTACTTGCCACGTTATCTGGTGGCTCTCTGCAGTTCCGTGCTCGTGGGGAACAGCATTTGGGAACCTCTGAAGCTGCATGTGTGGATTTCTCTGAAGATAGAAGCTTGGTGAGTCTCAACTGTTCTTTAATAGGTGCATTGAAGACTTTGAACTGGGGTCCTCCTCAACCACGTCCAAATTACTCGGGCTGTTTCCTTACAGGGTCAAAAAACCTGTAAGGCTTGCGGTTTCTACCCGAGGGTTTCAGATCATTCGCATCCCTTTCGGCCAAGAAGTGGAGAGAAGGTTAAGAGTTGGGGGCTGGTGGCTGGGAGACCCTCAGGGATCTGCTCCCAGAGGTGGGTGGATTCAGGTTGGACGTTAGGAAGAAGTTCTTCCCCATGAGGGTGGTGAGACACTGGCACAGGTTGCCCAGAGAGGTGGTGGAAGCCCCATCCCTGGAAGTTTTTAAGGCCAAGCTGGATGGGGCTGTGAGCAACCTGCTCTAGTGGGAGGTGTCCCTGCCCATGGCAGGGGGGTTGGAACTGGATGAGCTTGAAGGTCCCTTCCAACCCTGACAATTCTGAGCCTCTTTTCCCCTGAACCTCCACAGTTTTCTCCAGGCAGGACAGATGGTCAGTGATACCATCACTACAGATCTCTTCTCCAGACTACCTTAAAGTGGCATTTTTATCAAAATCTAGTAACAATTCCTGGAGCAGCTTTGGGACTCTCTTTTCTCTCCTCCTCCAAGAGAGTTGTGCAGTTACACTCCTGCTCTTGTTCCCTCTGGACCACCAAGTCTTGACATTTTCCCATTCAAAGCCCAACTTCAAAACACAGTCGGTGACTTCCTTACGCTCCTCGATCCGAGCAGCGGCCCGAGACCCGAGGATGCTCCTGACGCCAGGGAATCACCCACCCATCTTGGGGACCCTCCCTTCTCCACATAAACCACTCGAATCACTTGATGGGCTTCTCTGCTGGAAGGGATGGGGCTTTCTGTTGCGTTGTCAGCTTCCTTAGTCACCGTGAACGTATTTTATGGCAACCCAGGTGGTGGACCGGCGTCGGCGCGCGAGGTAGCAGTAAATTCGGGGCTGTAAGAGCAACTACAGAGAGTTGTATAGTTGTCTGAGATGCCTCCCTGGGTGCTGCTCGTAGTCTGTGTACCAATAAGAGCAATTTGAGAACATAAAAGCGGTGGGAGCGAAGCAGCTGAAGCAAGCGGTGAATCTCCAGGACGTTAAGAAACTCTGTCGTTGGCAGGGCCGGGATTGCAAAGTCAACAAGGTTTTATTTTATGAAGAAACGGTTGGATTTTCTGGTTGGTTGCTGGAGTAAATGAAACTGGTAGAGCCAAAAGGAAAGCGGGGAGTCACGGGGATGATTTCCATGGTTGGGATTGTTCCCTGGCTGCACAGTGTGGTAGCACCAGGACAGGGTTGTGTGATGGAGATGTTTGTGCCCTGTCACTCTTAACCAGCAGCTTTGGTAGAAACCAGAGCTACCTGCCTCTCATATGTGGTTAGTCACCTGCAAGACCTCCAGGTCTTGCTGCTGGTGGCCAGGTAAGGCTTGTCCTCCATCACACAGGAAGGATTTGAGTCAGAACCTTGTGCTGGTAGCACCTCCTTTGCTCCTGTTCTGCTAGTATGCTGGAGGGACTCATCCTGATGTATCACCTCACTGGGGTTCAAATTCATCTTCAATTAAACAACTTTGGGCCAACATCTAGGGGATGTTTGCAGTGGGGATGTTCCTTTGAAGCGCTGTAGAAAGGTGTGACATTTCATAGAGGCTTAGGAAAAGAACTACCTGATGTTTGAAGGCAAGAAGGACTCCAGTGACAGACTGGAAACTAAATACACCGTGAGGTTCTTTGCTGGTGTGAGTTAATGCCTGTCTGTTGATTACCATAGGATGGTACGAGTTGGAAAGGACCTCTGGAGATCATCTGGTGTCACCCAGAGCAGGGGGCCCAGCATCCCATTGGCCAAGTGGGTTTGGAATCTCTCCAGAGGAGACTCCACAACCTCTCTGGGCAGCCTGGGCAACCCTCACAGCAAAGAAGTTTCTCCTTCTGTTCAGGTACCCCATTAGACCAGGAGAAACTGGGCCATCAGTGCATGAAGGGCTTTAAGCCTGGCGTCCAGACCAGCAAGCCCTGAAAAACCAGAGTGACCAGAGGGACAGGGCAAGAAGGAAATGGGTGGTTTATCCCTGGTTCAGATGGTGCCCAGCATCTCCTCGCTGGTGGCACGCAGGCTTCCCTGGAGCCCCACGCTGATTTTCTTAGTCACAACACTGAATAATTCAACTCGCAGCGTCCCTTTGGTGAGGAAGCAGATCCTGATGTTCTAAGATTCCATGGCAGAAATAATCCTGGGGGCTTTGAGTCACAGGGACACGTAGGATTGTTTGGATATATCAAAGAGGGAGTAGCAGGGAGGAGCTGGAGGACAGAAGCTGATGCTGAGAGCCACCGTGGGCATAAATGTGCTTTCTGCTGCCTCTGAGGACAATAACCAAGGGCCCACAGACATCAGCAAGAATAAAGACTTGGTTTTAGCAGCAGGAATAGGTGTCCTCAGGTGCTCGGTGCGGGTTTGAAATCCTGCTCAAAAGCTGAAGGATTTGAAACAGCTTTTGAAGATAAATAATGAAAGTAGGACACTTGCAGAGGATGTTATTTGGGGTGGCCAGAATTCATGGGAGGAGAGGCAAGAGGTGGTAGGATGAGGATGCTGAGGGGTAAGAGAGGCAGGAGGTGGTAGGATGAGGATGCTTGGGGGTAACAGAGACAAGTGATAGGATGAAGATGCTCAGGGGTGAGAGAGACCAGAGGGGGTAGGATGAGGATGCTCAGCGGTAAGAGAGACATGAGTTGGTGAGATGAGGATGCTCAGGGGTAAGA
>JANVCC010000121.1:1569810-1599478 GCA_025345505.1 Todiramphus chloris collaris | reverse complement strand
TTGTCCTTGGGGTTTCTGACGTTGTCCTTGGGGTTTCTGACGTTGTCTCTGGGGTTTCTGACGTTGTCTCTGGGGTTTCTGAGGTTGTCTTTGGGGTTTCTGAGGTTGTCTTTGAGGTTTCTGATGTCACCTGGACATCAGATACTGCTGCTCCTGGTGCCATTTGAACCCAGTGTGGTTTTGGGTGGGCTGGGGCAACAAGCTCCTTTTTTTTTCCTCTTGGAAATGTAATAAAATTCTCCAGATTCAGTAACTAGGGCTAGATGCAAAATCTCCCACCATTTCTAGTCGCATAGAGAAATACAGAACATTTTTGGCTTTTCTACAAAACCCGTGGAGCTCCGAAGGACGTTATTTTGAAGGCCAAGATAGAAAAGATCTGGGAAAAGCCAGGGGATTTTGGGAAGCAACGGGAACATGCCACGCACCCACCAACACCCGCTCTCTTCCTCCCTCTTGACTCAATGTTTGGGTTTTGGGGGCAAAGTTTCATTTACGGGCTCCTAACAGCCAAGAACGTTCAGAGGGTGAAGCTAAACTGTTCCTGTTCCACGATGGAACGCCGCCGGCTACGTGTTTATCGGGTAACTTCATCTGGAAAAGGTTCCTTCCTGAATTTGCATCAATTTTTCAACAAAGCCCCGTTGCAAACGGTGAATTATGCATTAACATATGTTCCTGGTAATTTATCCAACGCTGACAGCTTCCTGGCATTGGATCAGTGCCTGGCATTTCTATTTCTTGAGTTTATTTATTGATAATACGAAGGAAATTGGTAGTTCCTTCAATAAGAGGTGGCTTTGATTGCTGGTGGGGGTTTTTAGGCCAAAGTAACAAGTTGTGAAGCGATGGTGGATACGTGGAATCATGGAATTGGAAGGGACCTTAAAGGTCATCAGGTCCAACCCCCCTGCAGGGAGCAGGGCCATCTGCAGCTAGAGCAGGGTGCTCAGAGCCCCGGGCAACCTCCCCTGCAATGGTGCCAGGGATGGGGCAGCCACCACCTCTCGGGGCCACCTAAGCCAGGTTCTCACCACCTTCACCATCAACGGTCCAAATCTCCCTCTTTGAGTTCCAAACCATCACCCAACAGGCCCTGCTCAAAAGGCTAAAGGCTGAACCTCCTTCTTTTAAACCAAAGTAGTTTGATGGGGACATTTCTAATTAATCCAACAAAGGGCCAAGTAGTGAAGTGTCTTTAGATAATAAGATTTCATTAATTACCATGGTTCAAATCAACCCAGCAGTTTTGAGACCAAGCACTGAAATGATTTCAAGGGGAAGAAAGATTCTGAGGTCTTCACGTCAGAAGTATGGTCAGGAATACTCAGATGGGGCCACTGAACTCAACACTGGTGTCAGGTACGTGCCATCACAACCCTTTCCTTGGCTGTTTGCTGATGAGTAGCCTCGTGAATTGGTGGACAGATTGTTTTGTTCCTAGAGCCCAGTTTCTGAGCTGGAGTTTTAAGTTCTACTTTTTTTTTTACACTCAAAATATTAAAAACCAAACGAAGTCAATGAGATGAACATTGAGACATTTCTTTAGTTCCTTTATCTGTCTCCAGTTAGCCTCTGGGTCTCCAAACCCCTTGGGATGTGCACATAAAATAGGTCAGAAGGTGTTGAGGGGCTGGGGGATGAAATTTTGACCGTAGAAAATAACAAAAGGGTGAAACGTGAGCAGGTATTGAAGGTGGAAAAATCCCTGCTGGGGTTTTCTGGAGGAACCAAAGAGCAGCTGAGGCACCACTTCCTATTCCCTCTTCTTCCTGCCATGTTTGAGAGCCTCATTTCTTTCCTTCCGTTCTCCTTCCTTTCTCCTCCTTCCTTCCTTCCTTTCTCCTCCTTCCTTCCTTCCTTTCTCCTCCTTCCTTCCTTCCTTTCTCCTCCTTCCTTCCTTCCTTTCTCCTCCTTCCTTCCTTCCTCCTCCTTCCTTTTCTTTCTCCTTCCCTTCTCCTTCCCATCCCTCCCTCCTCCACCTTGGATTTATTCATCTTTTCTACCCCATGATTAGGTTCCCTATAAATACTCTCTAAATAAACATCCGGAACGCCGCCGCTAATGATTAATCGGTTCATAATGGTTTAGCGGTCATGATTTATGGATGACAAGTTGAAGCAATTATTAGGCTTAATTATACTTAATCGATGGGGTATTATTCCATTGTTTATCCCAGCGTGAACGGAAGGAGAAGCCGTAGGAAAACCTGGAGGCCAGGAGCTGCGCAACGGGGCGCGTTAATGAACCAAAGGAGCTGCCGGGCGCGCGGCTGAAGGGGCACCTGGGTGGCACCTCCTGTCCCACCTCTGGGCAAGGATTTAACACAAATCCTCTTGATGTTGAGAAAGAAGTTCAGCTATACCCTGGATTTATATATATATGATATCTTATTTGTATGTGAGCCTCTATAGATATATATGGAAATGTGGGAATGGGGTCACGTCCACGTGGCTGCCAGTCACAAGTGGTGGCCCCAGGGCTCTTCATGGAGGCCTGTTCTCCATAAGATCTTCATCCCCTTGTCCAGATCATTGATAGACACCCTTAGGAAGTTGCAGATGACCCCACGTTAGGCAGAAGTGTTGATCTGCTGGAGGCTCTACAGAGGGGTCTGACCAAGCTGGATTGGTGCCATTGGGATGGGGTTCAACAAGGCCAAGAGCTGGGGCCTGCCCTTGGGTCCCACCAACCCCCTGCAATGCTCCAGGCTCAGAGCAAAGTGGCTGGGAAGTGTCTGGTGGAAAAGGACCTGGGGGTGTTGGTTGATGGGCAGCTGAAGATGAGGCAGTGTGTGCCCACGTGGCCAAGAAGGCCACCAGCAGCCTGGCTTGGATCATCACCACTGTGGCCAGCAGGACTAGGGCAGGGATTGTCCCCAGGGGGAGGCTGCCCCTCAAATCCTGGGGTCAGTTTTAGGCCCCTCACTCCCAGAAGGACCTTGAGGGGCTGGAGCTTGGCCAGAGAAGGGCAACGGAGCTGGGGAAGGGGCTGGAGCACAAGGGTGGTGAGGAGCAGCTGAGGGACCTGGGCTTGTTGAGCCTGGAGCAAAGGAGGCTGAGGGGAGACCTTCTGGCTCTGACAGCTCCTGACAGGAGGTTGGAGCCAGGTGGGGTTTTGAAAACTTCAGCAAGACACGAGGAACAGCCAACGAGAAGCATCAGGAAATTTTCCTTTGCTTGGTGAGTATCAAAGTTGGTGAGGTAAGCAGCGTGAGCTCGGCTTCTCGGGTATTTCCAACGCTGCCGGAGTTACACGCAGAGCTTGAAGTTCTTGTGAACTCCAGCGCTTTGTGCTGGCTTTGTAGGCTCTTCAGCAGCTGTCAGGGAAGGCAGAGCTTCAGAGCTGCGCTTGTCACCCTCCCAGAAGGGTGACAGACAAAGGAAGGTGGTTTACTTTGGAAAAGCTGGAATTAAGTCAAGCGGCGATGTTAATTCAGGCCGCGGTCAGAACAGAAGAAAACAATTTGTTTGCCACAGAACAGAGGAAGCCAGCAAAAAAAACCCCTGACTGCTGAGAGCATCCCTTTTATTTAAGCACTGGAAAAAAAACCCATCCCTTACCATAAAAATATTTGAAGGGGAGGTGGTGGGGTATGAGGGTGTATCAGCCCAGTTTGCCCAGTTGGGTTCTTGAAAATACCTTGCGGTTGATGCTCAGGAAGCAATTTGGGTTCCTCCGCTGCTTTGCGGCAAGGGTTGGCACGGGGAGAAGTTTTCCAGGTGGATTCTGAAGCAGGGAACGGGAGAAGGACCAAGTGGGATGCTCTGACAAGTCGCTTGAGGCTTCAGCAGCTGACTCGGTAGGAAAGCCTTCATCTCTGGAGAAGCATTCTGAGGTGGAGAGGTGGAGAAGCCCAAAGGTGGTGGACGTGCTGGGGTTATCTGCTCGCTGTCCCCAAAAGGGTGACAACCTAGGGAGGACATTGGGCACTTGAGTTCTCCGGCTCTCCCATGGGGATGGTTGTCCTGGGGGTGACTGCTGGTGGGTCTTCGTGTGGTCTCCCCTGTGATTTCCACCTGGAAGGTGCTGCAGATGTCTCCCTCCTCATTGGCACCGACCCCATCGTGGTTCCTCCGTGCTGCTGGTTGAGATGGTACATGCTTCTCTTTAAGCAGATTTACCTGGGATGTTCGTGGTGTTCTGGGCAATAACAGCGGTCTGTAACTTTTAGGTCACGTTGTTGGTGGTTCAGGGTGGGTATTAAGGGAGTAACAGCAAAGAAATGTGGTTGAATATAGAGCATCGGGGCTGGGCTTGCTCTGGGGGGCAAGGCTCTTGTCAGTGGTGCCCCAAAGCAGGAGAAGGGGCACCAGGCACAAATTGGAACCCAGGAGGTTCCACCTGAGCAGGAGGAGAAAGTTCTTTGGTGTGAGGGTGTCAGAGGCTGTCCCAGGCTGCCCAGAGAGGCTGTGGAGTCTCCTTGTCTGGAGAGATTCCAAACCCACCTGGACACTGGGATGCAGGGCCGCCTGCTCTGGGTGACACCGAATGATCTCCAGAGGTCCCTTCCAGCTTCTCTTTGCCCGTGATTTGATGATTCCTTTCAGGGTGGGTATCCTCTGGTCATCCCTCCGTGTCACCGCACACCATTACCAGCAGCTTTAGCCCATGACTTTCCAGCGGGCCACGACTAAACTGGTCCCACGTGCAGGAGGAGAGAGTTTCTGAGGGCTTCTCAGTGCTGACGTTCATCTTTGAGTTTGGAAAAGCAAAAGCCACATCCCATCGAGCCTGGGAAACCCAGCATCTTGTCTTCTCGGTGTTGTTCCACCAGCTGCCTGCAGGAACGCAGCGCTGGGGTCTCGCCGCTCTCCTTAATTTCATCATGCTGGAAGATTTCTAGCCAAGCTCATCCAGCTTTTTGAGACCTGTGAGGTGGTCACAGTAAAAAAACAGGTGGGGAAAACCTTTTTCTCTTTTGGACTCAACAAAAATCAGGATGGGTGAGTGTATGCATAAAAAAAAAAGGTGGTAAGGTGACTCAGTGCCATCATAGCCCTCTCTGCTGTGGTTTTCTACCCATGAAAGGTGTTGAGTTGATCAGAGATGGAAGAAGGGGCCAAGAAGGAATTTTCCAAGAGAAGCAAGTAGGAATTATCAAGAATTCTGCAAACTTGAATACTCACATCTCTAATCTTTGAATGTGAAAGTCATTAAAAAAAAAAATAGAGGGCTAAAATTTATTCTGCTTCAACAACTTGGTTCCTCAGGAGCCATTTACAAACAGGTGAAGGTTTTCTTATGGGGAACATCTGAGAACTTGGGTGAGATGCAGTTTTGTGCCCTACAACTGATGCCAGGCAGACGGGTGCCCTGATTTTGGGTGCTGACTGAAAATGAGGACGGTTCCTCCTCATGACTGACTGAAAAATATCTTCCCCTCCAGGGTTGTCCCAGGGCAGTGGTGGAGTCCCCGTGATCCCTGGAGGGGTTTCCAAGCCGTGGAGCTGTGGTGCTGAGGGCCATGGGTCAGTGGTACCCTGGCAGTGCTGGGGGAACTCAATGAGTTGAAAGGGCTCTTTCCATCGAAGTGATTTTCCGAGTCATGTCTGAAGCTCCTGGGGTCTTCTCCAGCTGCATTCAGGTTTCAATTCTAAACCTGGTTACACGAGTCAGCTGCAAGAAAGCAGACCCAGAGGGGTAAAGAAAAAAGATGGGTTAATATTGGATAGATGGGAGCTAAGCTGAAACAAAACAAGGAAAAAAAAAGGTCTGCTCATGTGTCTGGTGCCCCTTGTTTTGCAGGTCTCGACTGAGACTTTAAGGAAGCAATTTCCCATTGACTTGGAAAAAAAGTAATTAAAAGAGGAAAAAAACCAAAACCCTTCAAAAAAAAGTGGTTCTTTGTGCCGATCCTTTCGGCAGCTGCGCTTGCTCATTTGGGATGCGCGTTGCCACCGCGCGCGCCGCGGGAGCGGGGTGCAGTTTTAATTAACTCGCCGAGCGAGAGCCCGGAGTCGAAAGGTATGGCTGTAATTAAACGGGCTCTGCCATTGTCTGCCTCCTCTCGCTGATTTGCATTGGAAAAGCTGCTCGGGGAGAGATCCTGAAAAAGAGGCTTTGTCTTCGGGATTGGATGCGGCAGAAGGGATGGTCTTTAAGGTCTTCTGTAACCCAGAGTTCCCAAACGCGCTGGTTTTCCAGCTGAGGAAGCACTGGGAATAATCGCTGAGAGGAATGAGAACTTAGCCATCGGTTCTCTAATCAGAGCAGGCTCTCACCACCCTCACCAGCAACCATTTCTTCCTTCTCTCCAGTCTAAATCTCCCCCTTTTAGGTTCAAACCATCTCCATTTCTCCTGTCCCAAGAGGTTCTGCTCAAAACTCTGTCCCCATCTTTCTAAAAGGCCCCCAGAAGGTCTCCCCTTGGGGAGCCTTCTCCTCTGCAGGCTGAACCCCCCCAGCTCTCCCAGCCTGGCTCCCAGCAGAGGGGTTCCAGCCCTCCCAGCATTGCTGGGGCTCCTCTGGCCCCGCTCCACCCGGTCCCTGTCTCTGCTGTGCTGAGGATTCCAGACCTGGCCCCAGCACTGCATGGGGTGTGTGTGTGTTTTGAGATCCAGTGAGAAGAACTGAGAACCTCAGCCTGGAAAGTTTGATCTCCCCCAGTCCTCTGGGGCTGCTCTCAGCCAGCCTGAAGGTACCTCCTGGACACAGAGGCTCATCCAGCAGCCAGCCCAGGATCGCATCGCATCGCGATCCAGTCGCTCTGACCTGGGAATGGTTGCACAAAGATCCCGAGAACGTTACGACTTGGAAACCTTTGTATCTTCCACATCTCTTCCAAAAAGAACCCTGGCCTTTTGGTGCACGTTGAGAGAAAGCTGGAAGGGATCTAGGACAGGAAAATCCTTTTTTCCACAGGGCCAGACGCTGCTTTTAGGTACCAAGTGGGTTTTTTCTGCTGCTTTGTAGTTGGGTTGGGTTTTTTCCCCCGGAGATGGCTGTGTCTGCTCACCGCCTGACACCCTTAACGGGTTCAGACCTTGCCTTTCTCTGCTGCTCTCTCCTTGGCATTTTATAGTATCCTTTTCTTTCTCCTGTCACTTACTGTCCCAGGAGACTCTCAGGACCCCCCGTTAGTTCCTTTCAGCAAGGAAAGCTTTTTGACAGCCGGGCTGAGTCCTACTCAGTGGTGTGATAGAAAAAAGAAGTGATAATAGGTCCTTTTCTCCCATTTTCAGATCATTTTCCTTGGCATTTCCTTCTTTTTTTTTCCTCTTCACCCCTTCATTTCAAGATGTTCATCTCCTGCTGAAGTCCCCCTGCTGTGATAAGCTCAGGTTGTCATATGGGGAACGTGCAGCTCCGGGCCAGCTGGGCTGGTAATTTTTGACACTGCTTCCCCTTTTGCTTCATCCCTTTCATTTAATGGGTAGGAAGCACAAAAAAAGGCTGGATTTTAAATTATTTATTTGATTTGATTTGATTATCTTATTATTTAATCTTATTGTATTGTATTTTATTTAATTTTGACATTTTACCTTGTTATTTTATTATTCTATCTTCTCGTCTTTGATTGTATTTGATTTTATTATAGTGTATTTTATTGCATTTTACTTTCTTTTAATGTTATTATTTTATGTTACATTTTAATTTGAGTTCCAGAAGCAGTTCTGTTAAAGAAGTAAGTGGTCCAGAGCATCTCTTCATTGGCTCCTTAACCTTTTTGGGGGTAAATAAGTAGCGTTGTGGTTGCTTCAATTTTTTTTATCTCTCTCTCTCTATAAAAAAGAAATAAATTAATATATCTATGTATTTTTTAATATATATTTCCCTGCCTGGGGGTAAATAATAAATTTACTCTATCAATCCAGAATTTCCAACTCTACCAAACTCGTCTCCATTTCGGGGTCCATCAGCAAATGGACAACTTGGAGTGTGCTTGTGGGCACCAAACGTTTCTGAAAGAGTTAGGCTGGAGATCATGGAAACTGGTCACAGCCATGGCGTTAGTGTGGAGGCATCAAATGTTTTGGGTTGATGCCATCTTGGGTTGGAGCCGTTGTCTTGGGTTGGAACCATCATCTTGGGTTGGTACCATCATCTTGGGCTGGTGGTGTTGTCTTGGGTTGGAACCATCATCTTGAGTTGGTGTTGTCTTGGGTTGGTACTGTCTTGGGTTGGAGCCGTTGTCTTGGGTTGGAGCCGTTGTCTTGGGTTGGTACCATCTTGGCTTGATACCATCTTAGGTCAGTGCTGTCTTGGTTTGATACCATCTTGGGTTGGTGCCATCTTGGGTTGGTACTATCTTGGGTTAATACCATCTTCTATAATGCCAGATAACGCTGAGGGCTTGAAGTTAGAGGATTCCCTCATGAAAGCTCTGAAGATGGGTATCTCCTCGCTTTCAAGCCTTCAAAATGCTTCTTATCTCAACGCTCAAACTTTACCCTGTGTTTAAATATTCTGGCTTCGTCTTGGTAGCAATCAAAGAACCAAGGGGCTGAAACATTTTGTAGGTGGTGCCAAGTTCAAAGGGCCACATCTGACGGGAGGTTTCTTTCTGCAGAGCTTCCTCTAGCAACTTCTAAAGGCCAGGATCCGAAGAGTTGGATTTTAAGTTTGGTTAGAAATAGGCATGAAAATCCCCTCTGAAATTGTTGAAAGTCTGCAGAGTGGATAGAAAATCTCCCACCATTAAATTTTTGGGCTGATCTCTTCCTCCCACAGCTTCCAAGAGCCTGGCTCTCCTCCTTTCATTGTGTGCACGTCTCGCTTCGGAAAGATACGGAGAGAAGCGACGTGGAGGGGCTCCCAGTTTTAATTCCACGCTAAACCAGATAACGGTGGGAGAATCTAATGGTTTTTAAACTGATTAATCCTACCTTATTTGCCACTGAAATTAAACAAAGTGTTCCCGGGAGGTTTAGTTGGGGGGGGGGGGGGATGCTGGAGGAAAAGAAATACTTAGGATTCTGATGGATGATCTGTGGGGAAGATAAAGTCCTCAATTAAATTTAGCGAGCGAGATTATTCTTTCCCTGAGAATTATTTTACCCCTTCAGGAAATATTTGTTCTCTGTGTTTAGCTTATCGTATTATGTAAGATGAGGAGCTGGAATTGTGGGAGTTTGTTTCCTGTAGAGCGAGGAGGCAGAGTCTTGAATGACAACACCAAGGAAGGCAAAGGCAGCGTTCAGATGGATTGCTAAGAAGGAGGTAAGAAACATTCCCATCCAGGAAAAGGAACTGGAACAAACTGGGACTTTGCTGCTGTTGAAATGGGATCTCTGGATTGCTTGAGCCGTTCAGTTGTCTAATTTTGGTGGCTTTTACCTTTGCTCGTCTGACTTTAGTGAAGAAGACAAAAATTCACTCATTTCCAGCTCTAAAATGAAAAATAAAACGGGGAATACCAGGATTGCTTCCTAGCTCTTCCATGAAATTATTTGGAGCTTTACCACATGAAGTACAATCGGATCAGGTTCAAGGGATGTGTGGGCAAAATCTCTTGGGCAGGCTTGTTTAAAAAGCATCTGATTTCCCCCTTTTCTTTTAGTCAAGGTTCCATTCTGTAGCTGCTTGCCGTTGCCCAAAGGGCTCTACCTTCTCAGGAGGCCAAAGGAGACTTTGGAGCCCGGTCTGGAAGCCCACTGGTGATTCCAACCAAACCCATTCTATGATTCTGATTAATTTTGGAGCTCAGCATATAAAAGAAATCAACTATTTTATAGCACGGGGTAGAGTGGCAGCTTCCTCTTCTTTCCTTACAAAACGATCTTGCCTGGAACTCGGTGCAGAGTGGATCAGGAGACTGCAGGTCATGGTTTTTGGCAGGTCTGTCCTGATGACAGATTAAATTGTACTCAGACTGAAAAGCACCAGCTCCCACCTTTGCAGAGGGGTTTTTTGTTTTTTTTTTTTTAAGGAATAATTGCTAAAAGAAAGCTGAGGTTGCCCACAGCATTGCTGGATTTGAACTGAGATCTGAAAACTTCGGCGCATCTCCAAATTGGGAACGGATCAAAAGTGTATTTATCATGTTGGATTTAAAAGGCAAGAGTCCAAACCCCTAAGTGGCTGAGACAGTTGGATTTAGTGATTCTTACGAGTGGCTGCCTGAAAGTGAGGTGAACTTTGACTTGGAAGGCACGGAATCACAGAGTAGGAGAAGCTGGAAGGGACCTCTGGAGATCAGGGGGCCCAGCATCCCATTGCCAAGGTGGGTTTGGAATCAATCCAGACAAGGAGACTCCACAACCTCTCTGGGCAGCCTGGAATGCCTCATTTCTGCTTAATAGGTTATGACATGAAGGCTAATTACATACAGTGCGTGTTATCAATTAGTGACTACTTTGGAAAGATCAATTGACGGAGCGTGATCTTTTCCCAGGGATGCACGGGAAGGGTCAGGCTCGCGCGGGGAGAACCCTGCCTCCCGTAATCTGGTGTTAATCCCTTTGCCCTGGAGTGTAAATTAATGATGTCCATCACTGCTCCACTTAGCAGCTCCATGGTTTTAATTCCATCATCATCTTCTGTAGGTCGTAAACTCCACCCCATCCATGGTGGTGATGAAACTCCTCGTGAACTTCATGGCACGAACACGCGTGACGCGTTCCATAAACCGGCGCACGGTGAAGTTGAGGAAGGTCCCTCCTCATCCAGGCTTGGCTTTGGCTCTTTTTATTCTGGCCTCTGTCACGGTCACCCTGTTTCCTTGTCCTCCTGGCCACCCTTCTGCATCTTCAGGCTCGGGGAGGAAAGTGGTCGAAGCGCTGGGGATATTTCTTGAGCCTTTTATCACGGATTGTTCCTTCTTTCCCGCGTTGAGTTTCTGCTGGGAAGCAGAGAAGGGGAGTAGAATTGAATCTGTTGTTGCCTGGGTCTGAGGTGTGAATTCTTTTTGCCTTACCTCTTAATTCAAGTGAAGTTCCTGGCCCTGGGTTTCCCCAGTCTTAACAAAACACCTTGACTACAAGATTTTCTAGAGGCTTTTTTCCCCTTTTGAGCATTTCTCTGACAGGTTATGTTTTATTCTGATTCTTTTTATTTTTTTTCCTGCAGCAAAGTGGAATTTTTATTTTATTTTTATTTTTTAATATTTTTTTTTTTTTACCTCCTTTTTAAATTGAAAACTGTTTCTGAGATAATAAAATCCTTTCTTAGCCAGTTTCCCCCGGGCTCCTGGGGTGTATCAGTAATGGTCAGATCGGCTTGTACCCGCAAAGTGACTATTATGGCCTGTATCTGAACTTAATTACAGGCACGGAAAGGGAGCACTGATATTTTACAGGAGGGAAAAAAAAGAATATACCTTGAAAAGCAGGAGAAACCGTATGGAGGATGATGTGAAAATCCAGTTCCTCAAGTAAAATCATATCAGCCTCAGCAGAATTCACAACATCTGCGAGGGCTCCAAGTCAATTCAGGTTTTTAGCAGTAATTCTTTCCAACATCATCTTATTTTTCCTCCCGTAGCGTTGTTCTCAGCTCGTACAGAACCTTCTTCATAAATCTCCTGGGTGCAGCAACAGTTTCTAACCTCCAAAACGTGGAAGAGCTCAAGAATCTCAGGGAGTGAATTACACGAGGGGACAGATTTAGGTTGAACAAGAAATCTCGTGGAAATAAATCCAGTCCACCGAGTCGGTGCTTCCCCGGCTTGAGAATATTTCAACGCTATAAAACTTTCAGAACTCGGGAGCCCCGGGAATCGGGGATGAATTCACAGCAACAACTCTGTTGCTTTTCTGGTTTTTTCCTGTCATGGTTCACAGTGTTTAAAGATCCCAGCTGATAGTCGGTCTTCTTGTCCTTTGCTGTCAAGAGGTAGGCTGAAGTTTTTTTCTTTGGTGATGCAGGTTGGAATAGAGTAGACAATATATCATCACCCAAGAGCCACAATCTCCTGACAGGGGTACCCTCCCCTCTTTGAACTGTTTTACTGGTAAATAAGCCACTTTTTCAGTGGGTAAATCAGGAGGAAACTTTCCACATTGGTAATGGGCTTCCTTGGAATTTCTCATCATGACCACGTTTTACACCGGTCAGAGAGCAGAGAAGAATTGGTTTGGTTGGGAGAGACCTTTAAGCTCATCGAATCCAACTGCCAGGGCTAGGTCATGGAATGGGAAGCAATGGGCCATCAAGGAAGAGACAAGAGACACGTTTGGAGGGGGTCTTGCCTTGGGCTGTCCTCCCTTCTTTGGTCATTGGCACTCAGCTCTAAATGCTGCTTTCAAGCTGTCATGTTCAACAGCATCAGGAGATGGTCCCCCTGTGTTTGTCTTGGCTCTTTTTGAACCATTTGGCTCTGTAACACCCAGCAGCTCGGAGTTCTAGGATTTAATTATGCATCCCACAGACAAATGACTCAGTTTGTTTACTTAAAAATTACTCAGTTTATTTATTTACTTAAAAAATTCAGTAGTGATTTCCCTGTCCTTGTGTTCATGACATGGTGAATATTCATTCCCTCTTTAACTTCCCTGACCCACCGATAGTTTTCCATGTCTCCAGTAGATCCTTCCACACCACTGTCTGCCTTCCAAGAAGTCCCAGCCCGTTGAGCTCCTCCTGGGAGTGAAACCCACACTCTTGTGTCCTGTCATCCTGCTCTAATTTTACAAAAGACCTGAATTTCTCTGGTGTCAGTGGTTGCTTAGGAGGAAACATTAGTTATCAAAATCATCTTGCACTCCTTCCTCCTGTTTAATAATCTCTGTGGCTTGAACTCAGATAAGCATTTCCAAGTGACTTGTCTTGATCTCACTGCTCCACTGGCTTCGTTGAACTAAGGAAAAGGTCTTGTGCATGAGTGTCATCTTCTGCAGGAAATGAAGTGGTATTTCCCATTGAAGATCTGTCAGTTGTGTCTTAGTAATGTTTTTTTCTTTTCCAGAAGCTTTATAAGTAACGTACTGTAGAGTGCATGTCTCAAGACACTTATTAAGTTAACATTCAGTGAAGAGTTTGGAATCAGAGCTTTAAATTTTCCATAGGTGGACAGTCTGGAGACAGCTGTACTGAAAAAACGTTGTTTTACAAAGGCTGTTTTAGTTTCTCTGTTCAAAAAGTGAAATTATTCTGTGCCAAGTAAGGGCAGTGTATTTATTTTACTCCAGGAGGATAAAAAAACCCAACCAACCCTTGGAGTACATCCAGTTACGAGCTACAGACCCGGAGCTGGTGTATGTCTACTGGTGTAGACATTGCCATTTGATCCACCTCTGCATCCGTGCCCGAGGCCAACCCAGTATCAGCCTTTGCTTCCCTCACAGAGAGGTGATGTTGTGAATGAAGGAAGGAAGGAATGAATGAATGAATGAATGAATGAATGAACCTGTGAACATCACTTCAAAACACTGAGATGGGAAGGTGTCATGGGCTGTCTTTTGTTGTTGGTGAAGGTGATCCATGACCAGTGGAAATCATGGAACCCTGGAACAGTTTGGGTTGGCAGAGACCTTTCAGATCATTGAGTCCAAGCATTAACCCAGCACTGCCAGGGCACCATGGCCCTCAGCACCACAGCTTGGAAACCCCTCCAGGGATTGGCTCAGACAATCAATTACAACTTCCTCAAGTCGTTATTGATACACAAATAAGGCAGTAATTATAGTTCAGAATTAATTTGCAGCTGGAACAATGAAATGACTGCTGAACAAGGAACGAGACTCCTGGCTCAGAAGGGAGGGGGTTTGGTATTTTTCCGAGGGGAAGAGGAATAATCAGGGTGTTTCCAGCTCTGCTGTGACACAGGGGATAAGAAAATGAACAGTGAGCACTTCAGAAATTTCCAGGGCAAGGATTGAACGTGAACCTCTTAGGAGATCTTGGTGGTCAACCTTCTAATAATCAACAAGGGGTCTGGAAAAGAATTGTGATATAAGCACTGGGTTAAGTTTATGTTTCGTTGGAAGATGGTGGTTTGTGTTCTCTGGAGCCATCCTCAGAACGGGAGCTCTGATGAAGTTCTTTACTAGGAGGGTGGTGGAACACTGGAACAGGTTGCCCAGGGAAGTGGTGAAGGCCCCATCCCTGGAACCATTCCAGGTGAGGTTGGATGGGGCTCTGAGCAGCTGATCTAGTTGAGGGTGTTCCTGCTCAGTGCAAGGGGGTTGGACCAGATGGCCTTCAGAGGTCCCTTCCAACCCAAGGCATTCTGTGTTTCTATGATGGTCATACGTGGGGTTACTCTGGCACATGGAGGATAAATAAGAGCATAAATTGAAATAGAAAAGAAGGTATCTGTTCCTTAACGAGATATTTGGAGTTGTTCTGAGGAACTGATGAACCCTTTTGAGATGCAGGCTTGCAAGGCAGAAATTGAAATCCCTGGGACACAAAAGCTCTTTTCCCCAAGACAGAAGAGGTCCTTTGAATGTCCTTTCACCATCCACAAACAGCTGCAGTCCCTGAAGATACAGCAATAATCAGAATTTATGCCATACCCCTCGGGTCAGGATGCTTTGCTCCTCAAAACTGGCAGGGCTGAGACAGAACGACTTCTTTTCAATAAGAAATTAGATGTAGTTGGTGGCACCCACCACAAAGCCAACCTTGCAGCCCTGCTGAGCGACGGACCGCGGGGGAATCGAGGCTCGTATTCAAATTCTGCACTGATTAAACGGCCGGATCCCGCTGCGAGATGAATATTGAGAATTATTTTCATTTGAGAGATGAGAAAAAAAAAAAAAAACCAAATTGAACGCCAGGAAGGTCGCTCGGGGTGAGCCCAGGGTTAAGTCAGGAAAGCCGAGGGGAGGATGTTACCCTTCCAGTACTGGAACCAGGAGGAATATTTTGGTATGAAATCAGTGAGTATGTGGTGGTGAAAAGTGTTTTAAGGGAAATAAATAACCCACTTTCATCCTTCTCTACGTATTAGATTGGCTTGAGGTTTTGCTCTTTCTGATTTTCATTACAGCTGTTGAGGAGATGGTTCCATTACGGAAGATACGGGCTCTGAGGTTTTATTCTACGCTGTCAAATGGTGAAAATGAGATATAGGATGTTGGGAGAAATGATGAAAATGTATTTAGGATGTCTAAGCTACCTTGTAGGATTAGAACAGCATGATTCCATTAAAGCCATGTCAGGGAAACCCCATTTGAAATCATCTGACAAGGAGCAGGGTAGCTGCTGGAAAAAAAAAAAAACCTCGAGCTGGTTTTAATCATTCATCACAAAATAAACCGCTGTTTCTTACCCAAATCTGAGACATTTTAAATTTAATTGAAATGCTGCTGCTTAATTTCCCTAATGCCTTGCTGAGGGAAAGCCAGCGAAAATGGGTGGTTAATGAATAATGCTATAATGAATAATGTTTTTAATGCTATCCAATTAATACTGTTAGTGTTTTCACACGATTAAAAAAAAATAATTAAAAAAAAAGCTTCTATTGAAGAGAAATACCCTGGAAAAATGGCTTGCTTATGATACAGACTTGGCTTTGAGAGGCTGGACCATGGCAGTGACTGGCAGCTGCTTGCATCCCCCCCATCGCTCTCTGACCACAATTTCTCCTGTCAGCTTCACAAAACCCTAGGCCATCAGTTACCCATCTGAATTTGACAGCCCTCCTGATTCATCTCTTGGTTTTAATTAAAAAAATAAAAAGAGAAAAGCTCCCAAGAGTGAAGGTGGGGTGGGTATTAAGGTGGGATTTGTTTTGATGGAACCACCCCGGACGTGACCGGAGCTTCCCCGGGTTCTCCAGCAGCGTGGGCTTTGCAAAGAACACATCCAAACAGCCCCAGGGCCAGGGGCTTTGCTGGCACACACCAAAATACCTCCAAAATTGGCTAAAACCGGGTGGTTGGAAGCACTAAATTTGGGGCAGCTAAAGCCACGTCGGACGCAGAGCATCTAAACAACCTCCTGGGTGGGATGGGATGGTTCCATGGGCCAGAGGAGCCAGCCCTGGCACTCTGAGGACTGCAACCCTCCCCAGGACAGGGCAACCATTCCCCCCCACTCCCTTAATAAGAACCAAACTGGGAGCAGCTGGGGTTGGCACTGGGGTTGGCACTGGAGTGGAGCCCATCTGGGCCCAGGGCCACAATGGGGGCTGAGGGGAGCAGGGCCCAAGGCCCAGGTGAGGCTGCTTGGGCCTGAGTGCTGGGAAGGTCCCCACCTGGTGCCACCCAAACCCCAGGTGCTGTTAACGAGGCAAAGCTCGTTAAGGAACCTCCGGCCATTTTGGAGGAGAGAAAAGAGGGGAGAGGTTGGGGGCTGAGCTTCGGAGCTGCAAAATCTCAAGGTAAGGGGGGGGAGAAACCCCCTTGGTTTTGTTTCCATCATCGTTTTATCTTGTTGAGGAGCTGCTGTGGTGGTTTTCTTTTTAAATAGCTGGATTAAAGGTTGGTTTGATGGTTAATTTGCTACAGGATCCGTGGCCTGGATGTCGTGTGGCAAGGAGAAGTGCAGTGGGTGCTTAATGATGATAAAAATAGTCACTTGGCAATCATTTTGTGGGTGATCCAGGGAATTAACTCCCCTCCTGCCCGCTTCCAGCTCTGAGTCCTCCTGGGAAAGCAGTGAAAGGAACCTCAGCAGGTAAAGAAAGCCTTGAGGAGAAGGCTTCTTGGGGTCACTGGAGACCCCTCATGGCACAGCTCTTGCCTCACCCTGTTGAGAGGATGCTCTTGGGGTGAAGGTTTCTCCCCTGAGCTCCCCAGGAGTCTGCTGTGTGTCCTCACTGTCTTTTGGCTGCTTGTTGGAAAAAAAGAGACATTTTACCCAAGCTGTTCACACTGCTACTTATCATTCTTGGAGGGGGGAATGCTGAGATGGGCTGGAGAGATGATGCTCTAGTCCAAAATGCACTGCTTTTTGTCTTCAAGAGAAAAAGTGGTCTCGAGTAGGCAACAGCAGGTGCCAGGTTGGTGGCCACGGTAGCCCTGGCCGTGTTGTTTTTCATACCACTGGGCAATGGCTTTTCTACCCGTGATTTAATCTAGTCAGGGATAAAAACTGCTGTTCTTTCTTGTGCAGGTCTTCTGCTGCAGGTTTCCACCTGCAGAAGCCTCTGGAGTGTGGTGGGTTGGCTTTGTGTGGCAAGGTTGTCTGCCTGGGCATGATCTCAAAGCCTGAGCTGCTTGCAGTTGGCTTTGAACTGAGTGATGCTTTGGTCCTTGTAGGTAGGGATGGAAACCTGGATGAAGTGGTTTATGTACAGGCAGGAGAAAGAAACTGTGTGACTCTCTTGCCTTCTGGTTAGTGTTGGTTGCCTGCCTCCTGAAAGGATTCTGCATGCTGCTGGCCAGCAGAATCTTGGTGGTTAAAAGTGTCAGGTGATGGATCTGGGATCAGGGATGAGTGTAAGAGCTAAAAGACCTTCAGCTGTGGCTTCTGAGAAAAAAAAGGAAAAAAAAAAAAAAAGGAAAAAAACCCCCAACAACAACAAAAAATCCCAAAGGAAAGAAAGGAACAGCAGAAAAGTGTAGGTTTGGAAAATGAATGTGGCCTGCCACCTTCAGAAATCCCAGCTTAAAATGTTTTTCATTAGGCCCTGACAAGAGAGAAATGAATTCCCAGGAAGAGAACCAGGGATGAAACCTGTTTCTGCTCTCACAAAATGAACCTCTAGCATTCTAGAGCCGAAGTGAACATCCATCTCTGCAGCAAGGAGCCCCAAAACAAGCCCTGCTGAGCATCAGCAGCCGCTCGCCGGGCTCGGCCGTGTCGAGGCGGGGGGGGATTTATTTCCAAGGAAGATGATGTGGTATTGGGATGGTCCCTGGAACGGTGGGCACGTAATCCTCATTTGCTGCTTGGCACTGCCCTAATCTGGAAAGGAAAGCGGGGGGCTCACGCCGTGTTTAGTCATGCTTCTTAAAGATGCTTTTGTAGCCGACTTTGCTCGGTTCTACTTAATGATACGCTGCTAACAACCTCCTAAAACCTTAAATACAGCTCGGGAAAGAAAAAGCCCCTTTTCATTTTCCTCTGTTCAGAATGCCAATCAATTGGTGCCTTCGAGCAATTATTGACTAATTAAAGACTATCTGGGAGCTGGCAGGGGGGAAAAAAAAGGAGCATTAGGGGGGCTCGTGCACGGCATTAAACCATTTGATAATATTTGCTTAGTGCCAGGACTGGAAGAGCAAATAGAAATTTGCTGAACCTTTTAAACGCCGCGTTTGGAGCGTCGCTGACCAGACAGAAGAAATCTGTTACCAAAGTGGGAGCCCTTCACGCTGCTTAATCCTTTTAAATGTTATATCCAAATGAGCTGTTGGCATCCTGGCTTGCCCGTGGAGCTGGGTGAGGATCAACATCAGCAGCTAAGGTATCCTGCTACCTGCTGGTTTAATTGGTAGGTGGAATCAAAGCTCAGCCCTGGAATTTAATCACCCTGTGGTGATGGGGTAGTCAGGAAAACCCCATGCTGAAAATCCCCCCCTCTTGCTTTCCACGGCTCATTGGAGTGCGGGCACAAATATCAACTGTAGGAGTTGAGGGAGATGTGATTTCTAATCTTTTATTCTGGTTTTTTTTTTTGGGGGTTGTTTTGAAGCTACTGTAGATTCTCAGAACCTCCCTGACCTTTTGGACAATCACAGGTTGTGCTTTGGACCGGAGTTGATTTATTGTCGGTGGTTTTTTTTTCTCTTAGCACATGATCATCAGGTTTTCAAATGAGACAACCACATCCAGTGTGGCCTTTTCTCGGATGAACTCCCTGCCTGGCAGAATTTGATCTCAAATCGACGTAAGGGGGGAAAGAATAGGAAGAGAACTGATTAGTTCCCTTGAATTATGAGCAGGAGATGAGTGAGTTGCAGTGGGAAAAGCCTCTGTCTGAGGTGAAATCCATTTAGCCCCAGGGCAGGGTTTCCTTGTGCAACACCATTTTTCTTTCCTTTTTTTTTTTTAAATTGGTATTTATTGACTAATTCAGAGTTACTTAAGAATCTCACTGGAGTCAGTAGAGAGACATTTAATTCCCTGTCTAGAGACTAAGCCACCAAACCTTCATTTCTCGAACAAATTACACATTCCTTTTTCCTTAATCCCCGCTCCAATTAATTAATCCCCAGTATCCTGATTAAAACACAGCTCAGTTCATTTATCCCAGTCTGCTTCCCCTGTCCCCTGTGCTTTCATCCAGGCAGGTGGAATCTGAAGCCTCCCTTGGCTGCAGCCACTGTGTTTTGTCTTCTGGGGGTGAGATTCCCCCCCTCTTTGAGCCCAGGGAGTGTTTTGTGACAGTTTGTGCAACATTTTCCTGGTTCTTGGGGTCTGCTTTGGTGGTTTGGATTCTGGAAATTTCTTTTCCCTTCAGTGCAGTTTTTCCCCAGCTCTGTTGTTAACTCAGGAGTTTGCACAGCAAAGTTCTCCTGGATGAGGATTTGCAACTTGAAAGTAGTTTTTCGAAGATGGGGAAAAAAAAAAAATGTTTACCAAAAAAATAAATAAAGAAAAAAAAGAGGTTTCTGATCCAACTTTTTAAACTGCTTTCAGAAGAAGATGAATCGCTTGCTACGCTCCTTAGATGCTCTGCCAGGCTCCTCAGAGCAAACAAGCCTTCAGTTCTAGTCTTTTCAGTAAGAGGATGCAAATACTAGCTTAGAAATCTCAGATTTTTGTACCCGAGAGGATGTCTGTCTTTACAGAGCTACAGGCCTGAGTATTAAAGGGTTTGTGTGCAGCTGCATGACTCTTTTTTTCTCCTCCTTTTTTTTTTTTTCCTGGGAGTTCTAGGTAAGTTGAAATAAACACTGGAATAAATTTTCCTCCAGAGGCTACAAGAACAGTTTCTTCCATAAGAGAAAATATACAAAAAATATTAGCACCAGTGTTGGGTATATTGAATATTTCTGGGGCTTGCTTAATTGTTTTCTTAATAATGTCAAGCACAGCTGCTGCCAGGCTTTAAAAAGTCCTTAATGGACTTTCAGTAAAGGAAACAAAAGTGAAGAGAAAGATAAAACATTCTTCTTTCTCAATAGTCAGTCATTCCTAGACAGTTCACTCATTATCCCCTCTCTTTTAGTGGAGAGAGAAGATGCAGTAGACAAGAAGAGCGGGGTTTAGATGCTGGTACAACTTTTGTGTTTATAGGAGATGTGATTTTTAGAAGAGAAAGGAAAAAAAACTAAAACACTTGGGGGGGAAACAAAAATAAACCCAATTGCTTCCCCAATCTTTGCAAGAAGAGGAGCTCTTCTTACTCAACCGTTTATATTTGTGAAGGTTTTTATATGTGTTTATTTATATACATCAAAATCAGGTTCTTGAAACCAACTTAACTATTCCTAAAGAGAAAAAAAAATGTATGTTTTCTAAGTAATAAATTAATAGCTTGGAAGGAGGAAAAAGTGAAGCAGGAAAGAGGAGCAAGGGGAAGAAACAGAAAGGTTTGTGTTGCAGCCCCGGGATTCTCGGCATCGTGTGGTACATTTAAGGTCTTTTTTTTTTTCTAGCCTGTTAAAAGATGAGTGAGGAAAACCAAGCTCATCAAATTTTAGGGTGTTCCATAATCTGTGTAAATAAAGAAATATTCTTCTCCTCGTGCAGGCTGAGCAGCTGCTCCCCGGGGGCTGCCGTCGGGCTCTGCCCTACGACATCGTTTATTGTGCTTCGGAGTAATAACCCCTGGTCTCTAAGTGTTATTTTATTTGGAGATCTCCAAGTGCTTTTGAATAATTGATGAGCAGTGGAGCTGCTCCTCTTTATCCCGGTTGCCTGCGTGACCCGTCGGCTGTGGTTTCGCCTTCCAAATTGAAGGTGATGAAAGTCTCCACGGAGACCGTGGGCTCCAATTTGGCCTCGTTTGGTGTTGAGGTAACAGGAGGAGCTGGGTGGCTCCGAGTCGAGTCATTTCCCTGGAAAGCATTCCTTTAATTCTGATTTCTCCTGGTGGCCTCGTTAAAACCCCGCGTGGATTTCGAGCGGCGAAGTACGAACGGTCAGTGCAGTTGGAGCTCGGATGCCAAAGAGAAACCTTTGAGGGCCAGAAATGAGCATTTATTTTTCACATGAGATCTTGACAGGGCACTTCCTCTAGGAGGATACCATTTAATTATAGTCTTTATCATATTCTAATATTTATGAGGTTAATTTGTTATCTGTAACAAAGACCTACTTAGAGGAGTCTTTCTGGAAGCAGCGTTGTCAGCTGACTGAACACTGTTGCTGAAAGGAGTTGGAAAGTTTAGCAGTATTGTTCCTTTTCTATTTTTTTTTCTCCATGCTGAAGAATATTTTTTCTGCGTGGCAAAGGGTGCAAATCCAGTCGGGAAAAGCCCACCCAGGGGGGTTTCTTAGGGAGCATCTTGCACCTACAGAACTGGGGCCGGGTTTGCCGCGAACCCCTTCGAGCATCTCCCAGTTGCAATCAACAGGGCTGTGGTTTTGGAGACTGGTGCCAGGAATTTGGGGCTCGGAGTGATTTCATACCCTGTTTTCTCTGGATATCAAGAAACATCCTCAGAAATCCATGAACAAAAGAGGTTTCATCTCAACAGAGTCGGATTGCCAAGCTTGTCACCGGAGGAGCTGACCCCTCGGCTCCGGCGGCACCGTTCCGGTGCCTCTTTTGCCTCTTCATCAGAAGTGTTTCTGTTTTTTCATTCTCACTTTTGAGTTCTGCTTTTTCCCAGCTGGTTTTTTGTATTCCGAGGGGGTTCATTACCAAGTACATCGTTCCAACCCCACCTTGACATTTTGCTGGCGGCCTGCGGCCGTCGCTCAATGTTTCCTCCCGGCGCCGAGAACAGGCGATGGCACCAATTAGGATGTTTACTCAAGCTTTTCTCTGCCCTCCTCGCTGGCAAACGTGGCTGGGGATTTCAAACTCTGTGTATGTGGGGAAACATGCTTAAAAAAAACCAAACCCAAGCAATCCCAGAGCCTGCTGGCAGGAGATTCCCAGTGTTAACTGGTGCGGCGGCAGTGTTGGAGGAGCAAGGAAGAAGAGGGTGGTCAAATTCTGCTCTTGCTGCTTTGTAGGTCTTTCTGCCAAGCATCTCTTGTCCTGGGATAAGAGTAGATATTTGCTTTGTTGGCTGGAAATTAAAACAAATTATAGTGGCGTGACTGGGAATAGAATTTAATTTGTTGACCGAGAGTCCTGTTCCCTCTTCCCCCATTTCAATATCTCATAGCTTATTTAATTAAACGTACTGATTGCTATCATCAGCGCGGCGTGACAAGATGATGGAGCTGAAAATGGTTTGTAGGTGCTTGAGCTTTGGATCTCAGAAGCAGATCTTTGTTCCTCTGCAGTAGGACCCGGATTCTGCATTCTTCAGGTTTAGGATGTAACAAAACAAATGTGTAGATGTTAAATGTGTTTGTTTTCCTTTGTGCTGCTGGAAAGGATGCATGGAAGAGGCAGTGTGGAGCGAGTCGTCGGTTTGGATTTAATCCAAAAGTTGGTGTAGGACATGGTCATCACCACGTGGTTGGCAGAGCCCTTTCAGATCATTGAGCCCAATTGTTCCCCCAGGGTATCACTACACCATGTCCCTCAGCATCACATCTCCAGGGCTTTCAAACCCCTCCAGGGATCACGGGGACTCCACCACTGCCCTGGGCAGCCCGGGACAGCCCTGGACAACCCTTGCCATGAAGAAACTGTTCCTCAGCTCCAACCTAAACCTCCCCTGGTGTAACTTGAGGCCAGTTCCTCTTGTCCCTGGGAGCACAGGGTAACCCCCACCTTTCACCAAGATTCAAAACAACACGTTTAGAAATCACGGACTCATTTTGGTTGGAAGAGACCTTGGTCCATAAGGTTCACCGTGGAGGAAGTAGGTGTCATGGCATGAGCTGGCCATCAGGGTGAAAATCTAACCAATGTCTTTAGCCCTCTTAAACAAAACAAAGCTCTTTTGATTTCTTAGGACAGAATGAATTTTGTTTTGGGGAGGAAATGTTTGAGGAGAGGAAGAAAAGGGCAGAAGAAAGAAAGAAACGGCTTCAAAGGTGACAGGGTGCCTGGAGATACTTTTCATCTAGGAAGAAAGTCTAATCGTGACCAAGTGAAACTTTTTTCCCTGCTTTTTCCTCACTCACTACTGGAAAAGCTTAGGATGAAGTACTTACATCCTACACGGGTTTTTTTTAGTCTAATTATCAGCTCATCTTGATAGCAGATGGATGAAACACCATAAAGCAGGTTGAAAACTGGATCTACCAGCCCAAAGTGATGGGTATTGGCATTTCTATAATACTCACTTTAGTCCTAATACCTTCTCTTTTTCCCTGCCCTCTGCTCCCGCTTTGCTTCCTCGCTCCCAATCTTTCACTCCCATGTCTTGATCTATCTCTTTTTTTTTTTTCTTTTTTCCCTTGGATGTCATACAGTGAACGTTAGATGATTAAAGACATAATTGATTAGGGCTAATGGGAGTAGTTAAATTTTCATGGGGCGCCGGGTCCTGCTGCGGTACCCTGCAGGAAGCCGATCGATGCGGTTGCCGAGGCCTCCTCGGCGCTTAACGAGAGAGGTCGCCATCCGAGGTCAGGGCTCCCGTCTCGGAGCAATTACAGGAAGGCTGCCTGCGAGTCCTGGAGCAGTTTATCATCAGAATTGGGATGACCACGTCTTCCACGGAACGCACAAACCAGGGGTGGGGAAACCAGACCTGGAATTAGGCTGCGTTTAAATACCGCGTTTAATATTGATCAGGAAGGGGCTCCCCTGCTGTTTTCATCAGCATCCTGTGGTGCTCAGGCACAATTTCAAGCCTCAAGTGTTTTCCATCTACCAAAAGTACCTGCCTGGCTGCTTGGGAATAGGAAACCCAGACCCAAAAGGCGTTGCTGAGAGCAGAGAGTTACTGTCAAGAGTTTACCGCTGTTAAAACCCAAACGTATTTTTTCTGCTGTCGTGTCAAGCCGTGCTTGCCAAAATAACACAGAATATACACCGGTCCCTTGACAGGCTCTTGATTCAACTGCTGCCGTGCCTCTTCCCTTGTTTGCTCTGCTGGGAAATTCATTGCCTTGTTGATTTGGAATTTCAGCCGTGCTCAGGTGACTGCTCCGAGCTCTACTCGCCGGTAGCGTTTTCAGCAGCTCGTAATTCAAACCCGTGTTACCCGCTCTGGAAATGTGTAACTAAGGCAACACGTCCCAAGTTGATGATGATGATGATGATGATACTTGTTTTGCTCTTGATGTCATACTGAAATATTCACCGTGCTTCAAAAGGCTCTGGTGATAATTGTCTCGGGTTGTCGTTGAGGAAAAAAAGCCGCCGCGGCTCCGTAGCGTAGCTCCTAGGGCTGCTGAGTACCAACCAGGAGCTGGGATTTTTAGTCCTAGTTTTAATATAAAATAAAACCTTAAATACTTGGCCTGGGACTTTGGTATCTTCTATTGGCTGTCACTTTGCTGTATGGTAAAGTGTCCTGGGGACAGCAGCACTAGGGTAGGGATTGTCCCCCTGGACTGAGCACTGGGGAGGCCACCCCTTGATTCTTGGCATCAGTTTTGGGCCCCTCACTCCCAGCAGGACATTGAGGGGCTGGAGCTTGGCCAGAGAAGGGCAACGGAGCTGGGGAAGGGGCTGGAGCACAAGGGTGGTGAGGAGCAGCTGAGGGACCTGGGCTTGTTGAGCCTGGAGCAAAGGAGGCTGAGGGGAGACCTTCTGGCTCTTGACAGCTCCGTTCCCAAGGAACAAAGGACAGGAGAAGAGGAACTGGCCTCAGGTTGCCCCAGGGGAGATTAAGGTTGGAGCTGAGAAACAATTTCTTCATGGCAAGGGTTGTTCAGGGATGTCCCAGGCTGCCCAGTGGAGTCCCCGTGATCCCTGGAGGGGTTTCCAAGCCGTGGAGCTGTGGTGCTGAGGGCCATGGTTCAGTGGTGCCCTGGCAGTGGGTTGACAGTTGGACTCAATGATCCAAAAGGTCTCTTTGAAGTAGAACTCAGAACAGATTCTGTTCTGAACATCGTAGCGACGAGTGGCATCTATCTGCGAGACGAGGGAAGTGCTGAAACACTTTCTGTGGTCTCCTGTGATGAAGTGTTACCAGAAATACTCCCACTCGGTTGCCATAACAGAGCTTCTGCCCAGACAGGAGACTCTCTTCGCATCCAGAACTCCCAGCGGGGTCATCTGGGGCTCGGGGATCCCTCTTGTACTCCACGAGTTCCTCATTAACCTCTACTCCACCGGGAGCTTGGACTGCAAATGACTCTGCAGAGTTGGTCTGGAAATAAAGATGAAGCATCCAGTCCTGAGAATTGAATTTCTGGGGTGTTTTCAAAATAGGAGCCAATTATCTAAATGATTCCTTTTTGGGTTTTTTGGGAGGTGCACGTTTGCTTCCTGTTTGTCAACAGGTAGTAACACTTGAGCTCAGCTTTTAGTAGCAGCCCATGCTTAAATTCATTACTTAATGCTTTACTGAGCTGTGGGACTACATAAAATAAGGATACCACCCTCTTCCTGCTTACAAGCAGCATTACCAGGGAGTAAATATCAGTGGCAATAAGGCAGATTGGGAGTTGGTTAGCTTAAGTGCTAGTAGAAGACTATCAAGTCAGAAAGGAGGATTTGGTGAGGAGGAAATTACTCAGAGTTTTGAGGAATAGTAATTAGAGCTGATCCAGAGGTGTAAAAAGGTTTAATAAAACAAGGGAGGTGAATTTAACTGATTAAGTTGAGCTTTCACCTCCTCATCTTACGGAAGGATGCAGATTGAGACTATTTCCTTTATTTCCAGATCGCTTTAAGCAGTGTTGGTTTTATCCCCTGTAAAGCAAAACACTTTTTATAGAATGATGGGCTTCTGTTTTATTGGAAGCAAATAAAGCTGTGATGTGGAAAACCCAACCCATTTCTCCTGTAGCAGAGCTGTGGGTTGGGAAGTGTCTCTCTTTCAGCTCTCCTGAACCCCAGGAGGCAACTGGGGTTCCGTGGTCCTGCCTTGCCCTCCGCTGCTGCTTACGGGAAGAGCTGAGGAAGGAAGGAAGGCTGAGGATCTGTCAGGAGCCAGCTCAGTATCTTCAAGAACAGTCCCTTAAGAGCTAAATCCTCCTAGCCAAACAGCGGGGTGGATCTCAGATAAGAAGCTCAAATGAAGGATTATCTTGGCTGCAAGGCAGACAAGTTGATCTGCAGGATGCTTCCATGCTTCAAATAAGGCTTAAAAGCTGCTCGGGCAGCATCTCCGTGGGGGAATCGCCGTGGATTTTTCACTTGTTAACATATCGGGGCCAAATGCTGTTTAATTCCTTGGGGATCTTGGAGCCCTGACTTGTGGGAGTTCCCATCGGATTTACCAGAGTTCCCCTCACGTGTAGCTGAGGTTATTGTTATAACCTCAAACACACCGAGGGCTTTAAAGCTTTTTGAGATCAGATTTGGCTCCTGAAGGCAGCGGCCGGTGGAAGAAAGTGGGGAATAAGGCAAAGAAATGGGAGAAAATTAGGAAACACCCAGCTCTGGTGGTTGGAGGACCAAAGTGGAGTGGGTACGTGGTACCCGACCCCGGTGTCGTTGCGTTCAGATCACTACACTGCTGTAAAATACCTTCACTAGAAGAGGGGAAGCTTCTCCCAGAGAGCCCTGCCCAGTGTGAACTGGAGTGGATGAGAGGCTGTGGATGTGCCTCGCTGTTCCCTTCTTCCCAAATATTTAGACTTAAAAAAAACTTAGATTGTAGCAATTCTGGGGTAATGTGGGAAAAGTAGATTTTCCCCTGGGCTGTGGGGAATATTTACTGTCCAAATATATTGATTTCACTTGAGCTGGTGAGAGAGAAAGGAGACTCAAAGACACCCAAATCCTGGTGAAGTAATCAGAGTAGAATAGTTCAGGGAAGGAATGAATGTTTCCAACACCTATACCAGGGAGTGTGAGAAATTTGAGAGATGAAAGCCATTTGTCTTTAAATCAAACTACACTGGAGCCTGGGTTCTGTCTCACCAGTATGCTGTTAATACTGGCACACCAGGGTCTGCTGGGAGGTTGCTTGTTGCTTAGTTCAACAATTCATTCCAGTTGCAGGGAGCAGAACAGGGTTGCCCAGGGCTGTGCCAGGCTGCCTGGGATAGTTGTGGAGTCTCCATCATCCCTGGAGGGGTTTCCAAGCCCTGGAGATGTGCTGCTGGCTTAGTGGTGCCTTGGCAGTGCTGGGTTAACTCAGACTCTTATCTGAAAGGTCTTCTCCAAGCAGAATAATTCTGTGGTCTTCAGGCTCCCCTGGTATGATTTATTCCTTCCAAAGAGAGTTGGATGGGTGAATAATTTCTGCATCAGTTATTTTGTGGTTTGTTTTCTTTATTTACTCTCGACACTGCCTTTTTCTTTATTTTCCTCGTTATATTCCCAGTAGAACAAATCACTGCTCATACTAAAATCTCTTCAGTTCTTATTCCTTTCCTCCTATACCCTTGACACTCCCTTTTTCCCCTAAGCTTGTGACACAAACCAATCTGTAGCTGCAGAGCAGTGACTGCTCTGAAAGTTGAGTTCATCGCCCCCGTGCAACACCTTGAAATCTCAACGGTTCATACACGAAGCTTGAGGAGCTGATTCAAACCCAGAGTTCTCATCCTCGACAGAAAAAAAACCCAAACCTTGTTTCAAAAAGACAAAACAAACCTGTGTGGTGATGATAAAAAAGGGGGATAAAAACCCTCTAAAATGAGAAACAACCTCGGTTGCTCCTTCGATAGGAAAGATGTAGAACTCCACGTTCTCAGTAGAAGAGTTGGACCAGTTTAGGAAGACAATAGCTACACCAGCATCCACGAAGAGGATGCTACAGAAATACTTTTCCCTTATTTTATTTTATTTGCTGTTTTTCTTTTCAAACACAGCTAAATCAAGGGATGAGCTCTGTCTTGTGCAGTAGAAAATGTCACGGAAATGTCAGATTTCCGCCCGCCTGCCAACAGCTTTCCTGCAACTGTAACGGAGCCCAAACACCACTGAACCATCAATTCTGTTGGAAAATAGCAAGGCTTTAGGAATGGTACGTGCAGGTTAGCGTGGAAGTTGGGCAGGAAAAGTACTTTTCTTTTGGCTTCTGGAACAGTTCTGAGGTTTTGGAAGTCTTTTTTTCCACCGCGGACTTTGCTCAGGTCAAGATGCTTGAGTCGAGAGATTGGGGGGTTTTGTTTGAATCCATTCTGTTTTATCCATGTGTTTGTTGGGTAAATTGTAAGCTTTTTATAATCAACAAGCAAGAGCTGAGATTATAGACTCTAAATCAAATCCTGGTGGTCATTCCAGTGTAGAGAGCATAAAGCTTGTTGTAACCTGCAGGCATCTGTGTGGTTGTCAGCATCCTAACTAATGAATCCCAAGGGCTTTCCTCAGGGTCGTTTAGGCTGGATTTGGGATATCATAAAACATCTCTAGGTGAAAGAAATCCCACATAAGAGGCAGCTGAGCTGTGCTTCTAGAAGTTCTAGGAGTCAAATTGGTGCCGAGGTCTTGCTGGGATGTTTTAACTGATGGTAGCTGGAATGTAGGCACCTGGTTTGCAAGCAGACGCTTTGACTACACCCCAGTTTTACTTCTCCTGGTAAAAGACTGGAGCTGCTGAAGTCTTTCCTCCAGTGTGGATGTTGTGAGAAGTCGTTCTTCCTGCTGGTCTAAGGGTCTCATCAATATTTGACTCCTTTAGATATTGAATTCCAACTTGGCAGCTTTTCTACCCCCCCCAGAATACTCCTTAATGCTCAGCCAGGAATCGAAGTGTGGTTTTAAAGGGCAAAAGCCAAGAGAGTGGTTTTTTGAGAGCAGGGGAAACGAGTCCTGAAGAGCAATGAGCAACTTTGCTTCCCTTTGAGAGCAAACCAACTTCCACGTACTAAAAACATGAAGGAGAAGAAAGAAACTTCTTTAGTTTTATGAAAACAAGGCTTGGTAAAGGGAGGAACGCGTCGACGTCTTCCCACTTAATTGCCCTTGATTTACAAGTACCTCACGGGGTATTTATCCATTTTAGGGCTTTTGTTTTGTTTGCTTTCCATTGCTTTTTAACTGCAGCCTGTTTGGTGCTGTGCTTTAATCTCATTACACAGCCCCTCTGCCCAAAGCCCGTAAGCTAACGGTTCCTAACGGGATTACATTCGTCGGCGTGTTTTCCCCCAGTTGTCTGACAAGGTTATTCAGGGCTGCTGGATTTGGATGGCAATGTGGTTTGTTGTTTTGGGTTTTTTTTTTACTAGTGACACACTCTTTTTCTTTAGTCAGCCTTTCATTTTCACATTTCCATGTTTTCCTGTTGTGTTCTCACACCTTTCACGTCCCAAAAGCATTTGGCAGGCCAATGTATCATCATTTCGCTGCGAGATTTCTTTAAGGCTTACCCTGGAAGTCAGGGAGAACACTGGGATTAAATCAGTGGCGTAGGCACATCCCCTTCCTGGTCCCAGTAAACCAACTGGGGAATGCTGGTTTTTGCTCTGGTTCCACCTGAGTTTGGCTCAGCCCAGCAGTGAAAGCGTTGCATCCCCAAACAGAAATTTCCCTTGGAGGGTAACGATTTGGCTCTGGGGGAAGGGAACTCCCACCTTGAGAAGCCTAAATCCACGTAGTGAGTTATGGATGTGAAATTCTGCCAATAAAGCATCTTTTTTTTTCCATTTAAGTGCTCACTCGGTTAAACGAGCGCGTCTCCATAAATCCCAGCAAGAATTAAATGACTCAGTGGAGACTTGCATCCTGTAATTAAAACAGCGAAGGTTCCTCTAGACCTAAATATAAATTGACACTTCTATTTCCTTTTTTTTTTTTTTTTTTTTT